>JAYESA010000014.1:121921845-122279345 GCA_036927795.1 Iris macrosiphon | reverse complement strand
TCCTAACTGGAATCACTGGAATTAGCCCCTCTGGTCTAATCTGGAATGATAGCAGCAGCACACCCAGTGTGCGGTGAGCCGTACTTACCCCTAGCCGTTTACATGTTGAAACAGGTATTTTAGAGACACGAGTTTATTCTTTCTAGTATGGACTCTCTGCATTCTTGACTAGTCTCACTTATACTTTCTGGACTGGACTCATTACATTTATTCTTGCTGGACTCACTTCACGTTATTGTGCACATACTTACTTTTAGTTTAGATTTCTTGTATCCGACAGTTATTACTAAGTAATTTTATTCATTCTGATGTCTTAAAATACTGTATATGATAATTTAGTATTTTAGTCGTCGTATGGTCACGGACAACTTGTGCCCAAGATTTTTGGTTCCTACGGACGGTCGTCAGGGCACTGAAAGCAATCCGATCTAGACAAAATATTATGAATAGTCGTTTGTTATGGACATAATTATGTGTAGCGGGGCTAGTGACCTACGTTGCATTCCATTTCTGTCTCGAGACTATAACCCGTCAACTATAGCATCGTGCCAGTGACTCCCCTCATATATTTAAACTGTGCAAGCTAACTATGTCTTCGTGTCAAGGAAGGGCATGGTAAATTTTGTGTAGATGGTTCAAACGGGCAGGTAAATTCACCAAACGGTGGTATATTTATTTTCGTCAAATTTCCTATCTATTGTATGCTTGCAACTTGAACTAAGGAAAGATAGAATAACAACAAAATGAAATTGCATGCTTCACATAAATATTGTGTTGATTGGTATAGTTGGCTTAGCTTACCTTCACCAGTGCATTTTGATTTAATGACCCTCGTTGCAACAAGTTCTCCACGCCAAGGCGATCTTGTAAGGAGTTATTGCGACTTCCTAATCTAGTCCACCTACAGGCGCACCTTGTTGAGCCCTTTTGAAGCGTGTTCTTCTTCTGGAGCTCGTGCATATACCGTATGCAGCTCTGTGGTAAGGCGATAGCTTCGTCCGAAGTTGTCTATAGCTTTTGCAGTATTAATAAAATGATATAATGTATCAGACGACTATCTCATTTTGTGTTTAATTTTTTAAGCCCGTGCGACAACCTTTTATACTTTTTCAAGAGTTTTCAAATGATGTTCATTATCAATAAAGAGAACTTTTTCTTGTTCAATATTGTGTTCAATTATCTGCGTACTCTAAATATGTACTCGTTATATCAAATACCATGGCCTTGTGTATTGCGCAATTTAGGCACGCACGACATTACGCCCGAGTGACTACTATCGATTCCATAAAATCGGGGCAATACAGGTATAACCTTTTTTGCATATGTCAATTTTGCACCGTAGATTCAGTCATTCGATAGATCATTTTTGCGTAAAAAATAGGGTATTTTTGGATCTTTAAAATTAAAAAGGTGTTTTAAAATTTCGCTTTCCGAATCATGAATCAGACTTCATCGTTGGACTTTAGTGTTATTTTACCTCAGTTTCATATATAATATGCCAATGTTTGACTTGGGTTAATTTGGCTCCATTTTTATTTTTATTTTATGGGTCCGATTTTGGACAACTTCTGATCCCAAAATGACTATTTCTCAACTTTGTCGAAACTATAGACTACCTTAATAGACTTTTATCTATTTGGCATCTCTTGGATTTATGGTGATGTTTATTTCTATATTTGTTCTCAACCGAGGGTCTTTAGCATTGGATCTTTCCATATCGACACGTTCATGACCGATACGTCGATTACAATTATTCTTTTAACAAGTACTTTACAATTATTGCTAAGAATACTTGATAATTTTTTGGTACCTATTCTATTTACTCTTTGCATGATTTTGGCACTACTAGTTGTACATGAGTAAGAATGCATTTCCTAGATTCAAGATTTATGATTCATCATGATACGTGATTTCTAAACTAGTTTTTTGCCGTGACTCGAATTTGTGAGTGATGGTCGGATGGAATAATACCTTAGTAGGCATGTGGTCAATGCAGGACTACCCCATGATCTTTCGTAAATAATAGTAGGTGTACACCTTATGTACATCGTACCAGATTTATCCTAGTCATTCACATATCAAAAGTAGTATTCTATTCACTTAGACGATTTGAAGTTCTGGTTATCATTAGTTTTTATATTATTAGTTTCTAGTTACTTATCATGTTAGTTTATAACATGTTCTTATCATGTTTAGTCCTTGATGCTTTATAGTTCATACTTGTTCTATCTTTTATTTTTGTCACTTATAGTAATTGTAATTGTTATTGTAGTCTTCATATTTTTTTAGTAGAAATATGTATTATTGTACTTTTCTTTAATCTTGATTTGATATATTGACATTTTAGACTGCTCTCATGGAGCTCGTGACTAGGATTGAGGTTCGTTATCTTCCTTCTCATTGATAGTCTAAAATGTATAGCTTTCGTTCATATGCTTTTCAGCCTATTTCTTTGATAGATCTTGACACAGTTCGTGGATAGTTTGATCCATGGATGCATATAGTTGAGGACAAACTGGCCAATGGGATATAAAAGTATAGACAATTTACTATCGTTGATGATGTAACATAGGCTGCACGTATCCACGTATCTGTATCTGAATATTAAGAGTGGGGCATGACACATGGGAGCAATAGTCCGTCGACGACTTTTACATCCATGATGGAATTTTGATAAAAGGAGATCAACTGTGCATCTTTCATACATCATTGAAAGAGAAAAAATTATTAGGGAACTCTATAGCGACAACTTTGTGACAAAAGTAGGACATGAGAAAACCATGGAAGTTGTTCAAGATAAAGTTCCTGGGAGAATACAAAAAGCTAATACGAGATGGTGCATGTTGCTACAAAAATTCTCATACTAATACCATAGGTGTATATTTTTCAATATCAGTGGAGACGTTATGACGTGTTAACAGAAGAAGATGATATTGACTGAATATTAAGACAAGCTTCAATTGAGGATATTTTGGTCATTCAACATGTTGAAGAAAGGTAAGTTTAGTTGGGGAGAAGAAACTTTAACTAACTTTGTGTTGACTAACGATATGACAATTTATCCAAACTACTGCAAAAAGAACTAGGGTCGAGGATCTCTACTTTTGGGTACATAGAGCTCCTTGATTTTTTTTTTTAGGAAATTTTGACGATTTGTCCCAGTCATATATATTTAATTTTATAATTATCTTTTAGATACTTTTATACCATGATTTGATTTCTAATTTAGACGGATTTAAATTATTTTTGTAGTTGTTGTTAGTCCCGAGACAAATAAAAAAATTGAGAAACTGAGATCAGGAATAGAGATATAAACACGAATTTGCAGCCCGGTCTTTGAATGATCCAACAATCGTAGTCGAGATCAGAGATAGAAACACAACTTTGCAGTTCGGTCTTTTATTAACTCGATTCCAATGAATCACTTCAATCTATATCTTCATATTACAAATTGCAGACTTTGAATACAAAGATCTGAAAATAAAGATCGTTCTTCCTTGCAAACGCAGATGCAATTGAGACCGAACGAACAACAACAATGAAGAAGAAGGAGAGAAGAAGATGATAGAAACGGACGGCTTGCTGGGGTGATGACGATCATCGTAGCTCAAAGCAAAATTTGCCCTCACACGATCTGCTTCTAGGGACCAACAAGTTCATGAATAACTTCCGTCGTCACCTCTGTATCGACTCGCACGAACTCCTGGACTCTTGAAACACAATGCTCTTTCCGTCTCTCAATTTCGAAGTAAGTTCTCAATGGAGGCACGAAAGTGTATCTATAGAGTTGGAATAAAACCCTAATCCTGAAAACGGATCTGAATAATTGTTACAATCTTTCCATAATCGTTCAAATTTCGCAATCAGTGTTATCATGCGCCTGACGTGCTAAGTGCAAAGTGCACTATCAAAGCATCACTTTACGCCCTTGAGCCCGAGTCTTTGGGACTTAGCTCCTAAGAAATTTTTTCTAGAATGTGACAAAAAGTATAAATATTTTCTTAAGGAGTTTAACCTTAATTCTACTAGAAAAATACCCCCACGTGGTACCCATATATTCCCAACCATAATTCGTGTGCATACCTCAACAACAAAGGGAAGCTGTAGCCAATGTGTGACTATCTTTGCTAGTCAAAAAAGAAAAAACTCCAACAGTTGTCTTTTAGATAGTTTTCTAGTTTTAGTAGGTTTAGTTTCTTAAGGCTTAATTAGGCAGATCTCGATTATAAATTAGAGGGAGTTGTAAAGAAAAGGGAAGCTGAGTTTTGATTAATAAATTAGTATCTGGAAGTTTATTTTATTGATTCTCTTGTTTGATAGTTGTCTCTCATTCCATCAGCATTTCCGCAGTGTGTCAACTAGAGATTGAGGCATATAAAAGTATATAATTGAGTGAAATAACCATCTTTATATTTTAATTGCAGTTCTCATTCCGACGAAGAACTGTTAGACGATCCATACAAATTTACAAGCAATTAGATTCTAAAGATCTAGCAACTCTTATCTGTCGACGTTGTGAAACTAGCTAGTACTAGTCGTGCAAGTCGGGACCGAAGATGTTCTTGGCGACAATGCCAGCTTAACACAGACGTACAGTAGGAATGGGGCTTGATATCCTCTTATTTCCCTCCTTGACAAGTTTCCCACCCAACTCTTCCAACTTCTCTACATTTGTTTGTTGAAAAATCCTCTTCCCCCGGAAGAGTGTAGACTCTATGTTCTTATGTGACAAGTCGCCTTGAATGCGAACGTAGCTGCCCTGGCTGAAGCAATCTCCGAACACCATCGCGACCGCTTGATCCACGGTGTCTCCGGCTGCGTTGGCCGCAATTTTCACCTTGTCGGCCTTCGCCGACTCGCCAGTACTTGATCCTAAAGACAGTACTAACAATTCATCCACGCCGGTCGCGGAGGGGAACTCTTGCTTATTATTCAGCACGTGTGTTATCGCCGACGCGGTCGGATTGCTCATGGCCACTCCGCCACCTATTGCTACAATCTCAGTACGTCCATCGACGGATTTCATCTCCACCGGACGACGACCCGCGCACGTGGCAGCACAGATTCGGCCAATGCTGAAGTCGTAAGCGTCGGTCTCCATAGCGTCGGCTCTCGAGAACAAGAATGGTGCCCCGGTGGAGAGGTCGTAGCAGGGGATCAGCACCGGCTTCAGGGTGTCGCGGAGGGTCAGTGCTCCGTTGCCGAACATCTTGCGGAATATTCGATTGTTGGATTGACGGAATACCCTCTTTAAAACCGAGGAGGTGCCGCGGTTTTTGGATAGGAAATGGAGCGATTCCTCGGCGGAGAAGAGGGGCCTTCCGTCGGGGCCTCGGGTGAAGAGCATTGCGACGAGGACTCCTCCGAGGCCGGAGCCCGCAGCGACGTCGAAGAAGTCGACAATGCGGACGTCCGGGTTGTTGGAGTGGGAGCGGAGGGAAGATTCGAGTCGGGCGAGGGCGACCGCTGCGAGTAAACAGTCGTCTCCGGCGTCTATGGAGAGGATGCGGACCTTTCCGCCATCGTTGCTGAAAAGGAATTTGTTCTCCAGAATGGAGAAGATTTCATAACTAAGTTTCTCCATTCCCAAACTCTCGCTCATCAAAGGAACCATTCTTGAGTTTGTGTTAGTTGGAATGGAGAGAAGAGTTGGTCTGCTGGTTGTTATATATAGCGGGAAGGAGGAAGAAAGTATTTGCGCAAGTGAGTATCGGACGATTTATGTTAGCAAATGCTACCGACTGCTCGTGCGGAATTAGGACGAGAAACGATTGGGAAGGAACGACAGCGGAAGCCAGCTTTCCTTTTCAGGCACTGACAAATTTTGCTCAGATTTTCTTTGGAGTCTAATAAGAAAGAACATGTGTCCACGACACATGGTAAGAAAGTAACTAGAAAATGAAACTTGTCAATTCTTAGGGCTTATTTAATTTACTTTCACTTAGGTCTTATTTAAGTAACTTGTATTTATCTGATTTTGGATACGTCCCAACATCCAAACAAGTCAAGCAAATCAATAAGGCTATGATATAAATCCATCACAGTTTCTGTGACTGACAATGAATTTCATCACTGGATATCTACCAATCGCCCTAGATCACACCACCATATATTGGTCGATTGCATCATTATATTACAACATTGGCCTGGTGACCCATAAAATATGCATCACTACAAAAATAATGCAAAATAGCGATGGAAGTTTACGTCGCTATTTTGACATATCTCATTGCTAGTCATCGCTTGGTAGGCAATTTTTCATCGCTGATAAATGTTTTTCCGCTTTCCGTTGTTGTTCCGCCGTTGTTCCGCCACTGATCCATCGCTGGTCACAGTTGATGTTGCATCGCTAGGATATTTTTCCAGAATCAAATGTTTCATATTACGCACAAACTTTAACACAACTTTTTCTACTACACACATAATAAGTCAATCAAATCATGTCCACACACATAATATCCAGACATCCACACACGTAATATCCCACAGTACAAACATAGAGTATCAGTAAAACGTCGCTAATTACGTCGCTAAAATTATTTAGTGACGTTTATTGATCATTTAGCGATATTTTTTTACGTCGCTAATTTATTTTTTTCTGGTAGTGAATTGTACAAACCAAAAAACCAAATAGTCTAAACATCAGTACTAATATCCATATAGTACGTACAACATAGAGTATCAACACTAAAATATAATAGAATATCTCAATAGATCACAAAAACCCATCAAAAAATCAGCATGTAGGTATTGGTTGCAACGACGGCGACGGGTTGTGCATGAAATCTATCATAAATGAAGTTAATGCCTGCTACACAACATCCAAAATGACAGGAAGCAGAGCCGGAGGCAGAGCAGGAGTATGAGCAACCGAAGGAGCAAACTGAGTCGCTAGAGGAGGAGGAGGAGCAGTAGCAGCAGTATCATCAGGAGTAGAAGGATGAGACATCAACAATATAATCTGTCCCAGCTGCCTCTGAATGTCGTATATCATCATCCATATCTTCTTCATACTAAACATATCACGAGGAGTAGCACCGTAGGTTTCATGCTGTTATGGTGCAGGTGCAAGTGCATGGGGAGGATGTCACGTCCTAGTCCTAAAATACTCAGAACCAGAGGATGTGGCAATGACCAACTATGTATCAAGTGGACTCTAGCCCAACTCGAATACGTATACACTATCTAATAGGCAAGTATATGTCTAAAGTGTCAAGTCAAATTATCTCAATCCACGTAAAGAATAAGTAACAAGAATTAACAATATGTTTAATGGTCTGTAGCCCACTAGCATATATGTTCGAATAAACTCGAAAGTACAAAATGAATCTATCAAAACTAGGAAAATAGCATATAGTGTTCATGGTAATAAATATAAACAAGGAAGAACAATGAAGGGTACCACTATTGATACCTGAATCCAACAGATACAATCATCAACCATCCATCTATTCTACAAAGCGAGCTCGACGATAACTGGGAAAAAAACAAGTTCCTTAGAGGGACGTAACAAGATACATAATATACATGCCAAAAGTTACACTAAATCATGCAGAAAGAGAGAAGAAATACATATAACAACTATAAAATAACGTACAATCAATCAATATACCATAACACCATAGGATGCTGTGAACCTCCTCCCTTATATTATATATATATATATATATATATATATACATATATATATATATATACATATATATATATTTACATATATATATGTATATATAATATGTATGTTTAGTTTTAGGTATTTAGTATACATACTAGATATGGAAGATTTATATATTAAGAAGTATTTTTAAATTATTATTTAAAAAAAAACTAATGAACCCTAAGTATTCATTCTATTCTTAATGTCCCTAACAAATTCCTTCCTAAAATATTCCTAATAACTCATATTAGATTCATTCCAAGAATGCCACAATAACCTTTTCTTTTTCCCTTCTCGCCAATGCATACCCGAACCCCCACTTCTCCATCCCCTGGACCCAACCTCGTGTATGTGTCCCATGCCGATCGCACCTGCTCCCATTCACCACCCAAGCATGCACCACCATGCATCCTTACGCAACTCGGCCCTCACTTGGCTACGGCCAAGCAGCTGTACAAGAAACAACAATAGCAACAACTGTAGCTGTGGACAATAACGATCGTGGCACTTTGATGCATTTTCTTGACATCCCCTGCAATGTGTCGTCGCCCTCCATGATGCTAGCGACTTTAGATTCCTACATTTTGTAATTGATCCCGTCATGACGCGCATGATTTGAAGTCAGTTGTATCAAGTTGGATTGTTGATCCGAAAACATAGGAATCAACTTTACGTATATTTCCTGGACTCAACCTTTGGATTGTCGATCCGAAAATTCCATCTAAATCTTGGTATATAGCTCATCACTTGTATCAAGTTTCAATTGTCAATTCGATCATTTGGTAGATCAAAACTAGTCGTCGATTTGCGCATTTAAACTAAATTTCTTTTGATATTTCATGGTTCCAACTTCGCGAATTTGTTTCTCCTCTGTCGTAGCTTCGTCACTACAAAAATATGATAAAATTATGACATTTTTAGCGACTTAGTTGTCAAACATTGCTAATTTTAAAGAATTTAGCGACTCCATTAAAAAATGTCGCTATACGCCGGTGATAGCAACTCCATTAAAACGTTAGCGACGTTCCGCGACTACCATTACTACAATAAAAGCAAATGTAGCTAGGTAGTCGCTAACATTTAATTGTTAGTAGCGTTGGCCGACGTTTTTGTATTTAAGTCGCAGTATATTATTATTTCAGCAACGTTAAGCGACGTTTGTTCCGGACGTCACTAATTTATTTTATTTAGGGTTTGACGAATTCATTTTTCCCCTATTTCCTTCGAACACTCAAATTCATTTCCCCCCTCCAGCACCTTATCGCAACCCCCCGCCGGTCGCGTTCTCCTCCCTCCGGTGAGATCCCTTCCTTTGGCTCCTCCTTCCTCCGTCGGCTGCTCCTCCCTTCGGCTCCCCTCCACCCTCCGGCATTTTCCTCCTCATTCTTTGAGCTCCTCTCTCTGTCTATCTAGGATTTTCAAGGACGGACAGACGGACACAAACACACACTGACAAGACAAGACATGACATCATATGACATGACACGACATTCATACTAACCCTAACCCTAACCCTAACCCTAACCCTAACTCAAACATACATATGTAGACACACTAATACATACGGACACTAACCCTAATAATGATATGGACACACGAACACAGACAAACAGACACTAACATGGGACACTCAGGTAAACCCTAACCCAGTTCAATTACTAATTTTTTGTCGCGTTCGTCGCAACTTCCGTCATCACTTCACGATGCTCAGACTATTTATCCACACACGATTCAAGACTGGAACCCAACATATTTCGATGACAGATTTTTGTGTGTGTTTGTTTCACCCCCTTTTAGGAAAATAATTTCATGATTTTTATCCATTATCAAGATTAAGAGGCTATGAAAATTGCTATACTTTGTTCTATATTTGCCAGCTACATGTATCGTGTGGCATACATTCCTTGTGGTATACCACCCAGGGGTGGACACAAAAATTTAAAATAGGGGGTTCAACTTCAAATATTAGTTCAAAATTTTGTTAAATAAAGTTAGTTACATCAAAATTTTGGTGTTCCATGCATCACCTATCGAATTAATAACATTGTTACAATCCAGTTGTTCCATGCAACACACATCGAGTATGTATATTTTGTTAAATAAAGTTCGCTACATAAAAACAATTATTTGATTAATAATATTCATCATCATTTAGCTACTTTCAAAGAAGGTAAAATTAGAGTTATTAAAGTCCTTACCTACTCATCATCAAATTACTTAATCATATACATCATAATTGTAAGTTTTGATCAAGATACACCTGTGGCCGGTCGGCAGGCGAGGGAAGCTATCGAGGAGCTACTACAGATGCTTACTCCTGATCAAGATACACCGTTGACTCTATTTGACCCAAAGTGTGTCAGTCCCTGATACAACAACTAATATTTTGGCTCTGTGAGCCCCGATTAAGTTACTATTTTTTTGACACTTTCGTTGAAACTTTCGTCGATGCTCCATACTGCTCAGACTATTTTTCTATACTCGGATCAAGACTAAAACTCAACACTGACACGACACATACACAGACACACAGATACACGGACACGACAAACACTGACATGTGACACTCAACCGCGTTCTCCCCTCAGGCGTTCTCCTTCAAGTAAATCCTAACCCTAATTCTCTCCACATATCCACTGCTTGGGTCAAGGTCTTTGGGTAATCTGACACATGAATCCGAGTAAAACCTAATTTTTGATCGGGTTCAAATATTTTAACCCAAACCCGAACCTGAATCCAAGAATCTTCAACCCTAACCTAAGCCATTAATGGATTTACCCAGTCGGGTTCGGGTTTAGCTCGGCCGAGTTGCACCCCTATGTGTGTGTGTGTATCTCCAATGCAAGTCTTGTGTGTGTGTGTGTGTGTGTGTGTATGTGTGTGTCAAGTTTCAAGTGTTTCTTTATAGTTTATAATTAAGCAACGTCTTTAGAGACTCCAGATTAAGACATCGTTAAAAATTTTGAACTTAGCGACATCTTAAAATTACGTCGCAATACGTTGCTATCGGCGACAAACTACGATAATTATTTAGGTTGATCGTCCCCACACAACACTCGAGAATGAGTTTATTAGAATTCAAGTATGTATTATATTTGGGAATCAGACTTATGATTATGTGACTATGATACTTTTATATTGTGCTTATTATGGATGTATTATACTTTTATCATCATATATTATGATTAGGTATGGCAGGATAAAGCAGATTATACCGAGGGAGAGGCTCCTCAAAAAATGGAGTGCTCCTACTAGTTCTGGATTCTCGTCTCCGGTTACTCCAGTGTACCGACCAGTCACATCCCCGATGCCATCGATAGTACGTGTTAGTACTCCTGGGACGAGTAGTTCCAGGCCTGAGGCTACTCTCTCGTCAACCGTTCCTCCAGTTGAAGACACCATGGAGAAAGAGGAGCAGATGGACGAGATGGACGAGGCCCCGCCTACTGCACATTTGTCTTTTCAGAGAGATCCTGTATATGATCCTTCGGACGAGACAAAGATGGAGATTTGGGTCGATAGGCCTACAAAGTAAGTTAATTATTATAGTTTTCTTACGCATGTATAAATACATATTCACTTTCCTAAACATAATTATCTATTTATAGATATCTTCCCTCGAGGGTACAGAGAGCCTTAAGGAATTTGTTGTGGGATAACTATAGTGGCCCTTGGATCAACTACTCGGATGCCCCTGACGAGAGGAAGGCATTCTAGTTTGCGCATTTCAAGGTAAAAGTAAATTTGGTTTTACTGTTAATTATTAAATTTGGTATTTTTTATACAACTTACTACATTACTTCTTTTAGAAAAAATATTTTTATCCGCCACACCGGGCTGAGAAGATCGAGGAACACTTTTTCTCTGTCGTCGCCAAAATAATTCGTGATACGATCCTGGACCAGATGGATCATGCTGATTTGGGACAATCAATCAATGGTTGGATCACGTCTGAGCAGTAGACTGTGATAACAGCTAGATTTAACGATCCCAGGTATATTAAAAAGTCAAAGAAAGCAAAGGCGGCCAAGAAGAAGGCAGGAAACTGGTGTAGTGGGTCGATTCCGATGACAGAATATTTTCGTCGCATGGTATGTATTTTGTTGTATATATAGTATTTTAACCAAAGTAGGATACACTACCAGAATAAGTCAAATTACCGACATAAAAAATATCGCTAAATGATCAAAAACATCACTAAAATCGTCACTAATCCCGCAATTTTTAGTAGTGATAGAATATTTAATTTTAGTAACATATAATATATTTTTTAACAGGTCCAGAGGGGTGAGGATACTAACATGGTGACAGTCTTCCTCGCCACCCATAGGAAGGGCAGACAGCTCATCTATGAGAGGGCAACGCAGAGCGACCTAAGTATTTCTTTATGTTTTGTTAATTTTAATATAACTTAGAAAATATATAAATAAATATTCATGTAGTTAGTAATAAGTACCTTAGATATATATATTAACAGTTATGCATGATGAGTGGATAGTAAGTTTTACGCTTATCGAGAGATACATATTTTTTAGGATGAGTATCTTAAGCTCTGTGAGCGGTCGACCCAGCCCACCGAGGGAGAGGCCGGTAGTTCCTCGCAGTCCCTCGCCCACCTAGCTTCGTCGCCTGATGAGCTGTGGATGACCTCCATTGGTGGTCTGCAGAGGGGTACGTACTATGGTATGGGATCCTACGGTGCCTATATTGCGTCATAGTCCTCAAGGACCCCCTCCGTCGGGGAGCATACCACACAGCCCTCCCAGGAGTTGGTACGAGCCCAGCATGAGAGAGTTAATCATCATATTGCATCTCTGTCTGACGAGTTACTGTAGAGGATTATGTCGCAATCCATACTGCAGACGGACGATGCGATGATCGTAGCACATTTTGATTCACTTGAGCGTAGCCTGGCGAAGCTGAGAGATCTGGCCATGTCAACAAAGTGTAACCTTACGACGTTACAAGGGTCATATGTAGCCATGAGCGATGCACTAACGAGGCTGCAGACGTCACGTGTTCATATGAGCCAGTCAGTGGAGCAGAGTACTATGAGGATATTATCTGTCATGGATACTTACAATGCTCGACTAACAGTGTTGGAGCATAAGGATCTTCCTAGTCCGCCAGCATCGATAACTATATCGACTGCACAGACTCCTCCATCGGGTACCATGGTAATTTTACTGGAGCAGTAGGCTTTGCTGATATCCCATATTCGTAGTGGTACTCCTCCTCCTCCTCTTGATCAACAATAGTTGTTCGCTTGGGCTCGCCGCAGTGCTCCTCCTCCTCCGGATCAACAGTAGTCCTAGTTCGGATAGTTTATTTGTTTGTGACTTTTGGCCCATGATCTTGTGTCATTTATGTATTTATTTCATACATTTATTGAGGTAGTATTTCAGACTTTATTTGTTGGCACTCAATACCAGTTGTGATGCTTACTATAATTTAAATGTATTTATTTCTTTATATTTTTACTTTATTATGTATATTAAATGTGTGAGAATTGACCGGTGTTGAGTGTTCCACCGAAGGGGTCGGCGAATCTAGAAAATTCAACGGAGGGTTGCTCCGGGTCTTATAATATAAATTGTGAATTGATAAACTATAGGCATCTGTAGTGTGACAAATATAAAAGCTGTATTTAATTTTTTTTTAATTAGAGACGTTTAGCGACGGGTAGCGACGTTTAGTGATCGTTTTTTGCTTCGCTAATATATATCATAACGTTGCTACTCTGTACAGGTAACGTCGCTACTCTGTACTAGTAACGTCGCTAGGAGTCGCTAAACGTCGCTGATATACTAACATGGCAATATTTGCCATGCAGCTATACGTCGCTGGATTTGTCGCAACACATTGCTAATAACAAAAATATTGGCAAAGTTTACCGACACCTAAGAAGTCGCTAAAATGGCGACATGGAGACACAAAACGTCACCACATTCAAAATATTTGGCGACATGTTAACGTCGCCAATAAACGTCACTATAGCGACGTATAGTGATATTTTTCTTGTCAGTGACTAGCTAAAATATGACTACCATGAAACGTCACAAAATACGTCGCTAAATACATTTAGTGACATATTTTACCATTTTAGCGACATTTTTAAACTTCACTAAAGTGACTTATTTGGTTAGTGCGTTCGATGAGCCATCTGTACCATTATACAGCAGGATAACCAGCTTTATGTTTATACAAATAGTTTAGGTTAATTCGTTGATTTTATTGATCAAATTTCATTTCCAAAAACCAAAAAATATCAGTTTTATAAATTAATTTTTTTGTGATACATAGTTGGTCCCGTCAAACCGGACAACCATATCATATACCAATTAATAGAAAGGTGTGTACGGTCATCCCTGACTTCTGTGGTCGGGTATACGCGCAGAATTTGATCCGTATCCATTAAAATCACTATATTGTAATTTTTTAAAATTTCCCAATTACTTTGTGCATGCTCTTCCAATCATGACATAACTTGTGTCATTGGACTCGCAACATATAACTAATCTTGTGACCCAAGTTTTGTCCGATTTAGAGACAGTTGACTAGATCACCATTTTGTGGGCCCCACGATCCTATTCAACGAGCATTTCTGTGATTGGCTCATTGGAAACAAAATATGGACTCATATTATGTATCCTGTTAGAATCACCCTTGCATTGCTTATGAGTTTGTTTCAGTTTACATAGCTCATATATTATGTATCTTGTTACGTCCCTCTGAGAAGCTACTTTCCTTCATGATTTGTAGTATTGATTATCGTTGAGTCCTTCTGGAGCATCTGATAAGTATCATCTCGGTTTGCAGGTATTATGATTAGGTACTTGTATCATATCTTCCATATTTACAAATACTTGTTCTTTTTATTTATTTATCTGTTGTTATAGCCTAGTATGTGTAGACTCATATTGTTCATTTTGAGTTTATTCGAACAAGTATTATATGGGGTGCATACCATGTTTAATGTTCTACATTCTTATGGATTGAGACATGTATATATTTATTGTGTTATCTAGATAGTGATCCTTACTGAACTGCTTATACAGATTGAGTTGGACTGGAGTCCACTTGACACGTAGCTGGTCATTGCCATGTGGCTTGGTCCCATATATTTTGGAACTTGGGTCTGACATAGTTTTTGTGATGGACCATGCAGGTCTAGATAATATTATTTTAGTAACTTTATTATACTGAATGAGCTTTCATTAGGATTAATGTATTAGGATCTCAATCCATAATTGCCATTGAAAAAATCTTTGAGATCTACTACTACCCTGAACCTCGTATTTGTACTAAATTAAATATTTTCTTAAATCCTTATTATTGTTTCTCATCTTCTCTTGTTATGGGAAGATGAACACTCGTGCTTGATGAACCCTTTCAATTATATTTTATTGTAGGATAGAAGCAAGGTTGATAGAATAATTTCTATGGTGGGTGATTATCTAAGTTAGGAATAATTGAGATAGATGTCTCTACTAAATTGAAGGTTAGAATGAAATGGTAGTTTAGATTTTATATATGAGGTTTAGCCATAATGAGAAATTTTTTTTATCAACGGTTATAAAGTTCTACCATTTACTTAAGTAGATAGATTTAGATTAGAAGTTTGACTCATTCACGAAGATTGGTTAAGAGGATTAGATCGATTTTTTCTTAATGTCTGAAATGAGTATGTATACGATCTAAGTGAATATAGCATTGAACTTTCGGATTAGTTGTAGCTCCCTAAATAAAATAGGACCATCTGTATAAAAGGATTTAGAAGGTATGACTTGAGATCCTCATTATGAATATAATGGTTCGATAAGCCTTGTACTAAAACCTAGACAAAAGCCTGTATAGAATTCTATCATTACGTTAAGTTTGAGAAATTTTACTTAGAGAATATTCTCATAATATCGTACTTAGGAAGGAAGTAAAATTGGAATACGATAGTGTGTTAGTCCAAAAGATTCTCGCGAGAAAGATAGATATTTGATGATCATGTAAGAATTGTATATTATGATAGCAGAGACAAAGTTGAAAAATAGTACAAAGATATGTGATAGAAGGGATAAGTTGTATTAGAACTAGATAGGTATTCAAATCTATGATTAGATTAGTATAGGAATGAGCAATCATAACCATGATTTGAAGATTGTCCAATAGTAAATATTATGTCAGGAGTATCATATCTAAGTATTTGCGCCCTTAACTTAGCCTTGACCCTTACCTAATAAGTTAGGTAAAAGAAGAGTTACACGTATTTGTAGATATTTTATACCTTGCTATAACTAAAAATAGTAGATTGGTAATCTTACTGTTAACGAGATTTGAGATGTAATTTATAAGGGAAGGTATAGAGATGAAGTATTGAATTTTATTTTATCTTCTATGTGTAGACATAAATAAGGACAGAATATTAGAGTTAAAGGACTTACCTTAAGTAGACTAGTAACCCATGGTTATGATAAAACTTTAATCAATACAGGTTAATTAGGAATAGCAAAAGGATTGTAACCAGAACAACTATGTTTGAATTAAGGTATGTATATATTATGGTTAAAAATAGGGAAGAGTAGCAAGGGAAGTAATAATTTTAAGTAGAACAAATAAAGTGGAGCAATGATAAAATTGCGAGGAAAATTATTGAAGAAAGATGAAAATTGAGGAGTATGATAGAGTAAATTGAGACGAGAATTACAATAAACATTATCTATGATGAGATAATGAGAATTACGGAGAGTGCATGACTTAAACAAGTTGTGTGGCTATAAATTCAATCTTAAAGTCAGAGACTCAAAGAAAGAATAAGAAAGTTTGCTCAAGGAAATAGATGATAAAACTTCTATGATGATTGATAGGAATAGATATCTTATAAGTTGTGATAATATAATAACAGTTTGTAGTACTATAGATTATTTTGAGACTCATGATTATGATTATTTTAGAAGACAAGAACCAAACTAGCAATGAAATAGCATGTGATAAGGAGAGAAATAAAATTTTGAGATTGGAATAAGTGAATAAAATGGAAGCGGGGTATTCTGAAGTAGATTAATAAATTGTATCGAGGGTTGAGTTGCGAATTATGGATGGAAACTTTTTGGAAATGAAGTTGCATTATAAATGGATAAAATAACCCAATATTAAATATCAGGTTTAATTTTCAAGGATCTATGATGGTTAAAGAACTTGGTAGACAGGAGATATGATTGAGAGAACTAGTTGGAGAGAAGATATGATATAAGATGGATAGATGATATAAGTTAGATTCTGGATTTAAGTTTTTCTCGTTGCATTCTTAAGATTTAAATATTATATTAGGAAACTAGGATAGATAGACAATACCCTAATATATGAGTATGAGTGTAAATTCTTTAGTATATTTTATCATTCGATACCCAAGATTTTTCTCATGACCAGAATTTGTCATTGATCGTAGCACTATCTTCTCATATTGAGATTTCTTATCTTATCTTCGCAATCAGTCTCGTGATTTGCAGTAACAAATCATTCTAATTAAGCAATTGAGAAGATCTTTATTACTTTCCTTGTCGTGAATAATTTTAAAAACTAACCCTTTGATTGGTACACCTTCTTGTGTTAATGTCTATATCACCGCAGGGTACTAGTTCTTTTTCTATTGTATTCCTTTGACCTAATCATTAACTCTGAAATATGACTTAAAGTCTCCATACGCCTACCTAATTGTGTCTTACCTTCAAAATTCTATCATGTTAAAATACTTCTTGAACCTACCATAATTTTTCCTTATCTTGTTTTACAATTTTTTTTGTGATTTCCACGATTTTGTCTTTAGTCATCTATGATGTGCGATAATCGTATCCATATGTACCATCTCACCCCAATTATATCTAACCAAGTCATTTTCTACTTTTTTATTGAAAACAGAATCGAAGAAATCACGATCCTGTGACCCAAGTTTCGTCCGATTCTGAGATAGTTGACTGGATGACCATTTTGTGAATCCCATAATCCTATTCAACGAGCGTTTTTGTGATCGGCTCATTGGAATTCAAATCTTGATTCATATTATGTATTATGTTAGAATCACCCTTGTATTGCTTACAATTTTGTTTCAGTTTGCATAGCTCGTATATTTTGTATCTTGTTACGTCCCTCTGAGAACCTGGTTTCATTCAAGATTTGTAGTATTGATTATCCATGAGTCCTTCTAGAGAAGCTGATAAGTACCATCTCGGTATGAAAGTATTATGATTAGGTACTTGTATCATATCTTCCATAGTTACAAATACTTGTTCTTTTTTCTTATTTATCTGCTGTTATAGCCTAGTATTTATAGACTCATATTGTTCATTTCGAGTCTATTCAGACAAATATTGTATGGGATGCATACCCTGATATATGGTGTACATTCTTATTGTTTGTATTCTTGTGGATTGAGACATAGATATATTTATTGTGTTATCTAGATAGTGACCCTTACCGAACTGCTTATACGAATTGAGTTGGACTGGAGTCCACATGATACGTAGTTGGCTATTGCTATGTTACTTGGTCTCCGTATATTTTGGAATAGGGGCGTGACATATTTTTTGTGATGTCCCATGAAGGTCTAGATCATATATTTTCGGTAATTTTACTGTACCGAACGAGCTTGCATTTGGATAAGTGTATTAGGATCTCAATCCACAAATGCTATTGAATTTTTTTTTTATTACTACTACTACTCTAAACCTCGTATTCGTACTCAATTATACCTTTCTTGAACTCATTATTATTTCTCATATTCTCTTGTTATAGGAAGATTAACACTCGTGTTGATGAACCCTTTCAATTTTAATTTTTTGTAGGATAGAAGGAAGGTTGAAAGAATATTTCTATGGTGGGTGATTGATTATCTAAGTTAGGAATAGTTGGGATAGATGTCTCTACTAAATTGATGGTTAGAACGAAATGGTCGTTTAGATTTTATATATGAGGTTTAGCCCTAATTGAGAATTTATATTTTTTACAACAGATATAAACTTCTACCATTTACTTAAGTAGATAGAGTTAGATTAGAAGTTTTACTCATTCACGAAGATTGGTTAAGAGGATTAAATAGATTTTTTCTTAATGTCTGAAATGAGTATCTATACGATCTGAGAGAATATACCATTAAACTTTGTTATTAGTTGTAGCTCCCCAAATAAAATAGGACCATCTGTATAAAAAGGCTTTAAAAGGTAGGACTTGAGATCCTCATTATGGATAGAATTTTTCGATAACCTTGTACTAAAGAGTAGACAAAATCTTGTATAGATTTTTATCATTACGTTAAGTTTGAGAAATTTTATATAATCATAATATCGTACTTAGGAAGGAAGTAAAATTAGAATACGATAGTGTTTTTGTCCAAGCGGATTCTCGCTAGAAAGATAGATATTTGATGATCATGTAAGAATTATAAATTATGATAGTAGAGACAAAGTTGGACAATAGTACAGAGAGATATGTGATAGAATGGATATTAGAACTACATAGGCATTCAAATCGAAAGTTAGACTAGTATAGGAATGAGGAATCATAACCATGATTTAAAGATTGTAAAATAGTAAATATTATGTCAGGAGTATCATATCTAAGTATCTGTATGCTTAACATAGCCTTGACCCTTACCTAATAAGTTAGGTATAAGAAATGGTACATGTACCTGTATGTATTTTATAGCTTTCTATAACTAAAAAGGGTAGATTGTTAATCTTAACGTTAAGGAGATTTGGGATATAACTTGTAAGGGAAGGTATAGAGATAAAGTATTGGATGTTATTTTATCTTCTATGTGTAGCCATAAATAAGGACAGAAGATTAGAGTTAAGAGGTATTACCTTAAGTAGACTAGTAACTCATGGTTAATATAAACCTTTGATTGATACATGTTAATTAGGAATATCAAAAGGATTGTAACCAAAATAACTATGTTTGAATTAAGGTACGTATACATAGTGGTTACAAATAGGGAAGAGTAGCAAGAGAAGTAATAATTTTAAGTAAAACAAATAAAGAGGTACAATGATGAAATTGCGAGAAAAATTATTTGAAGGAAGATGGAAATTGAGGAGTGTCGTAGAGTAAATTGAGACGAGGATTACAATAAGGATTATCTATGATAACATAATGAGAATTATGGAGAGTGCATGACTTAGGCAAGTTGTGTGGCTGTAAATTCAATCTTAAAGTCCGAGACATAAAGAAAGAATAAGAAGGTTTGCTCAAGGAAATAGATAATACAACTTCTGCGATGAATGATAGGAATGGATATGTTATATAAGTTGTGATAATATAATAATAATTGGTAGTACCATAGATTATTTTGAGACTCATGATTATGATTATGTTAGAAGAAAAAAATCAAACAAGTAGTGAAATGGCATGTGATAAGGAGAGAAATAAAATTTTAAGATTGGAATATGAGAATAAAATGGAAATAGGGTATTTTAAACTAGATTGGTAAATTGTATCGAGGGTCGAGTTACGATTTATGGATGGAAACGTTTTAGAAATAAAGTTGTAATATAAATGGAGAAGATAACAATAAATTAAATATCAGGTTTAATTTTTAAGGATCTAAGATGGTTAAAGACCTTGGTCAATAGGACATATGATTCAGCGAACTAGTTGGAGAGAAGATAAGATATAAGATCGATAGATGATATAAGTTAGATTCTGGCTTTAAGTTTTGCTCATTGCATTCTTAAGATTCAAATGTTATACTAGGAAACCAGGATAGATAGACTATACCCTAATATATGAGTATGAGTGTAACTTCTTCAGTCTGTTTAATTATTCAAAACCAAAGATTGTTCTCATGACAAGAATTTTTATCGATCGTACCACTATCTTCTCATATTGAGATTGCCATGACCCACACCCAGCGTAGGACCAAGGGTACGTGGGTACGTCCAACCTACGCAACAACATCAGTAGTAGAATATCATCTAGGTAAACAATACTATCTAACATCTCACACATATATATGGTACCTGTCATGCCATCTTAACTCCAAATGGAGGACAATGATATATGATAATGATAATCAACACTCAATCAGAATATAAAACTAGAGAAAGAAATACAGAAATGTCATACATCACAAGTCCAAGTCTAATAGTTAATATTAACTCAAAGATCTCAAATATAGTACATGTCATACAGTCTAGCTAAGATCAAATACAACATCATAAAGAATGATCTAAAACTCTCCAACTGGTGGTACTATAACAAGAGGCTCTATGGTGCAATCTCAATGGCCTCGCCATCATGTGGCCCATAGTAGGTGGGGCATATCTGTTCTAACTAATCATCTGAAAAATATATCCAGTAAGGATTGGAGTGAAATACAACCCAATAGCACTTCCAATTAGTTGATAATGACTATAAACAAAAATAAAGAATGCAATATAAGATGAGAGCAATGTACAATGTCATACTATGGTAGAAGAGACAAAAGATCCGGAGCAATAAGTATAACTGATCACAATAAAATAGAATACATGCAATAAACTAGAATATAGAGAAGAACTGTAACTACACTATATTTTTGAAATACCGGTTAGATATATGATCGGCTTGGGTTATCAAGATCTACTATCAATGTTATAACATAATCATATGTACAGTATAATTGGCTGTTGTCTATAAGTAACATGATCATTAACACAATCATTTAAGATTAGATGTTGTCTATGGAGTAACACAATCACACGTGAGGTGTATGACTGGCTGTTGTCTACGTGATACAATATTTAAGGGTTTGATCACATATTCTTCTAGCATTCCCCCCGCCCCAAACCAATACTCATGGATCTGATCATGATACGTCACAAACACGAATATAAGATAAGTACAAAAAGGACACGAATGTACATGAAGGAACACGAGCACAAGGAATACCCGATGCACACAATAAAGTACATGCGAAAGGAGTATCTGGAGTATACGATAATGGGATGACATCTCATGATAGGATCCATATACCAGTCCGTGTAACCACTGTATCAAAATCAAGTAAAATATTTATAAACACTTGTATTATAGTAATTATTAAATAATAGAAACTATCAGAGAATTACTCGCATCTGGTCCGGAGCAAAAGTTGTCACTCGGTTTCCGAGCTGATATCACATACACCTATATATGAATATCATGTCAATGGGTATAATAAATGATAAACATGCTAAAATGTACTAAATATAATTTTTTTTTAGCCCATTACTAGGTCACACTAGCTAAATTAGGTCAACCTAGGTTTTATCTAAATTTTTGACCATAACTAGCTTCTAGAGTGATTACTAGTCCATATTAGTAGTTACTAGGTGATACTGGGTCCTATCCAGTTTTTTAGGTTAATAACTAGTAAGTATCAGCTATATTAGTTATATTATTAAGGTATCTCTAGATACTAGTTAATAACTAAAATAGTAATCTTTGTATGATAGCTTAGTATCTATGATTATATTATCTAACTAATACCTTAGTTAAACACTCGCACTAGTGTTACCTTAGTACCTTGTGTATACATGTACACATATAGCCTAACTGATGCAATGCTCTAGCACTTGTACCCACTGATATTCTTGGCGTCTAACTCAAAGACCACTCAAACCACTCACCCATATCAACCTGCCGATGCCCTCTAACCTGGCAATTGGTAACTTGGTCACCCATTTTAATACCTCATCCAAACCTAGGTCTGATAATACCCACACTTGGCACAAGGTATCCTTATCATCTAGGTATCTTATATATCCTGGACATTCATACCTCACTACCTATTTTACCAATCCTATGCCCATGCACACAGACACACACACATACAAAGGCAACACACTCTTATATGCACACTTGGACACAGACTTACACTCTCCTAACGGTCACACAGACTATAACACTCAACACTCACACACACACTGTCTAGTGCAAAACCTGTACTGAAGGTCCTACACAGACCTATTCTTCCCCTTCTTTAGTTGCTCACTGATCTGGCCTCCATGGTTGTGCATAAACATAAGGGTGTATGTCTGCACACTTCCTCATACTTGTCACTAACACCCTATACGCGAGCACAACACTCTCCCTCGTGATGCAACTGATGCTGATATACTGTCTAGTTCATACTTGTGTGTAACTCACCCCCACACAACTATACTAAGGACACCCCTCTCCCTAGAACCTCTGTACTGTCGTAAGTGGAGAACACCCATTTTCTTCTAATACAAAGCCTTACCCGACTGAAACAGTGGCTGCTCTTCATTGCTAATGCATTCAACAAGTCCAAACTAGGCTGCTCCGTCATACTCACACATAACTGGATACCTCAAACCTCTCACTTTTGCATAATTTTGCCATCAGTATAGTGGACACTTGTTCCCTGCTTACCTGATACTCCTACACTTTGTACACACATCTTCCACTTTATTTAAACTTACCATAATATAACAACCGCATTGATACTTCTAAAAAGTGCATTGATACCTATATTATCCACCTGCCCATAGGCCTGCACTCGAACCCACCTAATGCCAACACAGGCACAAAGGCCTGCACTGCCTCCCTACTCAACTGCATTCGAGTCTAAACCCTTGCCACTTACATACACTTCAATGCCCACATAACCTTTCTTATCAAAACTAAACAACAACAAATCCGACAGTAACAAGTAACAACAGCAACTATAATAATTGCAGTAGTTACCTCTAACCGGATCATCCTCTCCCTAGTATCAACTGCTACAAACCGATTTACCCTCACGCAATATCATAATTCCAAATACATAATTAAAGTCATGTACACCTATATATATATATATATATATATATATATATATATATATATATATATATATATATATATATATATAAATATATATATACACTCTAATAAGTAATACATCAAACACATGGTGTGTGATATACTAGGATACGCTCAAGATACTCTATGATACACACTCCAATGGGATACCAAAACACCAAATACTCTACTAATACCAATATGTCACTACCATATTTCTAGAATAGGAGCTTTATTTTCATTTACCATATTTATATTTATTATGTTAATAATTACATGTTATGTAATACATATATCATTGTGTTCATTCATAACATGGGTTAATAGAGTAGACATAAAACCTACTAGATAAATCCCTAATCTATTAATTAGCTTTTAGTTTAATCCCTCACATGAATTATTAAAACACTCATTAAATGGTTGTTCATGACAAGCCCTGAAGGGAAAAATAGACTTTATGCATTAGAAACCGTAACCCTAACCATAGCCCTATAAAACAAGAGTGAGCCACCCTCAAGCCACTTATCATTCATGAAGAAAACTCTAGAAATAGTTTTCAAGAAGAAACCCTCCTTCCTTATACAAATTTCATATTTCTAGCCTCAAATCTCTCATTCTTCCCTCATTCAAGGAGAACTAGAAGCTTGAAAACTATGAGACTTGGAGAAGTGGAAGCTACATTGGGAATCCATCTCCCAATAGGTAAAAATCTAGAAAAATCCTCGTTAATTCTGTTTTAATTAATTATTTGGCCATTAGGAGCCCACCCATTGATTTAGGAATGACTTTTTAGGCAGAGCATGAGACTCTTTTGGCTACATGATGATTTTCCATGGTGTCATGGGTGTATTTGGGGGTTTTGTAATCCAATGATGCATTTTCTCCAAATTTTTGTAGCCCTAATTATACACATATGTATTTATGCATATTTATATTGTATACGTAGTTGTTTAATTGCAATTTGGGGAGTTATGCATGAGTATTCATGGGGTATCATGTGTATCCCAGATTTTGCACACTAGGTGTTTGACAAAATGCTAAATATGATGTATATCTGTTTTTATTGTCTAAATCTTATACATTTTGATATGTATACATATATATGAATGTGTATATATATATATATATATATATATATATATATATATATATATATATATATATATATATATATGTATACGTATTATTGTATATATGTATGTCTATGGGTTTTTGCACATTCGGGTTCCTAAGGCACTGTGTCTGTGCACTGTGCAGTTGGGATTCTTCAGTGTGGGTGTGTCCACCTGTATTGGGGGAGAAGTAGACTCGAGTAGTGTCAATTTTTCAGTGTCCACTATGCCACTGTGAGTAAGTGTTGTGTGTGACACTATGTATCATGTATCTGTGTTAGTGGATATCAATGTTCATGTGCATTGGTGAGTATCGGGTATCCGCACCCTGACAGTACTGTGGTGTGCAGCAGATATGTGATGTTCATCAGTTGAGTGGAGGTGAGATATTGGCACTGTGGTTCAGTGTATCATTTGTATGCTATATGCATATGAGTGTATGAGTGTATCAGTGTCAATATGAGATGTGGGTATCAGTAGAGTGTATATGATCTTATTGTGTTCAGTAGCTATGTGTAGTCGTGTGAGTTATAGGAGTTCACAGTGAGTGAGGGAAGTATCGGGTTATGGTGTATCAGCAGTTGGTTAGCTAACTGGGAGCTTAGTATTTTAGTTTTCAGTTAGTATCGAGTTCCTGTATGTAGGTGATCATGAATGAAGTGGTAGCAACAAGATATAGTCGGGTTTAGTGCAGTAGTGGCACTGCAAGTGTTGTTGTAGGTGGATAGCAAGTAACAATAAGCATTACAGTATTCTAGTTGGCAGCAGTTGTAAATGCTTTGGCAGTAGCTCAGGTAATGGTCACTTAGCAGTTGCAGGAAGCAGTGTAGCTAGCATCCTGAGCATGCATTCTGCTCAACAGGATTGGCAGCATCAAATATTTTTTGCTAGCAACCAAAAACTACACTAATAATAGGCAGTTAGGACTGTATCTCCTTTTCGTTGGACCCTATTGATGGATAAGTATTTGAAAATATTGGAAAATTACATAAGAAGATATGTGTTGTGTGGTAGAATTGTAGTATGTGTGCAAGAGTATATGTCAACATAGGTGCACCAGAACTTGTGAAGTGAGTGTGTTTGTGTATCAAAACCACTATTTGATGGAGTACTTAAGTTTAAGACTGAGTGTGGGAACTCAATGTATAATTTGAGAATACAAGACATGAACGAGATGGGTGATAATGTACGAGTTATAGGAATGGATAATTTTGTGTCAGAGAGTTTGTTATTGGAGTATCAATACTAGATTAACGGTATCAGGGCACTACTTGTGTAGGCATGAATTAGGATACCTAAGTATCCAGGCATCATGTTATTGGATTTGTGTGTATGTTATGAGTGTTAGGGGACTGATACTTGTTTTTGGGTTATAGGGTACTGAGGTATCAGTCAAAATAAGTATCAGTAGGATTAGTTCAATCATGTTTCTGTTTAGTTAAGGGTCTCTTCCCAGACCTGGGTTAGTGTTAGAATGGCAGGCCAAATAAAGGATGGGGGGCTCAGTTGCAGTTTAAAGTGCAGTCAGTGCATCTGTGCACTACAACTGTCACTAGCCTGTATTAGGTTCAGACCTGAGAGCATGTGGGATGCTTAGTAGGTTGGTGTCCAGATGCAAGTGTCTATGCTAGAGTTAATATTGAGATAATAAAGGGTAAGCTAAATATGTGGTCATGAGTACCCAGGGTGTCATGGGTTTGGGTATCATGATACCATGAGGGTACTAAGTTATATTTTTGATAGCTAAGTTATATTGCATACAGTTGTATAACTTATATATATATGGTAATGATACTATATTGTACTAGTATAGGGTAATACATATATATTAACTTAGTATTAGTAAGTATTGTCTAATGTTAGCAAGGTATTAACTAGTATACCTTGCTATGACTTAGAGAAACCTAGAGTACCAAGGTAATGACCTAGTTTGGACCTAGAAAATATTGATTTACCTAATTTGACTTAATTATCATTCAAAGACATTATTTTGACATTGATATTTCATAATTAGGTCATTGTGATCCCACCTTGGATATCGATCCTCCTTCTGTCATGACCTGCAACCGATATAGGGGTACGAGAGCGTCGGTACGTCCAGCCTACGCCGCAGCATCGGTGGTAGAACGCTGTCTAGGTCATGTAACTATCTAATCCATCTCACATGAATACCCAACTCCATAAGGAGACGTGGATATTATAAAATAATGCTGGAAATACTCAATCACATAAACTAAAGCACGATGAGATATCAAGGCAAGCAAAGAAATACAAGACAAGTCTAACGACAAAATAGTCATACTTGCAATTAGTAACATCCGATCTCCTAGTGTGTAAGAAACAAGTCCACTAAGGTCACAGTCTGGAAAATATTTTTCCAATCAGGAAGGAGCAAAGTACATCTCTAAATAGCAGTTCTGTATTAATGATATAAACTATGTAGCAGTATATAGATAGAAATACACAAGATGCATGTATATGTACGAGAAATATACAATAAAAGAAATAATGGAAATACTGTAAGCAAATGCAGGAAAAGAAATAATATATTAATGAGCAAGAATCCTATGACTAAGTGTGTGAGTACTAGCTTTAACATGTGATCGGCTTGGGACTAGTAAACTCATTACATTGGTTAGCGATCATCCTTGAGGTCAGGCTAATCCGTAGGAATAGCATGATGCGAGTAATAGTCAGGCTAACCATATGTAACAGTGATGAGGCATGTAATGGTAAGGCTGCACCGACGTGAGGCGTGGGTGAGCTATGATGCATGTAAAGTTGGGTATGATCACATATCTACACTAAAATACTCCCCACCCCCGACTGGTATAGTAGATCCAACCATGGTACGCTATGGCACGAGATTCCCTAGGGAGGTAGCAAATCTCCCCGGAAATCAGTGTCTGTACATGTACAAGATAACGATGAAATAAGACTTGTACAAGCTATACCATGAACAAGGAATAACATCTCATGACGAGATCCGTATATACCAATCCATGTAACCATCGTGTGAAGAGCATAGATATTTACACTAGATACAATAAACATAGGGGATATCATAAACAAGAAGCTAATCAGAGAATGTACTCGCCTTGGGTCCTTAGCTGGTAAAACCAATATCCTGTCCCAGAGTATCGTCTGGAGGATCCAACAGTCCTATAAATATATAATAAATATAATATTGTATCAGGTGCTACACTAACACAACGCAATGTAATACATGAACTCAGGGGCTCTGTCAGGTATGGCACTGGTCAATCTAGGGTTAGTGTGCGTCAAATTGCACGATGTTGCGTCTGCGATTGCTGGACAAGACAGACGATCAAAATGGTACGGGGCTTGCCAGTACGTCAGTGTACGTGTGGTAGTCTGCTATCAGTTCGCAGGATCATAGGTCAGGTGGAGTTACGGGGTGTCCGTATCCACACTCGGGCCATCTAGTAGATAGATATAAGACACATTATACCTATTTTTAACTATATTAGTACTTACAATATATATACATGCACCAATTTATATACATTTACAATATATATATGTGCCAATTTATATACATATCTAATTTATACTAGTTGAACAATATATGTATACTCATACATATGCTAAAAATACATTTTAAAATTATATATATATATATATATATATATATATATTGTCAATGTTATTATTAAAATATATACTAATACTAATACATCACATTAAATACATATACAATATATATATATCATTTAATTTCATGTATAATATATATATTAGTTAAACAATATATGTGTACCATATATATCCATTTAAAAAATATACTAGGTGTATATACAAATAAATATATATATATACCAATTTTTTATATATTGAAAAATATATTAAGTATACCAATAATACATATAGTAGAATACATATTTATATATATACCAAATTAGTACTTATTTTATATACAAGTATAAATATACCAATATTTCATATACTAGAATACGTATTTATATATATATAAATCATATTATACATATACATTTACACATAGATATACATATTAACATTAATTAATATACTTATACATATACATTATTAAATACATACCTATACGTATATACATACAATACGTATTAATATAAATACATATACATATAAGGGAGAGAGGGAGAGGGAAAAGGATCTCACAGAGGTGGTTGTGGTGGTGCTGGGTCGGCTGGCCGGAGAGCCTGGCCGGAGGAAGCTCGCTGGATGAACGCCGGGGAAGGAGACCGGGACTCGGCCGGGCTTGACAAAGGTGGAGGAACCACAATGAGGGCCAGGGAGGAAATGAGCTGGGATGGAGGTGTCGTATGGTGGTTGGCCGGAGGAGTTGGCTCACCGGGAAAGAAAGCGTGGCGGGGATGCTTGCTGACGCCCTGGCCGGAGACTGGGGAGGAAGTGCAGGGAACTATGGACGCCCAGGGAAGAAATGGGGGAGGAGTCGAATGTACTGGCTCGACTGTGGAGCTATGGCTACTGGAGTAGCAGCGCCGGAGAAGAGAACGGGAAGGAGGAGGGGAAGAAGCTCGGGCTGGAGGAAGACTCGGCGGAGCGGAGTGGAGAGCCGACGGGTTCGATCGGAGAAGATAGCTGGCTGCACAGGGATCAGTGTGGAGTCGATGGGGTGGCCGGCCGGAGCAGTGGGTGCTCTAACTGGTCGGAGCAGTGGGTGCTGGAGAAGGGAGGAGCTCGGGTCGGAGTTGGCGTCGGCGTCGAGGGGCTGTCGGGTTGCCGACGGAGATGAGCGGCGGTACTCGACCGAGCCGGGGTCGGGGAACAGTAGTTGTGGGGAGAGATTGATACAGGAAACAGTGAACTTGGGTTGGGTTTCCCCCCTTTACATTAAATTCAAAAAAAAAAGGAGAAGGAGAAAAAGGAAGAAGAAGAAGAAAAGAAGAAGAAGAAGAAGAAGAAGAAGAAGAAATGGAAAAAATTAGAATGAAGGAGGAAGAGGCTACGGTTTAGGGGCTTGGGGCTAGTGAGGAGGTGTGCTTCCCTAGGTTTTTGGGGATTAGGGCTAGGTGATAGGACATTAAATAGGGTAGTGTGTGTGGGAATGAAGGGTTATGATGAGCCCCATTGAATGGATGGCCTAGATTTGTCATGAGGGATTCTTCATGGGGGGAAATGAGGATGTGGGGTGATTGTCAAAATTTGGGGTTCTCCATTGAGTTGAACTAATGGGGTGTTGATACCTAAAGTAAATTTGCAAATTAGCCCCCTTAAATTTGGGTATTTGTATAGATGCATAAAATGATGAAAATTTGGCGGGCGATTCGATGTTTGGCGTTTTGCAGGGTGAGGGGGCATTGTGTGCTTGGTATGGGTTTAATTAATCGGGTACTGGAATTAAATTAGGATTTACGGAATCAGTCAAAATGTTATCCTCAATTTAATTAGAAATAAAATGTAAGTTGTTGTAGAAGCATGAAAAAATACGCCGGATGACTATACACGGCATATTGGTGCAGAGCAGCGTAAGCAGAGGCCTTAAGAGCCATCAAGCGTGCAACAGAGCTCTTTCCGCCAAGAACGCAGCGTAAAATATAAAAGCTCGAAGGACCATCCGCGTAAAGCAGTACGTCCAAGCTGCTTCAGCGTAAAACAGGGTGCTTCATCGCCTCCAGGGCGTAAAACTCATCCTCTTTCAGACGCAACATTAAGGTGTACAAGAGACGCTTCGTATTCTCCGAGGTGAACCTGTCAGACCCTGCAATGAAGATCCTGCGATGAACCTGACGTCTGGACTTCTAACAAAGGGATACGGCTCGACTACCCAGGCGACGGCTATAATGATGGCACAATACTGCGACCCAGGCTGTCAAATACCGCCATCCCCTTTGCGTAAACTAATTTTTCAAGCACAAAGGGATACGCTGCCTTATTTTACATAGGCAGACACGAGCTATTTTACGTTCTGCAGAAAATAAACCTCCTGCCACGTCAAAAGCTGCACTCCGTACGGGGTTCGAGGCACGTCTCTACGTCTAAAGCACAGAGAGGTGACAGTTTCTCAAGGCACGTCTCTGCGACTGATGCGCAGAAGGGGTTGCAGACCTTCAAAGACACGCCTCCACATTTAATGCACAGGATGGTGGCAAATCTCGACATTTAATGTAAGAGATTTGATTATATCTTCAATAAGCAGTAATTCTGGCTAAGACGTCCCCATCAGCACTCTGGCACAGTACGCAGCGGCTTCTACGTCCACCAAGCTCCTGTGCTCTCTCGGTCTCTATGACTATTCGGCTTCTACGCCTATTCGGCTTCTACGCCTACTCGACTTCTATGCCTGCTCGGTCTCTATGACCACTCGGCTTCAATGCCTGTTCGGCCTCTGCGACCACTCGGCTTCTACACCTGTTCGGCTTCTACGCCTATTCGGGTTCTACGCCTATTCGGCTTCTATGCCGGTTTGATAACTATTTGGCTTCTATGTCATGGTGACAGACATTTGGCTTCTACGCCAACCTCTTCTACGCAATGGATACCTACCTACATGGCTTCTATGCCATGATCTTCATAGCGATTATACGCATTTTGTCCCTTAGTTGGACCCGTGTCAGACGCTCATTCAAAGGATCATCTATACGCAGGCATTGGTTACTTTAACCATTGTATAAAAGGGTTCTGTACTTTCCACTCCTCGGTTTTTACACCAACGGAGTGGTCACTGTCACTAAAACTCTATAAATAGAGACCTCTATCAATGAGGAACAAGGTCGACAAATTGGAAGATCGAACCAGAGGTCGAAAAATTGGTCAAGAAACCAATATCAGATCCAGGGAGATGGGTCGACAAATTGGAAGACCAAACCAGAGAGAGAGAGAGAGTCCGGAGCTTTGGCAAAGAGTAGGGATCGACGACTTTGGCATCGTACATCCACCCTCTTCTGCAACCTTCGAAGCTGCTTCCTGCCTTCTACGGCACTTCTTTAATATCGTATGGTCCAAGGGCTAAAGTGATCGACTGCAGATCAGACACCTATAGCAATATCTACCCAGATTAAATAAATTGTACTCCCATATCCTCGTATAGGATCAAATTATACAAGTTTGTTTGTAAACAAAAGAAGGCGGGTTCCGTGTAAACCTCATATTGAATATATTTTTATTCTTTCGTTTAATACCACAAACAAGTTGGCGACTCTGCTAGGGACATCTTTCTCTTTTGATGAGGAAGCAATTGTTTGTAAACACGATGCGGTATCCGTGGGATCCGCAAAGAAGATACTTGTCGTCCAATTCGACCAGTCTGCCTACGAAGACATGCTTCGAACCGGGGGTAGCTCTCACTCTCTCTCCGTCCAAGACAACAGGAAGCTGCGCAAGGTTTGGATGCCCAAGACATCCTCTACCATTCCTGTGGACTCTCCGACCTCTCCGACCAATGAGATAGTAGCATTGCTCCCTCCGTGCCCTGCACATAAAATTCAGTCTCCCGCTACGTGCGGTAAAGACAAAACTTCGGGCAAAGCCTCAGCGCTGACCCAGAAGTATCCACTGCGCTCTACGCATAGGAATCAGTCTCCCGCTACACGCGGTAAAGACAAAACTTCGGGCAAAGCCTCAGCGCTAACCCAGAAGTATCCACTGCGCTCTACGCGCAGAAACCAGTCTCCCGCTACGCGCGGTACAGACCAAACTTCTGATGATGCCTCAGCGCCAAGTCAGAAGTACAAATCACGCTCCATACGCAAGACAACATCTGACCTCTACGGGGAACCAGATGAGCGCCGTGATTTTCGCAGGGGGAAGCAAGCGCGGGGTCCTCAACTTCTCTGCCGTTACGCCAGCAAAGAAGCAATCTGCTTAGCCTCCGGATAACGCGGGAAGCCGACGGCCGACAGAGGACCTATTCAGCTTTACGCCAGTCTGAGAAAATCTCCAAATTACGCCAGGCGAAGTCCCACGACGTAAAGCAAGCTCAGGTTACGGGAAGGCACCCTCCCAGGGGATTATCCGCCACCCAGATGGCCAATCTGTTGTACACAGGTGGCGTAGGGAAAACCATGGTGCCCAATCTCTGCATGCCCACTGATGGGAATAGAAGGAACAAGTCGTCGTCTTCTTCCTCTACTCCTCCTGACTTGCGCGCATATCTAATCCAGAAGCATAAGGAAAGGGGATCTTCCAACATGTCTATTACGTCCCCTAGCGAGCAATGTTGTAATAGTCATAAAATTGTGATTGACTGCTACTGTTCTAAAGCAAAATGGTCGGTTTTCGACTGATTGAGCTACTCTCAGTCTTTTCCGGAAGAAGATCCCGCATATGCATCCGTGAACATGGCTTCACACATACCTAGAGGAGGGACGAGCTCAAGACGTTATCCCTTTGGGCCTCCGAGCCGAAGGAGATTCGAAGACCTCCTCAGGAACACTGAAGCTGGGGTATTCCAAAACACCCGTACAAGGTCACAGCAACCAGCTTCGTACTCGTCTGATTCCGACGCTGGGGGTCGCCAATCTCCCAGATCAGATGCTGAGAGTATAGAGTCGACTTCTGCAGCGACCTATACTTATCCTTCGAGAAAGCCCAGGGAAATGGGAGTTTACGTCGTTGAAGATGAACGCGAGGAAGCTTCGCCGTCAGAAAACGCGGAACAACGCATCACTGTGCTGGAGACATCGCTGAAACAAATGCCATCCATGATGGAGAACATGCACCAGATAATTCTAACTCAACACGCAGCTGCCATGGCTTAAACGTCGGTCCCGCCAACTCAGATACGTGTGGGGGTGGACTTACCACCATCCAACCCGAGCCAAGAGCCTGCTCTAGATCAAGAGCCAGCAGTTCCTTCGCTTCCTCACTCGGTGAATATACTATCTCCCGTTGGAGTCACGATACAACCAACTCCGTACTACACCGTAGCCCCGCTTCCAACTGAAAATCCGATGCAGGTAGTACAGGAGTTGAAAGCCCAGTTCGACGCCTTGAAGCACAAAGATCAGCTCAAGAAACTGGGAATCAACCAGCCTTACCCAGCTATCTGGGAAGAGGTCTCTTTCCCTCCGAGGTACAAACCTCAGACTATGGCTCTGTTCGAGAAAAAAATATCACCAAGTCAGTACATGAACTATTTCAGTATGATGACGGTGTTGTTACAAGGGAACGACGCCCTCCTCACTCGGGTACTCAAAGGCTGCCTCTCAGGAGTAGCCTATCAGTGGTACCGTAGCCTGGCGGACAACTGTATTACTTCCTTCGAGGACTTCAAAGCTTTATTCTTCACACGATTCTACGAGGGTGGAATGGACATGTCTATGTCCTCTCTCATCGAAGTCAAGCAAAGGGAAAAGGAGGACGTTCGCACCTTCGTCGAACGTTTTCGTCAGGCCACCTTACAGATGCCTCCAGGAGTTCCAGACTCTGCGTTAGTAGACATTTGCAGGAAAAACCTCCTTCCCGTAGTCTCGGTGTTTACAGGACCATATCAATTCCATGAGTGGCCCTCGTTCATCATCTCGGCAGTAGCCGCCGAAGACAACAGTCGCAAGGCGCGTGACAATGGCATCATGATCTCTGCCTCTGATAGAGGCAAAAGGTCATCTTCCAGCAGCGACCATCCTCGCAGCTCCAATGGAAAAGAAGCTCTAACGGTCAATACGTCCAGACAAAAGACCGCGGTGACCACGCAGACGAAACCCTGGACTTCCAGGCCCGTCGAAGTCTACTCTTTTGACGACGACGATATCCCTAGTATATTCGAGTGTCTCGTCAAGAGCAGCAAGATCACCCTTCCAGAGCTAAGGCGGCCCCAAAAAGTCGGCAGTACTGACGACCCCAAATACTGTATCTTCCACAAATACGTACGCCACCCAACAAAGGCGTGTTACATACTGAAAAGGAAGATCCAGGGGTTAATCGATGCTAAGGCCATCACTCTGCACAACACCGAGAAGACGGTCACGGCCAACATGATTTCTCTGCGGTTTGGCGATCTGCCTTCCCAAGAAGTCATGGACGGTGTCACGCCCATTTCCCGGACCACGATGGACATCGTCAATCTTCCTCCAACTAGGGGTCAAAATCATGACCTGGTACCCCTAACCACCCGGCAGGGCAAGATTATGTGGGTTCATCCGGATTTGGTATCAGAGCTCGAGGAGGAGACTAAAGCTACTAAAGCTACGTCTAGAAAAAGCTCCAAATGCAAACCATGCCATATGGTCGCGACTTCTTTACCATCAGACAAAGAGGAGGTATTTGCTGCAACCCGTTCAGGGAAAGCCTAACTCAAAAATTCTTGAAGACGAAGATGTCAGCTCCTTAGCATAGGAACCGCTGGTTCGATCTGTTTGACATCTTCGTCTTCAAAAATTCTGACCTCTGGTTCGATCTGTTTGGAATGTTTTTTCCCTTTACTCACAGGAGTAAAGGGAAATTCCAGCCCAAGTGGGAAGACCCTTATGTGATCGAGACAACGTTCTCGAACGGCGCTTACAGGTTAGCCCAACCTAATGGAGACCTGTTAATGGCTCCTATTAACGGTAAATTCCTGAAGAGGTACTATGCTTAACCTCCTCCGCTCAAGTAGAATATAGCAAGAATCTCAAAGTCTGACCAAACTACTTCCAAAACGAAACTAGTTAGGTCATATTCTATCATATCAGTATGACCTCTGAATAGGTATATCCTGCTAGAATTTCATCGAGAGTCTATCATGTTCATACTACCTCTGATATCACTCTCGTCCAAACCTGTCATTTATATTCCAAAATGATGGGTCCACAAAGTCAGAAAAGATTCGCTTTATTTATTCCAGAAAGGAGCAAAATTACATTGGGGAAGCGAAAAAAAGAAAGGGTACATCATTGTGGGGGAGCAGTCAGATCGCGAATCAGCTTCGCCAGTGCAGCCACTCTCTCGTCCCTGGAAACCAAGGCATCAACTTGCGAACCCTCGCTGCGTTCCCTTCGTGCTCGGAATGGCACTTTGTCTCAAGAGCAAGAGCCTCCTCCACGACAGCTTTTCTTTTATCCATCTCCAGCTTATGTGCTTTGATGGAGTTATCCAGGCTCTCCAGCTGTTTGGTAAGCCGCACAGTCATGAAGTCGTATCTGGCCTGGACATCAGCTTCAAAACTGCCCCGAGTCAGCCACAGGTATTCGTTAATAGGTTGCTCCAACCCATTAACCATTGCCTCCATGGCGTCAGCGACCCCGGAATCGCCGAACTCCCTGACCGCCCCAATCAAAAACTGGGAAGCCTTCTTCAGACGCTCAAAATCCAGATTCTTTGCCAACACCATTGATATCAGCGTGTTCAAACTGGTATAGAAGATGCTGGTATACAGCTCGGTCAGCCCAACCAGATCTGGTTGGACGCCAGGAGTGGCCGCGATATTGGCGAGTTCCCCTCCTGGAATGATTGTAGACGAGGTGGCCACAGCCGCCGCCTCGACGGGTGGTACGACCGAAGAAGGTGTGGCAACGACGGTCGAAGTCATCGGCATACTCGCAAGAGACGAGGTCACTATGACGGGTTCGTCCTCCTCTTGAGATGACGAAACTAATCCGGGTGAGCTGGCTCCCGAAGCTATTTCCCCCTCGAAGTCGAACACCTCCGTATCATCGTCAGGAGCCCAAGCAGAGCCAGAATGCGCTTCAATGCTATACTCCCCGTGGACGCCATCTCCTGAGAAGAGGACAAGAAAGTTGATATCAATATGATAGTAATCTTTCTAAGAGAAGACATAAAGATGACCTTTACCCGTAGCCAACGGTATATATGCCGCGTCTGCAGCCGATGTAGCTATATCACGCCTTAATGACGCAATACGAACTGTCATACCTGGAGAAGGAGGTGGGCCAACCGACATCGCCAGGAGCTCCACCAAGCCATCATCGAGACGCGGTCGAGGTTCGTCAGCTGGAACCTCGCTGGTCATGCTCACGGACGCGGCCGAAGTTTCATCCGTTGCTGGTCCAGGGAAAGATTCTCCCATTTGCCTCGGCCACGCAGGCGATTTTATTCCACTACCGGAGGCAGTGGCAACAACGGCAGCCTCAAGCAGGAGTTCTCCGGCACCGCCAGCCAAAACTGAGGGTCCCTCTCCAAGAGGCGGGGAACCTCCAATCAAAAGGACATCCCCAACAGAAGAGGCAGCAGGTTCCTCTCTAGGAGCCTCAATGCCAGGAATTCGGAGAGGGCGATCAACCGTCTTCTTCTTTCTCTTGCGAGGGGAAGTCTGTTTCAAAACAGGAGCCCTTCGCTTCCCAGAGACCGCCAAAGCCCCCGCAGGCGGAGGCACTTCACACCTCGGTCCCGACACCAGAGGCTCATCCGGAATGACGGACTCCTCACCTTCGTCAGATGAAACCGAGGGGACTTTGATCCTTCCGCCAGGCTTGGAAGAAGGCACCCTGAAGCTTCCACGCGTGTTAAAATTACGATAGAGGGTGTTGATCGCCACGTAGAACTGAGCGTACGAATGGAGGATGTGCAGCTCCGTGGAGAGGGTGGCGACTGGCACGATAAAGATTGCTCTCGTGCAGCCCATGATGAAGTACCGCCATCCCCTGGCTCCATCAATGAGTCCGCCCCTGGACCTGAAGCTGGTAATGGCATTGCCCACGTGCAGCTGATCGTACCCAAACTGCATGGCGAACCGACTGGACAAGTAAGGCTCGAAGAAGCAATGATCTTTGCATCTGTACAGCAAATGGGAGGGTCGGATGCAGACCAACCAATTAAAAGCTTTCGGAGAAAGATTGGTCTTTTCTCCGCCTAAATTCTCAAGCCTAATCCCCGACTGATTGCGATGTACAGAAGGGACAGTGCAGAGGAGCTTCCAGCAATGACCGAGGCTCAGCGCCAGCCGACAGTCCACGACCGTGTTCACGTTCCAGAGGGAGTCCTTGTAGTTCAGCAAGAAACTACCCCCCGCGCTGCTACCAGGACCGGGAGACATCACCCGGGGGTTGTGGAGAATTAACCATCCCATTAAGTACAGGTATGGTAACTCTACCCGAGGAAAGCTATCACGTCGAGCTTCATCGACGAGCAGTCCGTCAGCCATGGCTCTCAGTCCAGCCTGTATACGGCACACCATGGCAGGGAGCAAGCCCAGTCTTGCCCCGAACACCAGACGGACGGTGGGCCACAGGATGTTCCGGTGAATGCGGTCCGCGGACACGATGCCGGTTACCACTACTCGACGCAGCCATAGGGAGAGAAAGCCAGCCAGCTTGGCTCCCTCAGACAAAGGCCTGCGGTAGCGCCTCAAGTAACTATAGGCCTTAGTGCCTTCAGGGTACTTTCCTACCCCGTCATTGAGAAACTGATCTGGAGCTTTAGCCTCCTCCATAAGATCCTCGACGACCTGGGCACTGAGCACGCCCAAGCAGTTCACGGGCACATGCTTGTCCCCCGAAACCTTCACCGACTTGACGGCCCTGGCCCGGTAGAAGAAGAGGTAGGACATCCACTTAGTGGTATGAGCCAAGTCAGAAGGCTCATTATAAAAAGCAGTGCACGCGAAGTAGTGGCACATCAGCTCCTGATACACCTCCACAACCCGATGGTCCGAGTCCTTCAACTCCCGGTTAGTGGGAACATACTCTTCATATGGAGTATCCCCCATCGACAGTCTCGAGATCGCTGCCATTTCGTGGAGGGCCAACACCAACTCCCCCAATGGAGTGGCGAAGGTCCCGGTGAGCGAAATGTATCGCTCCATCAGCGCCAAAAATAGGTTAGGGTTGGGAGGCAACCCGACACTCGTCACGCTCACGGCGGCATGCAGTCCTATGACCTCCAGCTCTCTTCGAAAATGCTTCAGAGCCCAGTCAACTAGGCAGGACCATCGGAGGTTTGTTGGGGTGATCCACCCATTGCACCGAGGATTCTCCTTGGGGTATACTCCCCCTCGCACCATGAAGTCGTTGCAGAAAGTCGGCAATTGGACCGGCTGGATCACTGAACTGTCTTCACTCGGGATGCTGCCCGGGCACAGTCCCCTGAACAACGTCACGACACCAGAAGGGTGGCTGACAAACGACCCCGAGTCAGCTCCTTTCAGATGAAAGATCTTCCCCGGCTTCCCGTGAAGATCAGGAGTCAGCGTCCACGACATCCTCCTGCGATGAGTGGCATGGAAGAAAGCCGAGATAGGGTAATCTCTAGGCATTGTGGGCAGATACAAGACCACACTCTCGGCGGAGAAAACCCAGGGTTCTCTCTTGGGCTTCGCCTGGGACTGCTTTTCTATCATGTCCACAAAGAGAAAGGCCGGCTTGATGTACTGCTCCCCGTCTACGTACATTAGGGGCTCCCCGTTGATCATGCTCAGTAGCATTTACTCGCCCTGAGCCGATATCAAGACCCCCCTTCCTTCAGGGTACTGGGGTCCGGAGATAGAAAATGTCACGTGCGACAGATCCTCCAGGTAGTTCGAGTGCAGCATCCCAATAGCAGAACCCATCACCTCAGCCAGTGGAGACTCCTGCAAGTTAACTGCGAGAGTGCAAGAAAAACACGTCATTACGAATCTTGCAACAAAAAGACCAAGAGATGACAGTCTGTGCTTTACGCCAAGACTGTACAAAATTTGGTCATTTTACGCCGGAAATCACATCCTTAAGCGTAATTAGCGGTATACGGTCCATGCTTCACGCCAGACTGCTAAAATTCTAGTTATTACACCGGAGGTCCCATCCAAAGCGTAAAACTAAAATTTTATAGTATACACCAAGTCTTCGACAGCCAGAGCTTTTACGCTCATAACTGCGAAGACATGGAGTTTTTACGCTGACACATTAGAAATGTGGGCGTAAAAGATAAAAACGTCTTCGTGCGTCATCTTCCTCGAAGAGGCTATCAGCACAGAAGATGACCTAGCGCGGTCACGTTCAACGTGTGCGACAAATTTTTCGTCGTTCTTTGTCATTCCCAATGGCTATACCTCTAAGGCCGGGTGCGCTACTCGTCGGCAGGATCCTTCGCTCAGAAGGAAGTTCACCTTGTCCGATCGAAGACTCTCTTGCTGGGATAGAAGAACGAGAGGAAGAGCCTATACTCTTTCCCTTGGTGGAGGGGGTTTGCTTCGGCGCCATTTCTGAAAACTCGGAGTGCTCGGAGAAAGAACGAGGGAAAAAACTCAAACAACCAAGGCTCTCTTTCGCAGAAGACGGATAAAAAGTTATTCTCTCCAAAGCTTGGGATATATATAGAGTTCGGGTCGACTCCTCGAATCCTCAGACGGGCTACTCGAAACCCCAACCAAATCCCATAAATTAAATATTTGGTTATGATTGGGTACTACGTCAGCCCACTACTCTCGAAAGACGGACAGTCAGCAAATTCGAAGAGTTTTTCGTGCAAAAGCAGGTCAGCGGTTCCTATGCTAAGGAGCTTTTTATGCTCGACAGCAATAGATCTACGGTTTTTACGCTCGCTAGCTATAAGTCTATGGTTTTACGCCCGAATGCCTTTGTGCTCGGTAGCTTTTATGCTCGAGAGGCCACAAACCTACGACTTTACGCTCAGCAGATACCAAATCGATGATCTCACGCTCGATGGCGTTTAGTTTACGCTCGGAGGCAACAGATCCGCAACCTCTACGCTCGGAAGATTTCCTTCATTCACAGGCTACAAATCTACAGTTCTATGCTAAGGAGCTTTCTACGCCCGACAGCAACAGATCTACGATTTTACGCTCGCCAGCTATTAGTCTATGGTTTTATGCCCGGATGCCTTTGTGCTCGATAGCTTTTACGCTCGAGAGGCTACAAACCTACGACTTCAAGCTCAGCAGCTCCGAATCTACGATCTCACGCTCGGTGGTTTTCTACGCTCAATAGACTACGAACTCAGGATTTTCAGCTCATCTACACTACAGATCTCTGACTTTTCGCATATCCGAACAGCAAGGCGGTCGATTACAGGAGTTCACACAGAAGATACTCCTTCTTGACCTCAACATATCCCAAGTACCCGAAGCATACAAGAGTTCAAACATTGAGAAATTACTCTTCTCGGGTCTATTGGAGGTTCATCCAGACTCCAGTCTGAATATCTCGTCTGTCAAGATGGTAACTCAGTTTGACAGCCATTTCTCGACCCTGTTCCAAGGGATTTTTCGAGAAGTCATTCTTGAAGACGAAGTCTGAACAAAAATTTTGTTCATCAGAAGTAAAAACTCTATGCGGTTCCTCAGTCCTAGCAACAGGACAGATCTAAATATTCAAAATGCTCAACAGTGTTCTATGGACTACTCGCTATGCGTAAAGGACAGGACCTAGCATTCTTTCTAAACAGAGTCGGCGTAAAGAATCAGACGTATCGAAGCTACACATATTCAGACTTCACAGCAACGTTTGGCAAGATGATCATATGAAGAAGCAAGATAATTTTTTATTAAAGATTAAAGTCATGATTACATATGAGGGAAACCAATCTACAAGAGTTTTCTTTTCATTTTCATGATTACATCTGAGGGAAACTCCGTCGACAGGAGGGTTTCCCCATCATCGTCTGAAGATTGCCCAGAAGCTGTTCTGAGAGGTTCTCGCAGGGGCACAATTCTTCATCCATCTTCTCCGACAGTCAGTCAATTCCAGCAAACTGATTGACATGGCAATGATCAACGGCGAGAGAACGACAGAGTTGGGGCTTGCATAAATTTTGCAGATCCCTCGCTCCGTGCGCCGTAACATATTGAGTTGAGATATTTCACTCAACTCAATGCCCGAGGTCAGAGCTAGTCGCTGCTCTCACTCCCGGAGGTAACAGGAGAAGACACCGCTTGCAAGCCGTGTGGTCTAATACGACCCTTCCCTTCTCTTGGAAGAACAGCCATATAAAGTTGCTGATTATCCCGAGCAAGGGAGGCTAAGATATCCTTCCATGATCCATCGTTGTAGTGGACACTTGCTCGAAGACGCCGTCTTTTTCGCCTCCTTAAACGCTGGAAGAACATGATCTCCTTCTTCCTCAGATCGACCCGGCGAACTCCGGCGATCATCTCTGCGTGGTGATGGAAATGTGGGGAGAACAGATTAACTCCCCCAGCCTTTTTATAGGCGAAAGAGGTCACACCGGTCCCCAAAAAATCTGCCATAAAGACAGCATCGACCGTTTCAAATGCTCCATTCAGAAACATTTTGAGTCACGAGGTGCGGTTCATGCTTCATTCAAAGCGTTCCAAATTTCGAGGAATTTGAAAGCTTTGAAGGGGGTCTTGTAGAAGCATGAAAAAATACGTCGGATGACTATACGCGGCATATTGGTGCAGAGCAGCGTAAGCAGAAGCCTTAAGGGCCATCAAGCGTGCAACAGAGCTCTTTCCGCCAAGAATGCAGCGTGAAATATAAAAGCTCGAAGGACCATCCATGTAAAGCAGTACGTCCAAGCCGCTTCAGCGTAAAACATGGTGCTTCATCGCCTCCAGGGCGTAAAACTCATCCTCTTTCAGACGCAGCATTAAGGTGTACAAGAGACGCTTCGTATTCTCCGAGGTGAACCTGTCAGACCCTGCAATAAAGATCCTGCAATGAACCTGACGTCTGGACTTCTGACAAAGGGATACGGCTCGACTACCCAGGTGACGGCTATAATGATGGCACAGCACTGCAACCCAGGCTGTCAAATACCGCCATCCCCTTTGCGTAAACTGCTTTTTCAAGCACAAAGGGATACGCTGCCTTATTTTACACAGGCAGACACGAGCTGTTTTACGTTTTGCAGAAAACAAACCGCCTGCCACGTCAAAAGCTGCACTCCGTACGGGGTTCGAGGCACATCTCTACGTCTAAAGCACAGAGCGGTGACAGTTTCTCAAGGCACGTCTCTGCGACTGATGCGCAGAAGGGGTTGCAGACCTTCAAAGACACGCCCCCACATTTAATGCACAGGATAGTGGTAAATCTCGGCATTTAATGCAAGAGATTTGATTATATCTTCAAAAAGCCATAATACCGGCTAAGATGTCCCCATCAGCACTCTGGCACGGTACGCAGCGGCTTCTACGTCCACCCAGCTCCTGTGCTCTTTCGGTCTCTATGACCATTCGGCTTCTACGCCTGTTCGGCTTCTACGCCTGTTCGGCTTCTATGCCTGCTCGGTCTCTATGACCACTCGGCTTCAACGCATGTTCGGCCTCTGCGACCACTCGGCTTCTATGCCTGTTCGGCTTCTATGCCTGTTCGGCTTCTACGCCTATTCGGCTTCTACGCCTATTCGACTTCTATGCCGGTTTGATAACTATTTGGCTTCTATGCCATGGTGACAGACATTTGGCTTCTATGCCAACCTCTTCTACGCAATGGATACCTAACTACGTGGCTTCTACGCCGTGATCTTCATAGCGATTATACGAATTTTGTCCCTTAGTTGGACCCGCGTCACACGCTCATTCAAAGGATCATCTATACGCAGGCATTGGTTACTTTAACCGTTGTGTAAAAGGGTGCTGTACTTTCCACTCCTCGGTTTTTACACCAACGGAGTGGTCACTATTACTAAAACTCTATAAATAGAGACCTCTATCAATGAGGAACAAGGTCGACGAATTGGAAGATCGAACCAGAGGTCAGAAAATTGGTCAACAAACCAATATCAGATCCAGGGAGAAGGGTCGACAAATTGGAAGACCGAACCAGAGAGAGAGAGAGAGAGAAAGAGAGAGAGTCCGGAGCTTTGGCAAAGAGTAGGGATCGACGACTTTGGCATCGTACATCCACCCTCTTCTGCAACCTTCGAAGCTGCTTCCTGCCTTCTACGGCACTTCTTCAACATCGTGTGGTCCAAGGGCTAAAGTGATCGACTGCAGATCAGACACCTATAGCAATATCTATCCAGATTAAATAAATTGTACTCCCATATCCTCGTATAGGATCAAATTGTACAAGTTTGTTTGTAAACAAAAGAAGGCGGGTTCCGTGTAAACCCCATATTGAATACATTTTCATTCTTTCGTTTAATACCACAAACAGCTGTGTTCTAAAATTAATTAGGAGTACCTGGGACCAAAATTAGGTCAGGTCATCAATATCATTAGTGAAGAAGACTCAGAACAGAATATTTCCCTAATTTGGGTCGCACGAAGAATACGTCAAGATTGTCTCCAATTTTGATTGGAACGCACAACGATACAAAAATTGAATTTATTTAGGAATTAAATAAATGTCCGCGACGAATATTGTGCGGCTAAAATGAAGCTCAAGAGATCATAATTATGAGTTACAAAAATGGCAGGATGGAAGGTGGGCACGTCCAGGGCAATGTTGTAAAATTTGTTGGAAGGCAAAATCTAGGGCAGCGCTCCAAATATCGAAGCAAAGGCAAGGCGCAATAATTAAATAAATTACGGTAGTTAATTACAACCTCCAATAAATTAATTCTAAAAAACAATTTAACCACATAATCCCATAATTCGGACAGGTGTTCATCTACTGGGCTTCTAGGTCAAGTCTACCAGCTCAAACATAATGAACACTGTATATAACAATATATTTAATTATACATCTCACGAAATTATTTAATTTAAATACACGAAATATTAAATACAGAAAAAGTCAAAATTACCCCTGTTTTTAGAATGTGGTAGTAACAAGTCTACCCTCCTTAAAAGAATTTTATCCTCGAAATTTTAAGTCCTCATAGTAGTGTTTATACATTATTTTATTTTCCATCAATAGTTAATTCATCCAACCCACAAAATCCTGAAACAATCCACCTTGTCATTTCACAAATTTAAAAAAAAATTGAATTTATTGTATTCCAAAAAAATCCTCGAAATAAAAATCAGTTTTTTTTTCCATTTTCCTCACAATTTCCTCCAACCTTTAAGTTAAAAATTAAATACTCAAAATTTAATATCCACTCCTCTAATTAAATTTTTATCAATGTATATACATAAAATTTAAATTTTGTCCCAAAAAGTTTAAATTCAACATTAATCCCTCAATGATTTTATTCCTCGATTTCCTCTTTCCTCAAAATACTCAACAATGCGATACTTATGGATTCTCCAAATGCAACATTCAAATATAAAATTTTAAAATTCATAACTTGTAATCAAATAATTATAATGATAATCTCCTTAATTTCCGCAAATTTTCAATGATAAATTATATCATAATCAACCTCCCTAAAATTAATAAATCATCATTGTCGCCATATAATTTTTTTTTAATCCTTTATTTAAATCAATATTTATCCTTGAATTTTAAGCATCTTGTCTCTCTTTGTTGAATCATACTCCTTTCATAAATTTCTTTACTAAGGTCAACTCTCAACACTCAAGGTCTAAGAGAATCCTACTTATAGTCATATACCACGCAATAAAGAAACATGCATGGTCTCAGTCTCCTTTGTCTTGGCATTATGGTCTCTATCGGGGTGTACTACTAGCTACCTTATAACAAGAAAATCATGCATACAAGCCACGGTACTAGGGAATCAATCAATCAAAATACGGAAAAAGATCATGAGGAAAGAAAAAAGAACCTGCTAGCCTATTACTTGCAGTAGCTTCTATCTCTAACATACACTTAACTCTGGCACATTTACTAACAAATTCCTATCCTTGTACACTGGTACCCGTATCAATTAATTTTTTTTCTTTTTTTCCACAACATCCATATTGCAAACACCTGTCTATTAACACCTAAATCTGATGCCAAGAATCTCTAATATAACCATGATTCAATAATGCATCCAAGTTGATACCTCTATCTCTTTAGTACAATACTCTCTGCCAGTTCCCGTTCCTACTACAATTGTTCATACTAGTTGTTCTTATCACTCAAATACACGTCAAATGCTACACCATACTAAGTGCTAAGCCCTTTCTAATACAACTCTAGATGGACACCCAAGTCTGTCTGCGGTGCCATCTCAATCATGCCTAAGTCAACAGATCCTTACACATGTATATCGTCTACTCATATATTAATATATATATTTCTCATCCACCATAAAATTAATTCTCAAAATAATCGTCAAGGTTTAAATTCTCGAACAAATTTAAAATAAAATGCATATATTTTCTCAATAGTCGAATACTCAATATCGAAATCAAATTTTAATCGCTCCTAAAATCTTTATAGCCTTGACCATGTTTATTGAATCAAATTTGAACCCTCAAAAATTTAATGACATAAATCTCAACTCCTTAATAATTCAAAAATAAAATTTATTTCCAATCTTTGATTTATAAATCCACAAATATACATATAAGTGCTCTCGGTCTCTAATACTCGAGATGCACTCAAATACACCCATTGTCTACAACTGTGTACTAAATTTTGTACTGCCCGAATCACTTACACTATTACCTCCAATGATCAAAGTTATCATCATGCAGAGTGCTTACTGTTATTAGCGTCATTCTCGACTAATCCTCGATATAGAACCATTAGCACTCTTGGTATGATATCGCTAGCTTCATTATTGGATCATCTCATCAAACTTATTAGAACTCATGATTATCTGTACCTTCTATAACACTTATGTTTCTTTATTCTCATGGGCAAGTATATGGTTCCTCATCTCGATTGTTGTATAGGTATTTCCCTTTAACCTTTTATAGCCTGCTAAACTAATCCGTGATACGCTTCACCATTTTTATTACCAATTCCGATATTTCTCTTCTCATGATATCTCATTATAACTCCTCATGCATATAAATTTCTTTACCTTTAACACACCCGATATCAATCATCAAATTGAACGTCATGCTCCATTGATCCTTAACACAATTCCTTGATACCTAGTTGTTTTCATAGATCATCCAATTATAATCATGATTATCCAGGACGGGTATGTTGGCTCTGATACTAACTCTTGGAACTATCACTGATACTCTATACTCTCCTTTACTCACAGTACTATAATGACACCTATCCTAGAACCATTGTTACAAGGTACTATGCTATGGGTTAACTCTAGATTAAGGCCTACTACTCACATGTCCAACTAGGAAACACTTACAACTCAGTAACAACACTCAGTCAATACTAATACTCAAGACACAACCATAATTATAAGTTATTAATTATCATACTTAACAAGGAATCCTCAAAGAATAGGAGCTCAAAAAGACTGGATTGAGGACTGAAGGTGTTTCTATTGCTAGCAACAAAAGAACCGATGGAAAAAGTCCTGTATAATAGAAATAGATAAGTGTTGAGATGATACTTTGAGAACAAATTTTAAGACACAACCTGATAATCATACACGTCGGTCAGAAATCAAGACGCTGAGAATCCTCGCCATGCCAGTAAGCATAGGTGCGATAAACGACAGGTTCCGTAACTTAAGTATGCAACCCTATAATTATGTCATCTAGAATCTTCGCCACGCCAACCGGTACGGCTGCGATAACTCTAGGTTCCATAACCAAAGTAGACGTTTCACCTTTCTCACTGTTCTCATCAATATATGTCATCAGATGATATCGTAAAATTTAGTCCATAAAATTCATCTCGGCATGAAATCAAACTCTACAATAAAACCAAGATCCTAATTTAATAACTGATCAACATGAATCAAACTCAATATTAACGAGTGAGGACGGACGGAAATAAGGCGAAGGATTTAAAATTAGAAATTATAATAAGATTCTCAAGGGGTCATCCCAGGAATCTCTCAAGAATTTGTGATTGAGTATCCTCCCTCATCCTAGTATCCTATGTCCTATTTTCTATAGCAGGCACGCAGTAGTACAACTATGACGTCGCACTACCACGACATCGCATAACTTGCGAAGTTTGACCTGCATGGGCCACCACTAAAAATGTGTCACGACCCGCACCCGATATAGGGGTACAAGAGCGTGGGTACGTCCAGCCTACGCCGCAGCATCGGCGGTAGAACGCTGTCTAGGTCATGTAACTATCTAATCCATCTCACATGAATATCCAACTCCATAAGGAGACGTGGATATTATAAAATAATGCTGAAAATACTCAATCACATAAACTAAAGCACGATGAGATATCAAGGCAAGCAAAGAAATACAAGACAAGTCTAACGACAAAATAGTCATACTTGTAATCAGTAACATCCGATCTCCAAGTGTGTCAGAAACAAGTCCACTAAGGTCACAGTCTGAAAAATATTTTTCCAGTCAGGAAGGAGCAAAGTACATCTCTAAATAGCAGTTCTGTATTAATAATATAAACTATGTAGCAGTATATAGATAGGAGCAAAGTACATCCTTACTTGGTAAAACCAATGTCCTGTCCCAGAGTATCGTCTGGAGGATCCAACAGTCCTATAAATATATAATAAATATAATATTGTATCAGGTGCTACACTAACACAACACAATGTAATACATGAACTCAGGGGCTTTGCCAGGTATGGCACTGGTCAATCTAGGGTCAGTGTGCGTCAAATTGCACGGCGTTGCGCCTGCGATTGCTGGATAAGACAGACGATCAAAATGGTACGGGGCTTGCCAATACGTCAGTGTACGTGTGGCAGTCTGCTATCAGTTCGCAGGATCATAGGTCAGGTGGAGTTACGGGGTGTCCGTATCCACACTCGGGCCATCTAGTAGATAGATATAAGACACATTATACCTATTTTTAACTACATTAGTACTTACAATATATATATATGCACCAATTTATATACATTTACAATATATATATATGTGCCAATTTATATACATATCTAATTTATACTAGTTGAACAATATATGTATACTCATACATATGCTAAAAATACATTTTAAAATTATATATATATATATATATATATTGTCAATGTTATTATTAAAATATATACTAATACTAATACATCACATTAAATACATATACAATATATATATATCATTTAATTTCATGTATAATATATATATTAGTTAAACAATATATGTGTACCATATATATCCATTTAAAAAATATACTAGGTGTATATACAAATAAATATATACATATACCATTTTTATATATTGAAAAATATATTAAGTATACCAATAATACATATAGTAGAATACATATTTATATATATACCAAATTAGTACTTATTTTATATAGAAGTATAAATATACCAATATTTCATATACTAAATACGTATTTATATATATATAAAAATCATATTATACATATACATGTACACATATATATACATATTAACATTAATTAATATACTTATACATATACATATACATTATTAAATACATACCTATACGTATATACATACAATACGTATTAATATAAATACATATACATATAAGGGAGAGAAGGAGAGGGAAAAGGATCTCAAAGAGGTGGTTGTGGTGGTGCTGGGTCGGCTGGCCGGAGAGCCTGGCCGGAGGAAGCTCGCCGGATGAACGCCGGGAAAGGAGACCGGGACTCAGCCGGGCTTGACAGAGGTGGAGGAACAGCAAGGAGGGCCGGGGAGGAAATGAGCTGGGATGGAGGTGTCGTATGGTGGTTGGCCGGAGGAGTTGGCTCCCCAGGAAAGAAAGCGTGGCGGGGATGCTTGCTGACGCCCTGGCTGGAGACTGGGGAGGAAGTGCAGGGAACTATGGACACCCGGGGAAGAAATGGAGGAGGAGTCGAGTGTACTGGCTCGACTGTGGAGCTGCGGCTATTGGAGTAGCAGTGCCGGAGAAGAGATCGGGAAGGAGGAGGGGAAGAAGCTCGGGCTGGAGGAAGACTCGGCAGAGCGGAGTGGAGAGCCGGCGGGTTCGATCGGAGAAGATAGCCGGCTGCACAGGGATCAATGTGGAGTCGATGGGGTGGCCGGCCGGAGCAGTGGGTGCTCGAATTGGTCGGAGCAGTGGGTGCTGGAGAAGGGAGGAGCTCGGGTCGGAGTTGGCACCGGCGTGGAGGGGCTGTCGTGTTGCCGACGGAGATGAGCGGCGGTACTCGACCGAGCCGGGGTCGGGGAACAGTAGCTGTGGGGAGAGATTGATGCAGGGAACAGTGAACTGGGGTTGGGTTTTCCCCCTTTACATTAAATTCAAAAAAAACAAGGAGTAGGAGAAGAAGGAAGAAGAAGAAGAAGAAGAAATGGAAAAAAATTAGAATGAAGGAGGAAGAGGCTACGGTTTGGGGGCTTGGGGCTAGTGAGGAGGTGTGCTTCCCTAGGTTTTTGGGGATTAGGGCTAGGTGATAGGACATTAAATAGGGTAGTGTGTGTGGGAATGAAGGGTTATGATGATCCCCATTGAATGGATGGCCTAGATTTGTCATGAGGGATTCTTCATGGGGGGAAATGAGGATGTGGGGTGATTGTCAAAATTTGGGGTTCTCTATTGGGGTGAACCAATGGGGTGTTGACACCTAAAGTAAATTTGCAAATTAGCCCCCTTAAATTTGGGTATTTGCACAGATGCATAAAATGATGAAAATTTGGCGGGCGATTCGGTGTTTGGCGTTTTGCAGGGTGAGGGGGCATTGTGTGCTTGGTATGGGTTTAATTAATCGGGTACTGGAATTAAATTAGGATTTATGGAATCGATCAAAATGTTATCCTTAATTTAATTAGAAATAAAATGTAAGCTGTGTTCTAAAATTAATTAGGAGTACCTGGGGCCAAAATTAGGTCGGGTCATCAATATCATTAGTGAAGAAGACTCAGAACAGAATATTTTCCTAATTTGGGTCGCACGAAGAATAGGTCAAGATTGCCTCTAATTTCGATTGGAACGCACAACGATACAAAAATTGAATATATTTAGGAATTAAATAAACGTCCGCGACGAATATTGTGCGACTAAAATGAAGCTCAAGAGATCATAATTATGAGTTACAAAAATGGCATAATGGAAGGCGGGCACGTCCAGGGCAATGTTATGAAATTTGTTGGATGGCAAAAGCTAGGGTAGCGCTCCAAATATTGAAGCAAAGACAAGGCGCAATAATTAAATAAATTACGGTAGTTAATTACAACCTCCAATAAATTAATTCTAAAAAAACAATTTAACCACATAATCCCATAATTCGGACATGTGTTCATCTACTGGGCTTCTAGGTCAAGTCTACCAGCTCAAACATAATGAACACTCTATATAACAATATATTTAATTATACATCTCATGAAATTATTTAATTTAAATACATAAAATTTAAATACAGAAAAGTCGAAATTACCCCTATTTTCAGAATGTGGTAGTGACACCTTCCTTGCTCAGGACCACAAGCGATTATATTCTCTAACAGTTTTCATTATGTTGATTATTTATATGATTCTAGTTGTATAGTATACTTGATTCTGACACTGTGGATACACGGGTTAGCATCATAGATACCTATCATGAGGAGTCATGATTGAAATTTATCGTGCTAGCTGGGTACAAGAAAATATTAATAGATTATGTGATCATACCCCACTTTACATGCATCATAGCTCACCCCACATATCACATTGGGTGTAGCCTGACCATTTATATGCACATAGCCTATTATATATGATTAGCCTGACTATTGCTCGTATTATAGCTAACCAGATGGTTAGCCTGACCTCATATGTATCATAGCCAATCATATATAACAAGCCTGATCTCGTCCCATGTTGATAACATACTAAACTGATATTTCAAACACTTAGCTAGAATTTCCAATTCATTATTTCCAGTTCATTCATTTCTAGCATTCACATATATCTGTTCATTGCTAGTTAGACTATTGCTGATTATATATTTTTTAGTATTCCATATTTTTAGTATTTTCTTCATCTTGTATTTGCTCATACCGTCTTATAGTTTTTATCAATATAAATAAAACTGTTGTTTAGTGCTTGTGCTTCATTCCAATCCTGACTGGATAATATTTTTTAGAGGACTTTGAGGACTTATGTCCTACTTACTATGACCCAGGACAAGAGGGAGACTGCATACAAGAGATCCTAGAGTAGTCGCTCTCCTTAGATGAGATACCACCTGCAATCGTTTAGACAATTATATCTATGTATCATTTGTTCTAAAACCTGAGACTTGGATTGTATTTATGTTGAGACTTTTATGTTGAGACTATTATGTTGGACAGCTAGACTCTAGATTACTGTTGTATGTTGAGTTGTTGTGCTTGACTTATGTCGATACTTTCTTATCTTTATATCTTATTGTGCCATTTACTTTCTATAGTTATTGTGATTGAGTATATTATGAATTGTTGGTCAATACATTATTCATTGTCCTCCTCATGGAGTTGAGATCATTGACAAGTTATGAGTTATGTTTGGTAGTCTTGAGACCTAGATAGCGTTCTACCGCCGATGTTGTTGCGTAAGCTGGACGTACCCACGGCTCATGCCTAATTTTTGGGTGCGGGTCGTGACATAATAACACACATATTAGTTTCATACATACATAGCTAGTACAACTTGCTACACTAAGAATTGAAGAGAAATTATACAAATTATCCAAAAATGGGTCCCGTATCACATTGTATCATAAAATAACATGATACGCTCTACTCGTGTCCAATTTGTTGATACACACTTGTCCCACAATTCTGATATAAGTCTAATTAGATATAATTGGTCTTACGACACACACTTGAAGTATCAATCTCGTAAGTCCTCCTAATTGGACACAAATCACCATATAACTTCCACAACACAAGTCATATGAACCTAGTTCTTGATCCAATAAATAGCCCTAAGCCAAGGGATGACCCCTAATAGTTAAATGGATGAATTAGATTCTAAATTAATAATTAGATTCAGAATTTACCTATTGGTAGATGAATTCCCAATAAATTTCATCAACGGACACGATTTGGACAAAAGCTCTTCACCAATGCTCTTTCTCCAAGTGCTTCCGGGAAGATGTCTAAGAACTCTACTTAATTATCTCAGGGAGTTCTTCTTCTACTAACCTTGTCGCTGCGATCCTCTCTTCATGTTGGTCTTCCATAGATCTGTCGAAGGTAAAACCTTTCATGCCCAGGATACTAAATAGTACCTTACCCTTATGGCAATCTATCTAGGATGATTGTCTCTCAGCCAGTCCATGCCTAAGATAACGTCAAAGTAACCCATACGAACTCGATCAATCGTATTGGTAGTGAATGCCCGTATACTACGATCGGACACGCTATACATATTCTACTAACTTCTATGAGCCCATTACAAATGAGTATATTCAACCTCTCTGACAATACCTTGAACTCCAATCCAATATGTGTGGCGAATCGTACAAATACAAATGAATGAGATACGCCTGAATCAAATAATCCTACAACAAGAAAGGATACGACATAAATGTTACCTTCCACCATGTCGCTCGATGCTAAAGCCTCATCCAAGGATAAGGTGAATGCCTGCGCTTGGCCCTGTTGTGCTCCTCGCTGTTGTCTCCCTTGGTGATGCTGTTGTGGCCTCTGCTGGCCCTGCTGCTGGTTCTTCTTTTGCTGGTACATCTAAGCTTGCATCAATAACAGACGCTGAGCTACTATCATTACTGTTATTGTTGGCCCTCTCTTCTGGACAGCCCCTAGTGTTAGCAGTACTGGTAACTGTTGGACTGGCCCTTCTGGCCACTACATCAATGGGCAAGTGGCAATACGATAATCCGGACTGCGATACCTTATACACAACCCATTGGCTATCCTACATACATCTCTAGTATGGTCTTCCTTGCCACAGCAAGTGCAACCCACCGATGCTCCCTCGCGTTGCTGTTGTTCTTGTTGTCTCGGCTGTAGCCGAGTCGGTACTGTTACTATCAAAATTGCTGCCCTCCTCGGTGCTGAATCATAGATGCAAACGCCTGGTGATGATGCTGACATCCGAGGTACTCCTCCACCTCCTCCTCCACTATGATCATGAGACCTCTTTTGGCCTCATATCCTTGTCGATAACCTTTGCTTGGTAAGTTCGTGCCTCCGAGCTGCTATCTGTACCATCCATAAGTCTGGTAGTCGTATCTCTCTACCAGTTGTAAAATCTCTAGATGAAGTCTTTACTAGAACCTCATTGCACTATCTGACTCCGTAGCCACTATAGTTGGAGCGAATCTACTCAGCCTACAAACCTCGACTGCATATCCATCCACTGTTCTACCATCCTGCTTGATACCGATACATCTATGTTGGAGCACATATTGTGCTATGACTCCAAAATATTTAGCCCTGAATCGAGCCATAAAACTATCCCAAGAGATGAGATGCCTCAAGCCAACCTCTACTGATGCCTACCAGTCACAGGAAAGATCTTGAAGCTGCAATCGAACTCGATAAACTTCTTCATCCGCCGGAACCCTTGCTTCTGCCATAATGACCTCAATATCCTGTAACCAGGAATCTACTGTGATGGAGTCCTCTGTGCCATCGAAGTACCTTGGGTTAAGTCGACAAAATCTAACCTATGCCCCTGAATCAGTCCTTCCTCCTCTTTCCAGGGCTGTCTGTAAACCCTGACTCAACAAGATATTATGTTCTTGTTGTTGAAACTGCTGATGTTATTGCACCGTCATCTGGTGTTACTGCATAACCATCATTCCCCAGAGGATCTCTAGCAATGACGGGGTGTCAAGTACCAAAGGTACTGTTGGTAATGTTGGGGATATGGGTATTTCAGGGGCTGGTTGCTCGATATTTCCTACTTCTGATTCCACTGTTCCAGCTTGTTCAATTTATGGATCTATTCAAATTTGACTCTGAATATGTGCTACCTCCTGTTGTTGCCCAAGAAACCCTGTTCGGCCATGCCTGCTGCTCCAGCAACTGAAGAAGCCCTAAAGAAAAGGATAAGAACCAACAAGAATAGGACATAAAGGATAAATTAGGTAAGCAGTTTAACAGTTCAAACAGTGGTATCGAAGAAGATGAAGCAAGATATCAAAGGGGATAAATTTTGATTGAGACTCCAATGACGATAACACCCCACTAGTCTGAAAATGCATACCAGCATGGGCCACCACTAAAACCTAGTAACGCCCCAGTACTGAAATACGGAGACGGACATGGCCAGCTCTCCAGTAAAAGGTATAGAATATCGTACGACGGTCACGGCTGTAACTAGACAAGGGGTGTATACTACAAGCAAATCACTTAGGATCATACAGAACATATATTGTCTCAATCAGTCAAATAAGAATAGTAAACATAAAACATAAATGACAAGAAAGTAAGGCATCCTAAATGCCCTGCCACAATATTCAAGAAATCAGTTATACAAAATAAGAGGGTTGGCAGAGTATCCAGAGTACATGACCATGATCAGCTGCAGTCTGATTAATTACAATCATGTAGGGAACAAAATATCCAGATTCACGGCTAACAAGTGCCGGTAGCTAAACGCCCAAAATGAGTAAAATATGGAATAACGAGTGGGGAAGAAGAAACACACTCATTTTCCTCAGTGGCCATTCGTTTGGTGTGCGCCATTTTTCAATGGGAAGTATGCTTGATCTTCGGGTACTGGCTCTAAACTTGGCCATGCAAAACCAGTGGGGTTAGACCCTAAATAGTAAGTACCACAAAGGAAGCACGAATACAAAAATAAAATCAGGTTATGAAATAGATATATATATATATATATACATATATAGTCATATCTCGTAGTTTCGGTTCATAGCCTATCATGGCACAACAATCTAACCCTACAACCAAACAAGAACAAAGGTTAAACCATTGCACCATGATACCATCTCCCTAGACTATTTGACAGCATATACAATACACAAACACGCTCAGTTACATAATCGGCCAATCACTTGTACGATTTACTAGATGGAGTCTGGGTTATCCCTGAGATATTATGCATATAAGAATCCTCAGATCGAACCAGGTACTAGAAGGGTTAGCTGAACCATAAATTATCGCATAGCACATAGTAGTATGCACTGGTCCTTCGTAAGGCCATCGTGCTAAGATCACATAGAACACATACTATCATATAATAGTCGAATATTGCCATTCACTAATGAGGATTTAAATAATATCCATGGGGACTAGCCTGCACTCCCCAATTCAGATGACTAGAGGTGGCTAGTTAGGTACGATCTCGAGATTTTATTCACTCTCAATGCTCTATAATTTTAATTGCCTAGTTGGAAACCCCCTTAAATATTTCTATAGATAGTCTGGTATGGGTTAGAAAATTTTGTTTTAGCAGCAGATGATTGAGGTTTAGAGTAAGGGTGCAGATATCTGATTATTATAATTAAACCCTTGGCGCGCCCTACCGTTGTTGACTTATTCGGATCCCAACATTAGTCCATAATTTTCAACAGACTGTCGTACTTTTGACTTGACCCGCCAATTTAGGCGCTGGACTTTTTCGTCACTCAAAATCAAATCCGTTGTGCCATAAATTAATTGTAAAACTTCCCGTATCCAAAATATCATATTTTAATCCCGTGTCGGACACATGTACTGTTACCATCAATTTTGAGACACCAACTTAACCCGTTGAGCCGGACCAACTAAAGGGTCAAAGACTGACACCAAGCCTACACTATTTTTGACCTATGTGTCACTCCCAAATTGAGACCCAAGGTGCCCCCATTTAATTTAAAAGTGCGGGACATATTTTATTCAAATTAAATTGAGGATACCAACTTGACAAATCCTATTTTAATCCCAATTTAATTCCAATATCCATTTATTTAAACCCATGCAAAACACACAACACCCCCTCACCCTACAAAACACCAAACACCAATTCCCCCCCCCCCCATTTTTTCATCATTTTATGTGTTTGTGCAAATTCCCAAATTTAAGGGGCTTAATTTCAAATATTGCATTAGGTGTCAACATCCTATTGGTTCAGACCAAATGAAGAAGCCCTAATATTTTACTAGTCAACCCAACCCTCACCTTGTATGAATGACTTTCTCATGTCGAATCCTGGCCACCCATTCAAAATGGGGCTCATCATCACCACACATTCTCACTCACCATCCCCTATAAGATGTCGCTTTCTCCCCTCATCCCAATGGAGGCCCTAATTCCAAGAAGCCATGAAAATCTCACCCCCTCTCTCTCTCCTCCCTCCCTACACTCAGAGCCAACCAAAATTTTGTTCTTCCTTTCACTTCTTCTTCTTCTTCTTCTTCTTCTTCTTCCTTTTTTCTTCTTCTTCATCCCTTCTTCTTAAATTTGCTTCAACCCTACCCCTACCCCTGTCGGCCCTCAACTCCGACCGGCCCTTACCCGCTCCAGCCAACCCCCAATCGACACACCCCGCTGCCTCCAGCAGCAGCCACTCCACTGTCGTCCATCCCCACCTCCACAACCCTCTCGAGTTTCCATCCGGCCGAGCTTCCTTACTCCGGCGAGATCTACCCGCACCTCTCCTCCACTGCATCCCCTTCGGCCTTACACTGCTGCCACCACCTCCAGTCCGGCGCATCCACGAGCCCTCCGGTCACCCATTCCCCACGGTACCGCCGATTGCACGAGCTTCTCCCCGTACCACCCTCGAGCCATCTCATACGAGCCCGCACCGCTTCCACTACCCGGCCGGATCCCTCTCCGGCTAACACATTGTTACACCACCGCCAACACCCTCTCGATCTCTCTCCACCGGCCACCGACGAGACGGCCGCCTCCACCTGAGCACACCCGCACACCCACTTCTCTCCGGCTGCTCATGACGCCGCCCCGACCAGTTTCCCCCTCTCCGGCAGCTATCACCACCGTACACCATTATCACCGCCACCATAGCCACGAGCTCCGACGAGCTCCCTTTACCCTCCAACTGCCACCCCTATCAGCACACCACCGGCACCACCACCACCACAACGAATCCACTCCTCGGGCAAGCTTCTCTCCCGTTATCCTCCAATCGTCCCCGATCCGCTGTATTCCCGCCACCACTCCACTGCTCCGGCGAGCACGAGCTTCGGTATCACTGATCTTCCCTGCAACCATGGCAGCGTCACTCCGGTCAGGCCACAACCACTGCTCCGGGAGCTACTGCAGCCACCATACACCATTGCCATGAGATGCTGCACCACCACTAGCTCCGACAGCCAGTGCATTCCCGCCGACTTTACGGTCCGTTCCACCACCCTCTCGACCACCCTCCTCCAGCCTTCACCCCCCTCCGGCCAGCGAATACCTTATCGAGGTATACCATTCTCCCCCTCTCTATACACTTATATATATTATTTTATGTATTGTTAGTTTTAGGGTTTATGTTAAAGTATTATGGATTACTTAGCTAATAATTAGGGTTTAATTCTATAGGAATGAAATAGAATTTATGGATATATATTTTGTAAGGGCCATTGTTGTATATTTTATTTTGTGAAAGTTTGGTGCAGTTCAAATGAATCTTGTTATTAATGAGGTTGTTTAGGGTTTATGTACATAAGCTATTAAAATAGAATTTACGGAAATACATTAAGTTAGGGTTTGAGGATAATTGGATCTTTGTTAGGGGTTATATTCGAATTTGGAAATTTGAGGATAAATTACTTGGTTAATAAATAAAGGTTCATAAATGCTAGGTTGAGGTGTTAGGGATTTTCAATTAATAAATATATTAGTTGTTGTACATGTATTTAACGCTGAGAAAGGATGGTGATATTAACACATTGATTAATACCAAGGAGTAGATTTAATTTATAAATGGTAGAGGGATATCGATATTTGGGTAAATATTGGGAGTTGATGATAAAGTTGTTTAAAGATGTAAATTATATATATACGCATTTGGTTATTGTTGTTTTAGCTGTTGTAATCTATTACCGAATATTAATATGATATTAAAATATTGATGGACATTGGGAGTAGGTGCTCGATCGTGAAATAGACATAATATCAAATCATGAGATCGTGATTGAGGATTGAGAATAATAATTATTTATTTGAGCTTGAGACGTTAATGTGCATGATAATATCTGTGAACATTGAGGTGAAACTGAGGATTGGATCATGTGTTGGACCACATAATATCTTGATAAACATAGAAAGATTGAGGTTTGGATTGATGACATTGTACAAATGTTTAATTTGACTAGATGTATCGTACTCCGAGTGAACCTTGGTCAACCCTCTAACGTCGTGTCACTGTGAGTATAGCTGAATCTGAGCATATGTTTAGACGTGTGTCACATTCCTGTTTGCCACATGATAGTTTATTGTTTGAGTTTGTATCTCGTCTCCAGGTACTACGGGACCCACGGACTTGGACGTTGTACCGGATCGTCATCAGCAGCCGGACGCAGGCAAGTGTACCTTGCCACCCTGCATTTCAGATTACAGATATTTATTGTTTTAATATGTACATTGTGTGCATATTTTTGTTTACGATCGATACTTCGCGTCCGGATCACAATCGGGTGCAGACATTTGTCGTAACATCTTGGAATGAATGTTAGATATTCGTAACACCTCGATATACGTACCTGAGTATATTGATACCCCAGGACACACTCATACACTGTGATCATGCCAGATTCCTGTATCCTGATACTGACATCATGATCAAAGACTGGGATGACCTTAGGGTCACGTTTGTTGAGTTATTTCCATGTGGCGAGACTGTTAAATAGAGGTTCAGGTTCAGCGCACCATCGTTGACCGCTTGGAAAGGGGAAGACAGTTACTAGACGTTTGGGCTCCTCTGTACGCGATTATATATGTATATATAGTAATCCTGTATTCTAAAGTAGTTGTATCACCCGTGTGACTCTGTGCTCGGAGCTACGGTACGACCCAAGTATCTCTGTGTTCGGAGCTACGATTTTATTTTGGACATCCCATGCGTCGAACATTGTCTTCAAACTATGTCTCACTTAGTTGGTTATGCTAGACTACACCGTCGTTGCACTTGTACTTTCTGTTGTACATTGGCATACTGTATTTTTGTACCTTATTATGTCCCTCTGAGGACCTGGTTCCCTGCCAGTTTTGCAGCATAGACCATTACAGAGCATTTGGAGTTGTTGACGGAGTGGCATGTCTTGTTGGCACTGTACCAGGTACTTATATCATTTCTACTGGCATTATGGTTACTTAATTCTTATTGATTATTCATCTACTGTTGTAGCCTAGTTTTTGTAGACTCATCTCTTCTCGAGTCTATTCGAGTTTGTGTGTTATTGGGCGGCCGACTTTAGTACAAGTAGCTCTTTCTTGTATATTTCTATTCATTGTGGATTGAGACATAGAGGTTTACATTTATGGGATATTTAGATAGTGTCCATTATATTACAGCTGATATATATTCGAGTCAGACCGGAGTCTGGTCGAATGCGTAGGTGGCGTGTCACATATTCCTGGTTCTATGTCTTTTGGGACTAGAGCGTGACATATTTTTGTGGTGGCCCATGCAGGTCCAATTTAAATCGTCTTGGACACCTGACTATGCCAACCGAGCCTGCAAATTAGGAATAGATATTGTGATTGTTGAATAAGATCTCAATCCATAATCGATTTTAAAAACTCATTTTGTATGTGATTATCGTCCTTTGACCTCCAATTTGTATTCGTTCAATTTTTGTTAATATCGTTATCATTGTTTCTCATCCCCTATTATTCTGGAAGACGAATGCTCTAGCCTGATGGTTCCCTCCAGAAGAACATCGTAGCCCAGACGACAGAAGACAAAATTCGTATAATATTCTCTGAGAAGATTGTTACTCTAAGTAGGATAGATTGATAGGTTCTTTTGGATTCTAGAACTAGTATGGATGGATAGCAAGAGAATTGGAACTAGTAGTACCCTATTCGTACTTGAGATAGCAGTGAACTTGGAAGTAGAATAATTTATGGAAATACATAGCCTGATGATGAAAACTAGTGGTTGTATATGATAGCTATACTAGGAACGATAATTATGAGCTAGATGAGATAAAATTTTAGGATCTCACTTGGAAGATGATGATCTAATACCAGAAATTTTTGTATGTGCTTGGGTGACCATTATTATAATTGCACTATGTGACCCAGAATAATAAATAACGGGAAGAAGAAATTTGAGGAATAAAATTTTTGGAAATTTTTTGAGGAGGAGAGAAATTATACTTTAGGCTGGGAAGAATTTTTCTTTTAGAGGATTAGTGTGGTAAACAGAATTGGAGAATTTATTTTGAGGTTAAGTCTAGACGATGACACCGTCCTGGCATGAGTTGATTGAGCGAATACCACGCGACACTAGATTGTCGACGTAGTTGCATTATATTTTTAGGCCACCAGGTTACCCTGAGTTGAGTTTCTTCAGGGAGCCTAGGAGTATGGTGCCCATCTACCTTAGGAGTATACAATACAGGAGGTGAACCAGTGTACCACCGTATTATATCATAGTTTGAGGATGGTTTTTAGAGAATCTTCCAGGCCTGCCACCTGACAGAGAGATAGAGTTTGCTATAGAGTTGACTCCAAGAGCCGAGCCGGTTATTTTTCTATCTTTAGACTAGCACCGATAGAGTTGGTTGAGTTGAAGGTCCATAGTAAAGGACCTCTTAGACAAGGGTTTTAGTCGGGCTAGTATTTCTCCATGGGGGAATACCCATCTTAATTATGCCGAAGAAAGACGGGATAGTAAATTTGAATCAGCTAAGTGGCGCATATGTATTCTCGAAGATCGATCTCAGATCAAGCTATCATCTGATCAAGGTACGGAGAGAGGATATTTTGAAGACGGCTTTTCGGACGTAGTATGGACACTATGAGTTTCTAGTCATGACGTTTGGTTTAACCAATGCGCCAGCAGTATTTATGAGCCTGATGAACAGTGTTTTCCACCAGTACTTAGATAAGTTTATGGTGGTATTTATCGACGACGTCTTGGTATGTTTCGAGATCCAGGAGAAGCACGAGAGGCAACTCAGGATCGTGTTGGAGATGCTAAGGTAGGAGAGGCTGTATGCCAAGCTCAGCAAATATGAGTTATGTTTAGATAGAATAGATAGTCTACACATCAGGACAATTAAGGGTTCATGAGAAGAACTATCAGACGCATGATCTAGAGCTAGCTGCAGTGATAATTGTACTAAAGCTATGGCGACACTACCTTTATGGAGAGCGTGTTGAGATTTATACAGATCACAAAAGTCTGAAGTATGCCTACACAAAGAAGGAGATCAACATGAGACAGAGGCACTGGCTAGAGTTGATGACAGATTATGATATCGAGTTGTAGTACCACCTTGGCAAGGCGAATGTAGTCGCATATGCCTTAAGCATGAAGCCCATGGCATACTTTTTGACGACTCAGCACCAATTGTTAGAGGATCTTCAGGAGCTCAAGATTGAGATTGTATTTCCAGGCATGGATAGACAGATGGCCAGTCTTGAGGTTTAGCCCACATTGATAGAGAGGATCAAGACAACCCTGCCTACAGATGCGAGATTTAGACGACTGCGAGAGAGGATAGAGGCCGGCATACAGACGGGACTAAGGATTCATGAAGACGGAACACTAAGGTATGTAGATCGCCTATACGTTCCGAGTGGTAAGCTACACCAGGAGTTGATGACTGAGGCTTATAGCTCAATTTATTTTATTCATCCCGGGGGTACGAAGATGTACCAAGATTTGAGACATTATTTCTGGTGACATGGGATGAAGAAAGAGATTGCAAGATTCGTGGCGAGATGTTTAGTTGGTCAGCAAGTCAAGGCTGAATATCAGAGGACTGCAGGACTATTGCAGCCGCTTCTCATTCCCAAGTGGAAGTGGGAACACATTACCATAGACTTTGTCATAGGATTCCCGCGAAGCCCTAGTGGGAAGGATGCAGTTTGGGTTGTCATAGACAGACTCACCAAGTCTGCACATTTCTTGCCCTTCAGAGTTGAGCAGTCCACAGAGATATTAGCTGACATGTATATGAGGCAGATAGTACGACTACATGGAGTGCCTGTCAGTATCGTATCGGATCGTGATTCTAGATTCACGTCACACTTTTGGCGGAGTATGCAGGAGAGTTTAGGAACTCGTCTCAGGTTCAGCACTGCATATCATCCACAGACTGATGGCCAGTCAGAGCACACGATACATATATTAGAGGATAGGTTTAGAGCATGTATGATTGATTTTGGAGGATCTTGGGAGGACCATCTACACTTGGTGGAATTCCCCTACAATAACAACTACCAGGCTAGTATACAGATGGCACCTTATGAGGCACTGTACGGCAGGAAGTATAGGTCACCGATATGTTGGAGTGACGTAGGAGAGCGTCAGATACTTGGTCCAGAGTTGGTGACACAGACAGTGGCGGAAGTCAAGCAGATTCAGAGCCACCTGCGTGCAGCACAGGACAGACAAAAACATGGGGCAAATACTCACCACAGACCTTTGGAGTTAAAGGAAGGTGACCATATATTTTTGAAGATATCACCTACTCGTGGTACCATCAGATTCGGAGGCAAAGGCAAGCTGAGTTCGAGGTACATCGGACCTTTTGATATCTTGGAACGAGTTGGCGAAAAGGCTTATCGTCTTGTATTACTTCCATCAATAGAAGGAGTGCATGACGTATTTTATGTTTCACAGTTGAGGAGATATGTGGCAGACCCAAGCCATGTGCTTGATCATTCGAAGATTACAGTCGGGCCCAGTTTATCTTACGTAGAGCAGCCAGTTGAGATCCTCGATCACGGGGAGAAGACTTTAAGAGGGCAGACTATTCAACTGGTCAGAGTTGCATGGAAGCATCATTCGCCAGGCAAGTCTACCTGGGAGCGTGAGGATTCCATTCGACAGCATTTTTCATATTTATTTGAGGACCAAGGTACGAATTTACGTACCACAATTGATTACTAGTGCTTTTAAAATTCTCTTAGCTATTATCGTGCTTTACTTTTAATTTCGGGGACAAAATTTTTCTAAGTTGGGAAGGATGTAAACCCCCTCAAATATTTCTATAGATAGTCTGGTATGGGTTGGAAAATTTTGTTTTAGCAGCAGATGATTGAGGTTTAGAGTAAGGGTGCAGATGTCTTATTATTATAATTAAATCCTTGGCGCGCCCTACCATTGTTGACTTACTCGAATCCCAACATCTGCCCATAATTTCTAACTGACTATTGTACATTTGAATTGACCCACCAATTTTGGTGCTGGACTTTTCTGTCACTCAAAATCAAATCCGTTGTGTCCTAAATTAATTGCATAACTTCCCGTATCCAAAATCCTATATTTTAATCCCGTGTCGGACACCTGTACCATTACCATCAATTTTGAGACACCAAATTAACCCGTTGAGCTGGACCAACTAAAGGGTCCAAGACTGACACCAAGCCTACACTATTTTTGACCTTTGTGTCACTCCCAAATTGAGACCCCAGGTGCCCCCATTTAATTTAAAAGTACGAGACTTATTTTATTCAAATTAAATTGAGGATACCAACTTGACTAATCCTATTTTAATCCCAATTTAATTCCAATGCCCATTTATTTAAGCCCATGTAAAACACACGACACACCCTCACCCTACAAAATACCAAACACCAATTCGCCTACAATTTTTCCATTATTTTATGCGTTTGTGCATATTCCCAAATTTAAGGGGCTTAATTTCAAATATTGCATTAGGTGTCAATACCCCATTGGTTCAGACCAAATGGAGAAGCCCTAATATTTGACTAGACAACCTAACCCTCACCTTGTATGAATGACTTCCTCATGTCAAATCCTGGCCACCCATTCAAAATGGGGCTCATCACCACACATTCCCACTCACATCCTCTATAAGATGTCTCTTTCTCCCCTCTTCCCAATGCAGGCCCTAATTCCAAGAAGCCATGAAAACCTCACCCCCTCTCTCTCTCCTCTCTCCCTACACTCACAGCCAACCAAAATTTTCTTCTTCCTTTCTCTTCTTCTTCTTCTTCTTCTTCTTCCTTTCTTCTTCTTCTTCATCCCTTCTTCTTAAATTTGCTTCAACCCTACCCCTACCCCTGCCAGCCCTCAACTCCGACCGGCCCTAACGTGCTCTGGCCAACCCCCAGTCGATACCCCCAGCTGCCTCCAGCAGCAGCCACCCCACTGTCGTCCATCACTACCTCCACAACCCTGTCGAGTTTTCCTCCGGCCGAGCTTCCCTACTCCAGCGAGATCCACCTGCACCTCTCCTCTACTGCATCCCCTCTGGCCATACGTTGCTGCCACCACCTCCAGTCCGACGCAGCCACGAGCCCTCCAGTCACCCATTCCCCACTACACCGTTGGTTGTACGAGCTTCTCCCCGCACCACCCTCGATCCGTCTCGCACGAGCCCGTACCGCTACCACTACCTAGCTGGATCACTCTTCGACTACTCTCCACCGGCCACTGATGAGCCGACCGCCTCGACCTGAGCACACCCGCAAACCCATTTCTCTTCGGCTGCTCACGACGCCATCCCGACCAGTCTCCCCCTCTCCGGCAGCTATCACCACCGCACACCATTATCATCGCCACCATAGCCACGAGCTCCGATTAGCTCCCTCTACCTGCCAACTACCACCCCCATTCGCATACCACTAACACCACCACCACCACCACCACGAATCCATACCCCAGGAGAGCTTCTCTTCCGTTCTCCTCCAGTCTTCCCCGATCCGCTGTATTCCTGCCACCACTCCACTGCTCCGGCGAGCATGAGCTCCGGCATTACTGATCTTCCCCGCGACCACGGCAGCGTCACTCCGGTTAGGCCAAAGCCACAGCTCCGGGAGCAACTGTAGCCACCGCACGCCATTGCCACGAGCTACTACACCACTACTAGCTCCGGCAGCCAGTGCATTCCCGCCGACTTCATGGTCTGTTCCACCACCCTCTCGATCACCCTCCTCCGGCCATCACCCCCCCTCCGGCCAGCGAACACCTTGTCGAGGTATACCATTCTCCCCCCTCTCTATACACTTATATATATTATTTTATGTATTGTTAGTTTTAGGTTTTATGTTAAAGTTTTGTGGGTTACTTAGCTAATAATTAGGGTTTAATTCCATAGGAATGAAATAGAATTTAAGGATATATATTTAGTTAGGGCCATTGTTGTATATTTTATTTTGTGAAAGTTTAGTGTAGTTCAAATGAATCTTGTGTTTAATGAGATTGTTTAGGGTTTGTGTACATAAGCTTTTGAAATAGAATTTATGGAAATACATTAAGTTAGGGTTTAAGGATAATTGGATCTTTGTTAGGGGTTATATTCGTATTTGGAAATTTGAGGATAAATTACTTGGTTAATAAATAAAGGTTCATAAATGCTAGGTTGAGGTGTTAGGGATTTTCAATTAATATATGCATTAGTTATCGTACATGTATTTAACGCTGAGAAAGGATGGTGATATTAACACATTGATTAATACCAAGGTGCAGATTTAATTTATAAATGGTAGAGGGATATCGATCTTTGGGTAAATATTGGGAGTTGATGGTAAAGTTGTTTAAAGATGTAAATTATATATATACGCATTTGGTCATTGTTGTTTTAGCTGTTGTAAACTATTGCCGAATATTAATATGATATTAAAATATTGATGGACATTGGGAGAGGTGCTCGATCGTGAAATAGACTATATCAAATCATGAGACCGTGATTGTGGATTGAGGATTGAGAATAATAATTATTTATTTGAGCTTGAGACGTCAATGTGCATGATAATATATGTGAACCCTGAGGTGAAACTGAGGATTGGATCATGTGTTGGACCACGGAATATCGTGATAAACATAGTAAGATTGAAGTTTGGATTGATGACATTGTACAGATGTTTAATTTGACTAGATGTATCATGCTCTGAGTCAACCTTGGTCAACCCTCTCGCGTCGTGTTACTGTGAGTGTAGCTGAGTCTGAGCATATGTTTAAACGTGTGTCACATCCCTGTTTGCCACATGATAGTTTATTGATTGAGTTTGTATCTCGTCTCTAGGTACTATGAGACCCGCGGACTTGGACGTTATATCGTATCCTCGTCATCAACATTCGGACGTAGGCAATTGTACCTTGCCACCCTTCATTTCAAATTACAGATATTTATTGTTTCAATATGTACATTGTTTGCATATTTTTGTTTACGATCGATACTTCACGTCCGGATCACAACCGGGTGCAGACATTCGTCGTAACATCTTGGAATGAATGTTAGATATTCGTAACACCTCGATGCACGTACCTAAGTATATCGATACCTCAGGACACACTCATATACTGTGATCGTGCCAGATTCCTGTATCCTGATACTGACATCATGACCAGAGACTGGACGACCTTAGGGTCGCGTCTGTTGAGTTATTTCTGTGTGTCGAGACTGTTAGATAGAGGTTCAGGTTCAGCATACCATTATTGACCGCTTGGGAAGGGGAAGACAGTTACTATACGTTTGGGCTCCTCTGTACGCGCTTATATATGTATATGTAGTGATCCTGTATTCTAGAGTAGTTGTATCACCCGTATGACTCTGTGGTCAGATCTATGGTACGCCCCGTGTGTCTCTATGTTCGGAGCTACGGTTTTATTTTGGACTGCCCACGCGTCAAATATTATCTTCAAACTGTGTCTCACTTAGTTGGTTATGCTAGACTATACCGTCGTTGCACTTGTACTTTCTGTTGTACTTTGGCATGCTGTATTTTCGTACCTTGTTACGTCCCTCTGAGGACCTGGTTCTCTGCCAATTTTGCAGCATAGACGATTACGGAGCATTTAGAGTTGCTGATGGAGTGGCAAGTCTTGCGGGCACTGTTGCTTGTGGTATTAAATGAAAGAACAAAATGTATATAATACGAGGTTTGTACGAAATCCACTTTCTTTGGTTTACAAACAAACTTGTACAATTTGATCCTATACGAGGATGTAGGAGTACAATTTATTTAATTTGGGTAAATATTGCTATATGTGTCTGATCTGTAGTCGATCACTTTAGCCGTTGGACCATACGATGTTGAAGAAGTGCCGTAGAAGACAGGAAGCAGCTTCGAAGGTTGCAAAAGAGGGTGGATGCACGATGCCGAAGTCGTCGATCCCTACTCTCTGCCCGAGCCCTGGATTCTCTCTCTCTTTCTCTCTCTCTCTCTTGACCTTGGATCTGATATTGGTTTCTTGACCAATTTTTTGACCTTTTTTCTCACTGGTAGAGGTCTCTATTTATAGAGTTTTAGTGACAGTGACCACTCCGTCGGTATAGAAACCGAGAAATGGAAAGAACAGCACCCTTTTATACAACGTTAAAGTAACCAATGCCTGCGTATAGATGATCCTTTGAATGAGCGTGTGACGCGGGTCCAACTAAGGGACAAAATGCGTATAATTGCTACGAAGATCACGGCGTAGAAGCCACGTAGGTAGGTATCCATTGTGTAGAAGAGGTTGAGATAGAAGCCAAATATCTATCACCATGGCATAGAAGCCAAATAGTTATCAAACCGGCATAGAAGCCGAATAGGCGTAGAAGCCGAGTGGTCGTAGAGGCCGAGCAGGCGTAGAAGCCGAGTGGTCATAGAGGTCGAGCAGGCGTAGAAGCCGAGTAGGCGTAGAAGTCGAGTGGTCATAGAGACCGAGTGAGCATAGGACCGAGTAGGCGTAGGAGCTGGATGGGCGTAGAAGCCGCTGCGTACCGTGCCAGAGTACTGATGGGGACGTCTTAGCTGGAATTATGGCTTTTGAAGATATAATCAAATATCTTGCATTAAATGCCGAGATTTGCCACCATCCTGTGCATTAAATGTGGAGGCGTGTCTTTGAAGGTCTGCAACCCCTTCTGCGCATCAGTCGCAGAGACGTGCCTTGAGAAACTGTCACCGCTCTGTGCATTAGACGTAGAGACGTACCTCAACCCCGTATGGAGTGCAGCTTTTGATGTGGCAGGCGGATTGTCTACTGCAGAACGTAAACAGCTCGTGTCTGCCTGTGTAAAACAAGACAGCGTATCCCTTCGTGCTTGTAAAAGCAGTTTACGCAAAGGGGATGGCGGTATTTGATAGCCTGGATCGCAGTGCTGTGCCATCATTATAGCCGTCGTCTGGTTAGTCGAGCCGTATCCCTTTGTCAGAAGTCCAGACGTCAGGTTCATTGCAGGATCTTCATTACAGGGTCTGACAGGCTCACTTCAGAGAATACGAAGCGTCTCTTGTACACCTCAATGCTGCGTCTGAAAGAGGATGAGTTTTATGCCCTGGAGGCGATAAAGCACCCTGTTTACGCTGAAGCGGCTTGGACGTACTGCCTTACGCGGATGGTCCTTTGAGCTTTCATATTTTATGCTGCATTTTAGCGGAAAGAGCTCTGTTGCACGCTTGATGGTTCTGAAGGCCTCTGCTTACGCTGCTCTGCACCAATATGCCGCGTATAGTCATCTGGCATATTTTTTATGCTTCTACAAGACCTCCTTCAAAGCTTTCAAATTCCTCGGAATTTGGAACGCTTTGAATGAAGCATGAACCGCTCCTCGTGACTCGAAACGTTTCTGAATGGAGCGTTAAAACGGTCGATGCTGACTTTATGGCAGATTTATTGGGGACCGGTGTGAACTCTTTCGCCTATAAAAAGGCTGGGGGAGTTAACCTGTTCTCCCCATATTTCCATCACCACGCAGCGATGATCGCTGGAGTTCGTCGGGTCGATCTGAGGAAGAAGGAGATCATGTTCTTCCAGTGTGTAAGGAGCCAAAAAAGACGGCATCTTCGAGCAAGTTTCCACTGCAACGATGGATCATGGAAGGATATCTCAGCCTCCCTTGCTCAGGATAATCAGCAACTTTATGTGGTGGTTCTTCGGGAGAGGGGAAGGGTCGTATTTGACCACACGGCTTGCAAGCGGTGTCTTCTCCTGTTACCTCCGGGGGTGAGAGCAGCAACTAGCTCTGACCTCGGGCATTGAGTTGGATGAAATATCTCAACTCAATCTGTCACGGCACACGGAGCATGGGATCTGCATAATTTATGCAAGCACCAACTCTGTATTCTTCCGCCATTGATCATTGCCATGTCAGACAGTTTGCTGGAACTGACTGACTGCTGGAGAAGATGGATAAAGAATTGTGCCCCTGTGAGAACCTGTCAGAACAGCTTCTGGGAAATCTTTAGACAATAATGAGGAAGCCCTCCTGTCGACAGAGTTTTCCTCAGTTGTAATCATGAAAATGAAGAAAAACCCTTTGTAGACAGGATTTCCCTCATATGTAATCATGACTTTAATCTTTAATAAAAATCGTCTTTCTTCTCTGCATATGATTATTTTGCCATACGTTGCTGTGAAGTCTGAATATGTGTAGCTTCAACACGTCTGATTCTTTACGTCGACTCTGTTTAGAAAGAGTGCTAGGTCTTGTCCTTTATGTATAGCGAATAGTCCATAGAACGCTGTATTGCATTTTGAGCATTTAGAACTGTCCTGCTGCTAGGACTGAGGAACCGCGTAGAGTTTTTTACTTCTGATGAACAGAATTTTTTGTTCAGACTTCGTCTTCAAGAATGACTTCTCATAAATCCCTTGGAACAGGGTAGAGGAATGGTTGTCAAACTGAGTTTGCCATCTTGACAGACAAGATATTCAGACTGGAGCCTGGATGAACCTCCTTTGACCCGAGAAGAGTAATTTCTCAATGTGTGAACTCTGTATGCTTTGGGTACTTGGGATATGTTGAGGTCAAGAAGGAGTATCTTCTGTGTGAACTCCTGTAATCGACCGCCTTGCTATTCGGATATGCAGAAAGTCAGAGATCCGTAGTGTAGATGAGCTGAAAATTATGAGTTTGTAGTCTATTGAGCGTAGAAAGCCACCGAGCGTGAGATCATAGATTCGGAGCTGCTGAGCGTGAAGTCGTTGGTTTGTAGCCTCTCGAGCGTAAAAGCTACCGAGCACAAAGGCATCCGGGCATAAAACCGTAGACTGATAGCTTGCGAGCGTAAAATCGTAGATCTGTTGCTGTCGAGCGTAGAAAGCTCCTTAGCGTAGAACTATAGATTTGTAGCCTGTGAAAAAGAAATCTTCCGAGCTTAAGGTTGCGGATCTGTTGCCTCCGAACATAAACTAAACGCTATCGAGCGTGAGATCATCGATTTGGTATCTGCTGAGTGTGAAGTCGTAGGTTTGTAGCCTCTCGAGCGTAAAAGCTACCGAGCACAAAGGCATCCGGGCATAAAACCATAGATTTGTAGCTTGCGAGCGTAAAACCATAGATCTGTTGCTATCGAGCGTAGAAAGCTCTTTAGCATAGGAACCGCTGACCTGCTTTTGCACGAAAAACTCTTCGAATTTGCTGACTGTCCGTCTTTCGAGAGTAGTGGGCTGACGTGGTACCCAATCATAACCAAATATTTAATTGTGAGATTTGGTTGGGGTTTCGAATAGCCCATCTGAGGGTTCGAGGAGTCGACCCGAACTCTATATATATCCCAAACTTTTGAGAGAAAAACTTTTTATCCGACTTCTGCGAAAGAGAGACTTCGATTGCTTGAGTTTTTCCCTTCGTTCTTTCTCCGAGCACTCCGAGTTTTCAGAAATGGCGCCGAAATAAACCCCCTCCACCAAGGGAAAGACTACAGGCTCTTCTCTTCGTTCTTCTGCCCTAGCGAAAGAGTCTTCGGTCGGGCAAGATGAACTTCCTTCTGAGGGAAGCATCTTGTCGACGAGTAGCGCACCCGGCCTAAGAGGTATAGCCTTTGGGATGATAAAGAATGACGAAAAATCCTTCGTACACGTTGAACGTGACCGCGCTAGGTCGTCTCCTGTGCTGATAGCCTCTTTGAGAAAGATGACGCACGGAGACATTTTCATCTTTTACGCCCACATTTCTAATTTGCCAGCGTAAAAACTCCATGTTTTCGCAGTTTTGAGCATAAAAGCTCTGACTGCCGAAAACTTGGTGTATACTATAAAATTTTAGTTTTAAGCTTTGGATGGGACCTACAGCAAAATAACTAGAATTTTGGCAGTCTGGCGTAAAGCACGGACTGTATACCGCCAATTACGCTTCAGGATGTGACTTTCGGCGTAAAATGACCAAATTTTGTACAGTCTTGGCGTAAAGCACAGACTGTCGTTTCTTGGTCTTTATGTTGCAAGATTTGTAATGATGTATTTTCCTTGCACTTTCGCAGTTAACTTGCATGAGTTTCCACTGGCCGAGGTGATGGGTTCCGCTGTCGGGATGCTGCATTTGAACTATCTGGAGGATCTGTCGCACGTGACATTTCCTATCTTCGGACCCCAGTATCCTGAAGGAAGGGGAATTTTGATATCAGCTCAGGGCAAGCGGACATTGCTGAACATGATTAACGGAGAGCCCCTGACGTACATAGACGGGGACCAGTACATCAAGTCGGCCTTTCTCTTTGGGGACATGATAGACAAACAGTCACAGACGAAGCCCAAGAGAGAACCCTGGGTTTTTCCTGCCGAGAGTGTGGTCTTGTATCTGCCCACGATACCGAGAGATTATTCTATCTCGGCTTTCTTCCATGCCACACATTCTAGGAGGATGTCGTGGACGCTGACTTCCGATCTTCACGGCAAGCCAGGGAAGATCTTTCATCTGAAAAGATCTGACCAGGGGTCATTTGTCAGCCGCCCTTCTGGCGTCGTGACGTTGTTCAGGGGACTGTGCCCGGGCAGCGTCCCGAGAGAAGATAGTTCAGTGATCCAGCCGGTCCAATTGCCGACTTTCTGCAATGACTTCATGGTGCGAGGGGGGGTATACCCCAAAGAGAATCCTCGGGGCAATGGGTTGATCACCCCAGCAAACCTCCGATGGACTTGCCTAGTTGACTGGGCTTTGAAGCATTTTTGGAGAGAGCTAGAGGTCATAGGACTGTATGCTGCCGTGAGCGCGACGAGTGTTGGGTTGCCTCCCAACCCTAACCTGTTTTTGGCACTGATGGAGCGATATATTTTGCTCACCGGGACCTTCGCCACTCCACTGGGGGAGTTGGGGTTGGCCCTCCACGAAATGGCAGTGATCTCGAGACTGCCGATGGGGGATACCCCGTATGAAGAGTATGTTCCCACCAACCGGGAGTTGGAGGACTCGGACCCTCGGGTTATGGAGGTGTATCAGGAGCTGATGTGCCATTATTTCGCGTGCACTGCTTTTTAAAATGAGCCTTCTGATTTGGCTCACACCTCTAAGTGGATGTCCTACCTCTTCTTCCACCGGGCCTGGGCCGTCAAGTCGGAGAAAGTTTCGGGGGGCAAGAATGAGCCCGTGAACTGTTTGGGCGTGCTCAGTGCTCAGGTCGTCGAGGATCTCATGGAGAAGGCTAAAGCTCCAGATTAGTTTCTCACTAACGGGGTAGGAAAGTATCCTGAAGGCACTAAGGCCTATAGTTACCTGAGGCACTATCGCAGGCCTTTGTCTGAGGAAGCCAGGCTGGCTGGCTTTCTCTCCCTATGGCTGCATCGAGTAGTGGTGCCCGGCATCGCGTCCGCGAACCGCATTCACCGGAACATCCTGTGGCCCGCTGTTCGTCTGGTGTTCGGGGAAAGACTGGGCTTGCTCCCTGCCATGGTGTGCCGTATACAGGCTGGTCTGAGGGCCATGACTGACGGACTGCTCGTTGATGAAGCTCGACGTGATAGCTTTCCCCGGGTAGAGTTACCATACCTGTACTTGATAGGATGGTTAATTCTCCACAACCCCCGGGTGATGTCTTCCGACCCTGGTAGTAGCACGAGGGGTAGTTTCTTGCTGAACTACAAGGACTCCCTCTGGAACGTAAACACAGTCTTAGACTGTCGGCTGGTGCTGAGCCTCGGTCATTGCTGGAAGCTCCTCTGCACTGTCCCCTCTGTGCAACGCAATCAGTCGGGGATTAGGCTTGAGTATTTAGGTGGAGAGAAGACCAATCTTTCTCCGGAAGCTTTCAATTGGTTGGTCTGTATCAGACCCTCCTATTTGCTGTATAAAAGCGAAGATCATTGCTTCTTCGAGCCTTACTTGCCCAGTCGGTTCGCCAGGCAGTTTGGGTACGATCAGCTGCACGTGGGCAATGCCGTCACCAGCTTCAGGTCCAGGGGCGGACTCATTGATGGAGCCAGGGGATGGCGATATTTTATCATGGATTATACGGGAGCAATCTTTATCGTGCCGGTCGTCACCCTCTCCACGGAGCTGCGCATCCTCCATTCGTACGCTCAGTTTTACGTGGCGATCAACACCTTCCATCGCGATTTTGACATGCGTGGAAGCTTTAGGGTGCCTTCTCCCAAGCCTGGGGGAAAAGTCTAAGTCCCCTCGGTTTCGTCTGACGAGGGTGAGGAGTCCGTCAATCCGGATGAGCCTCTGGTGTCGGTGCCGAGGTGTGAAGTGCCTCCGCCTGCGGGGGCTTTGGCAGTCTCTAGGAAGCGAAGGGCTCCTGCCTCGAAGCAGACTTCCCTTCGCAAGAGAAAGAAGAAGACGGTTAATCATCCTCTCCGGATTCCTGGCATTGAGGCTCATAGAGAGGAACCTACTGTCTCTCCTGTTGGGGATGTCTCTTTGATTGGAGGTTCCCCGCCTCTCGGAGAGGGACCCTCAGTTTTGGCTGGCGGTGCCGCAGAACTCCTGCTTGAGGCTGCCATTGTTTCTACTGCCTCCCGTAGTGGAATGAAATCGCCTGCGTGGCCGAGGCACATGGGAGAATCTTTCCCTAGACCAGCAATGGATGAAACTCCTGCCGTGTCCGTGAGCATGACCAGCGAGGTTCCAGCTGACGAACCTCGACTGCGTCTTGGTGAAGGCTTGGTAGAGCTCCTAGCGATGTCGGTTGGCCCACCTCCTTCTCCAGGTATGACAGTTCGTATTGCGTCATTAAGGCGTGATATAGCTACATCGGCTGCAGACGCGACATATATACCGTTGGCTACGGGTAAAGGTCATCTTTATGTCTCCTCTTAGAAAGATTACTATCATATTGTTATCAACTTTCTTGTCTTCTTCTCAGGGGATGGCGTCCACGGGAAGTATAGCGCTGAAGCGCCTTCTGGCTCTACTTAGGCTCCTGGCGATGATACTGAGGCGTTCGACTTCGAGGAGAAAATACCTTCGGGGGGCAGCTCACCCGGAGTAGTTTCGTCACCTCAAGAGGAGGACGACCCCGTTATCGTGACCTCGCCTCTTGCGAGTATGCCGATCACTTCGACCGTCATTGTCGCACCTTCTTCGATCGCACTACCCGTCGAGGCGGCGGCTGTGGCCACCTCGTCTGCAATTATTCCTGGAGGAGAACTTGCCAATATCGTGGCCACTCCTGACGTTCAACCAGATCTGGTTGCGCTGACCAAACTGTATACAAGCCTCTTTTACACCAGTTTGAAAACGCTGATATCAATGGTGTTGGCGAAGAATCTGGATTTTGAGCGTCTGAAGAAGGCTTCCCAGTTTTCGATTGGGGCGGTCAGGGAGTTCGGCGATTCTGGGGTAGCTGACGCCCTGGAGGCGATGGTTAATGGGTTGGAGCAACCCATTAACGAATACTTGCAGTTGACTCTAGGCAGTTTTGAAGTTAAGGTCAAGGCCAGATACGACCTCATGACTGCACGGCTTACCAAACAGCTGAAGAGCCTAGATAGCTCCATCAAAGCATATAAACTGGAGATGGATAAAAGAAAAGCTGTCGTGGAGGAGGCTCTTGCTCTTCAGACGAAGTGCCAATCCGAGCATGAAGGAAACGTAGCGAGGGCCCGCAAGTTGAAGGAAAAACTCGCTTAGACAGAGGAGTGGGCTTCTCAGTCGTTGGCAGGTCTAGATGTAGCGACTGGTCGACTGAGCACAGCACGACGGGACCTGGAGCGTGCAGAAGCTGCCCGAGCTGGCTCTCTTCGGGCAAGGGCCGAATTGTCCTTTACGAACAATCCCGAGGCACGACTGGAACAGGCCCGCGCTGATGCCTTGGTTTCCAGGGACGAGAGGGTAGTTGCACTGGCGAAGCTGATTCGCGATCTGACCGCACCCCCACAATGATGTACCCTTTCTTCTTTTTGCTTCCCCAATATAATTTTGCTCTTTTCGGGAATAAATAAAAGCGAATCTTTTCTAACTTTGTGGACCCATCATTTCGGAATGTAAATGACAGGTTTGGGCGAGAGTGATATCAGAGGTAGAATGGACGTGATAGACTCTCGATAAACTTTTAGCAGGACATATCTATTCAGAGGTCATACGGACATGATAGAATATGACCTAACTAGTTTCGTTTTGGAAGTAGTTTTGTCAGAATTGAGATTCTCGCTATATTCCACTTGAGTAGAGAAGGTTTAAGCATATTACCTCTTCAGGAATTTACCGTTGATAGGAGCCATGAACAGGTCTCCATTAGGCTGGGCTAACCTGTAAGCACCATTCGAGAACGTTGTCTCGATCACATAAGGGCCTTCCCACTTGGGCTAAAATTTCCCTTTACTCCTGTGAGTAGGAATCATCGGCCTTCTTACGGCTAAAACTAGCTCGCCGACTTTGAACACTCTTTCCTTTACTTTATGATTGAAAGCTCCGAAAATGCGTGCTTGGTAGAGCGTAATGCGCTATTGAGCTTGGAGGCGTTTCTCGTCTAATCCCTCTAGCTCTTGAAGCCTTAACAGGTCATTCTTTTCTTGGGTCAGCTCATTAGTTACGGCTATCCTGAGCGACGGGATCTAGATTTCAATGGGAAGAACTGCTTCACTCCCGTAGACCAGTGAAAACGGGGTACAACCTGTCTGTGTCCGTACCGTTGTGCGGTACGCCCAGAGACATTTGCCCAGCTTCTCATCCCAATCTCTTTTGTTTGAAGAGACGAACTTCTTCAAGGGCTTGATAATGGTTTTGTTGAAAGCTTCCGCCAAACCATTAGCAGCTGGATAATATGCCGTAGAGGCAATATTATGTATCCGATTTTTATTGCAAAATCGATAAAACGCTTGGCTGATGAACTGAGGTCCATTGTCATGGATTATCCTTCGGGGAATCCCAAAGCGATAAATGACGTGATGCTTGACGAAGCTGATTACATTATATGTCTTTACCTCAGCAAGAGGGATCGCCTCTGCCCATTTGGAGAAGTAATCCATGATGGCCAGTATGAACTGGTGACCTCTGGAAGAAGACGGGTGAATAGGACCAATGATATCCATACCCCATGCTTCGAAAGGCCAGGATGCAACCGTAGGATGTAGATATTCAGACGGTTGATGTATGAAGTCTGCATGAACCTGACAGGCTCTGCATTGTCTTGCATAGTTGATCGCGTCTGTGATCATAGTGGGCCAGTAATAGCCCATTCTCCTGATACGATCCTGTAGCTTAGGACCGGGCTGATGCGCTCCGCATACGCCGTCCTGAGCTTCCCGGATAATCTGCTGTGCTTCGTCGTCAGAGAGACATCTTAATAGCAGTCCATCGTAGGTCCGACGATATAGGTATTGTGAAGATGCATCGAAGTAGAAGCGTAATGATCGTCTTTTGACGGATACTGCTTCTTTGGGGTCCTCCAGCAAGATTCCGTATGCGACAAAATCTATGAAGGGACTTCTCCAGTCTCTTCTAGGGGGATCTGTGTTCACAGCGTAGCTGCGTTCTATGTGAAAGTTGTTCTTTACACAGAATAAATCTCTGTTAAGAAAGATTACCGAATCCTGCCTTCTTATAGGAGTGGCTAAATCCGCAGCTAGACTGGCTAGGGCATCAGCTTCCAGATTCTGATATCGAGGTACATGCTCTAGGAAGAACCCTTTGAATGTTATGGCTATCTCGACCGTTGCTTGGTGATAGGGGATGAGGTCTGGATTGCGGACTTCATATATTCCTCTGACTTGATTGACGATAAGCAGAGAATCACCGAAAGCTTCCAGGGACTTGACCCCCAGCTTTTTAGCGACTTGGAGCCCGATTAACAGAGTGTTGTATTCTGCCACATTGTTGGAACATGGTTTGTTAAGAAAATATGCTCTGTAGATGACGAGTTTATCATGAGTGACCAGGAAGATTCCTACCCCTGAAACCACGTTTCCTTGGGGACCAGTCCTGGAGGCACCGTCGAAGAACAGTTGTCATGCATCACTTTCCATTGCGAAATTACATTCTGCAACTTCGTTGGAAATGTCTTCATATAATTTGGAGGCCTCTGGGATCGGATGAGCAGCTAGAAAGTCGGCCAGCGCTTGGCCTTTGATGGACTTCTACGGGACGTATACCATGTCATATGGTGTTAGCAGCATCGCCCAAATTGTGAGTCAGAAATTAAGAGCACTTGGCTTGCTCATCAGTACTCGAAGAGGGTTGATCCTGGAGATGATATGAATAGTCTGGCCGATGACATAGTGCCGCGTATTCTGGATAGCGAACATCAGAACCAAGCATTCTTTCTCCACTGGGTTGTACCGGTGTTTGGCTCCAACCATCATCCTGCTGAGGTAGTAGATAGCCTATTCATGACCCATATCGTTCTTCTGTGCGAGAAGAGCTCCTAGCGAATGATCCATTGCTCGAACGTACATCAAGAATGGTCTTCCCATGACGGGAGGCACCAGAACCGACGGACTGGTGAGGTAGCGTTTGATATCCCCGAATGCTTGCTGACAGGTTTCGTCCCATACGAAGGATACACCTTTCTTTATGAGATACGAAAAGGGCTGACATCTTCCCGAGAGGTTGGATATGAACCTCCGGATATAAGCCAGACGGCCTTAAAATCCTCGGAGTTCCCTCAGATTATGGGGCGGTCACATTTCTATGATGGCCTGGACTTTGTCAGGGTCCACTTGGATGCTTTTGGCGGTGATGACAAATCCCAGGAATTTGCCACTAGATACACCCAGAAAGGACTTCGTAGGGTTCATCTTGAGTTGATGTTGGCGCATTAACCCGAATACCGTCCTCAAGTCTTGAATGTGATCATCTTTGAGGCGCCTCTTGACGGCTATGTCGTCCACGTAACATTCTACTGTTTTGCGTAAATGCTCATGGAATATATTACTCATAGCCCGTTGGTATGTAGTCCCGACGTTCTTCAATCCGAAGGGCATGACCGTATAGCAATATACTCCCAACGGGGTCCGGAAGGCAGTGTGCTTCTCGTCTCCAGGATGCATCTTGATCTGATTGTATCCTGAGAATCCGTCCATGAAAGACATGCGTTCAAAACCAGGTGTTGTCGATCATGATGTCCGTGATGGAAAGAGGGAACTCATCCTTGGGGCAGGCTGCATTCAGATCTCGGTAATCGATGCAGATACGTATTTTTCTATTTTTCTTCATGACTGGGACAACGTTGGCGACCCAGTCGGGATATTGTTCTTCCCGGATGAAACTGCAGGCTATCAACTTCTTGACTTCAGCTTCGATGGCGTCCATCATATCCGGGCGGAACCGGCGTTGGTGCTGCTTCATAGGCTTCGAGTCGGTCAATATATTGAGTTTATGAGTAGCCACCTTCGGGTCAAGGCCCGGCATGTCCTCATAATTCCACGCAAAGACGTCGATATATTCTTTTATCAGCTGGATAACTTCTTCCCTTTCGACTGGGAAAAGATTGTTACTGATGAATATCGGCTTTGGCGAAAGTTTACCCCCAACATCAACCTGGATAACTTCGTCTTTGGTGGGAGGTTACTTCTGCTCGAAGCGGAATTCCCACTGCGTATCCATTTGTTGAGCCCAAGAGTCATTCTCAAACGGCTCAGAATCCTGTTCGTCTGCTTCAAAGGGATCTGCCACCACCATGTTTGCTGATAATGCTTGCTCGAGAGGGTTAGGTGAGTCGGAGGGCGACGAGTTTGAGATGACAACCAATATGATAATCGACAGCCAAAACCAAGAAGGTCTGTTCAGAGGTAATATGAACATGACAAACTTCTGGGATGCAATTCTATCGGGGATGGAAGTGCATATCTGCTCAGAGGTAATATGGATATGGCAGTCTTTGTGGACCTAACACCACTGGCGTACTTAGAGTTAAGTACGGGCGCTAAGTTGAGATGACAACCAATGTGATAATTGATAGCCAAAACCAATAAGGTTTGTTCAGAGGTAATATGAACATGACAAACTTCTTGGATGCAATTCTACCGGGGATGGAAGTGCATATCTGCTCAGAGGTAATATGGACATGGCAGTCTTTGTGGACCTAACACCACTGGCATACTTAGAGTTAAGTACGGACGCTAAGTTGAGATGACAACCGATGTGATAATCGATAGCCAAAACCAAGAAAGTTTGTTCAGAGGTAATATGAACATGACAAACTTCTGGGATGCAATTCTACCGGGGATGGAAGTGCATATCTGCCCAGAGGTAATATGGACATGGCAGTCTTTGTCTAGAGAGACTCTTTAGGGAATCTTCCTCGAGTACACATTTTTTTTAAAAAAAGAGCAAATGGTTATGTAAGAAAAGAATGGAAATCCAATTGGTAAGGACCGTCCCCTTGTTTACAGATTCAAAGTGATGACCTTGGCCTCGACCATCTCCTAAATTTTCCTTCTTAGCACATAGCACGCCTTTGTTGGGTGATGAGTGTACCGGTGGAAGAGACAATAATCTGGGTCATCCACTTTGCCAGCCCTCTCAGGGTGTCTGATGTTGGGTAGCTGAAGCTTGCGCTCTTTTATTAACATATCGAAGATTTCAATGATGTCGTCTTCGTTGAAGGAGAAAGTTCCTTTTGGTCTTCGGGCTCCTGATGCCTGAATTTTACGGTCTTGGGGGAAGATCGTCATTGTTGCATCATCTTCGGATCTTGAGGGGGTTCTGCCCCCGGCCCTGGACGTTACTTTGTTATGTCGAGGTAAGTTACTCCTAGACACGCCGTGGCCTCTGGTCACAGAGACTGATTTATCAGGAACTGCCTCTGGTTGTACAGGATTGGATTTCAGAATTTTGGGTCTCGTGAGAGACGCAATATATCCCAACCCGAAATGAGCTTTTTGATGGTGAGAATTACTACGCATCGGCATTCGTCTATCTTTTCCATAGTTGAGACCTTGTTTTAGTTTCAAGTCGTAACCCATGCTTTGCATATTTTTAATGCTTGTGGGCTATATCTGTGGGTTTGTATTCTGCCAGTTTCAGACCCGCGCGATTCCTCCTGTACGATTGGGGTATTTCGCCTGCTACCGAAGATTATCGGACGCTGATCGTCATGGGTTGGTAGAATAATAAAGATGAAGTCTTCCTGTGGTCCACCTGTTATGACGACATTAGACGTTGACGTATCTTCCCATATGATCTCCCCGTGTTTGACTATTAGGGGAACTGAAGTCCGTTTATGACACTTGTTTTTGCGTTTCTGGATTAGATAATCCCGCGGGTCAGGAGGAGTAGAGGAAGAAGACGACGGCTTGTTCCTTCTGTTCCCATCAGTGGGCATGCGGAGATTGGGCACCATGGTTTTCCCTACGCCACCTGTGTACAACAGGTTGGTCATCTGGGTGGCGGATAATCCCCGGGGAGGGTGCCTTCCCGCAACCTGAGGTTGCTTTACGTCGTGGGACTCCGCCTGGCATAATTTGGAGATTTGCTCAGACTGGCGTAAAGCTGAAGAGGTCCTCAGTCGACCCTCGGCTTCCCGCGTAATCCGGAGGGTAGGCAGATTGCTTCTTCGCTGGCGTAACGGCCGAGAAGTTGAGTACTCTGCCGCTTGCTTCCCCTTGCGAAAATCACAGCGCTCATCTGGTTCCCCGTAGAGGTCAGATGTTGTCTTGCGCATGGAGAGTGATTTGTACTTCCGATTTGGCGCTGAGGCATCATCAGAAGTTTGGTCTGTACCGCGCATAGCGGGGGACTGGTTTCTACGCGTATTGCACAGTGGATACTTCTGGGTTAGTGCTGAGACTTTGCCCAAAGTTTTGTCTGTACCGCGCGTAGCGGGAGACTGGTTCCTTCGTGTATAGCGCAGTGGATACTTCTGGGTTAGCGCTGAGGCTTTGCCCGAAGTTTCGTCTGTACCGCGCATAGCGGGAGACTGGTTCCTATGCATAGAGCGCAGTGGATACTTCTGGGTTAGCGCTGAGGCTTTGCCCGAAGTTTCGTCTGTACCGCGCGTAGCGGGAGACTGAATTTTACGTGCAGGGCACGGAGGGAGCAATGCTACAACCTCATTGGTCGGAGAGATCGGAGAGTCCACAGGAATGGTAGAGTATGTCTTGGGCATCCAGACCTTGCACAGCATCCTGTTGTCTTGGACGGAGAGAGGCTGAGAGCTACCCCCGGTTCGAAGCATGTCTTCGTAGGCAGACTGGTCGAATTGGACGACCAATGTCTTCTTCACGGTTCCTATAGATACCGTATCGCGTTGAGCAATTACTTCCTCGTCAGAAAAGAAAGATGTCCCCAGCAGAGTTGCCATCTTGTTTGTGGTATTAAACGAAAGAACAAAATGTATATAATACGAGGTTTGTACGAAACCCGCTTTCTTTGGTTTACAAACAAACTTGTACAATTTAATCCTATACGAGGATGTAGGAGTACAATTTATTTAATCTGGGTAAATATTGCTATAGGTGTCTGATCTGCAGTCGATCACTTTAGCTCTTGGACCACACGATGTTGAAGAAGTACCGTAGAAGACAGGAAGCAGCTTCGAAGGTTGCAAAAGAGGGTGGATGCACGATGCCAAAGTCGTCGATCCCTACTCTCTGCCTGAGCCCCGGATTCTCTCTCTCTCTCTTGACCTTGGATCTGATATTGGTTTCTTGACCAATTTTTTGACCTTTTTCCTCACTGATAGAGGTCTCTATTTATAGAGTTTTAGTGACAGTGACCACTCCGTCGGTGTAGAAACCGAGGAATGGAAAGTACAGCACCCTTTTACACAACGGTTAAAGTAACCAATGCCTGCGTATAGATGATTCTTTGAATGAGCGTGTGATGCGGGTCCAACTAAGGGACAAAATGCGTATAATCGCTATGAAGATCACGGCGTAGAAGCCACGTAGGTAGGTTTCCATTGTGTAGAAGAGGTTTGTATAGAAGCCAAATGTCTGTCACCATGGCATAGAAGCCAAATAGTTATCAAACCGACATAGAAGCCGAATAGGCGTAGAAGCCGAGTAGTCATAGAGGTCGAGCAGGCGTAGAAGCCGAGTAGGCATAGAAGCCGAGTGGTCATAGAGACCGAGTGAGCACAGGATCGAGTAGGCGTAGGAGCTGGATGGGCGTAGAAGCCGCTGCGTACCGTGCCAGAGTGTTGATGGGGACGTCTTAGCCGAAATTATGGCTTTTGAAGATATAATCAAATCTCTTGCATTGAATGCTGAAATTTGCCACCATCCTGTGCATTAAATATGGAGGCGTGTCTTTGAAGGTCTGCAACCCCTTCTGCGCATCAGTCGCAGAGACGTGCCTTGAGAAACTGTCGCCGCTCTGTGCATTAGACGTAGAGACGTGCCTCGACCCCGTACGGATTACAGCTTTTGATATGGCAGATGGTTTGTCTACTGCAGAACGTAAACATCTCGTGTCTGCCTGTGTAAAACAAGGCAGCGTATCCCTTCGTGCTTGTAAAAGTAGTTTACGCAAAGGGGATGGCAGTATTTGACAGCCTGGATCGCAGTGCTGTGCCATCATTATAGCCGTCGTCTGGGTAGTCGAGCCGTATCCCTTTGTCAGAAGTCCAGACGTCAGGTTCATTGCAGGATCTTCATTGCAGGGTCTGACAGGTTCACTTCGGAGAATACGAAGTATCTTTTGTACACCTCAATGCTGCGTTTGAAAGAGGATGAGTTTTATGCCCTGGAGGCGATGAAGCACCCTGTTTACGCTGAAGCGGCTTGGACGTACTGCCTTAAGCGGATGGTCCTTTGAGCTTTCATATTTCATGCTGCGTTTTAGCGGAAAGAGCTCTGTTGCACGCTTGATGGCTCTGAAGGCCTCTGCTTACGCTGCTCTGCACCAATATGCCGCGTATAGTCATCCGGCGTATTTTTTATGCTTCTACAACTGTACCAGGTACTCATATCATTTCTACTGGCATTATGGTTACTTAATTCTTATTGATTATTCATCTGCTGTCGTAGCCTAGTTTTTTTAGACTCATCTCTTCTCGAGTCTATTCGAGTTTGTGTGTTTTTGGGCGGCCGACTTTAGCACATATAGCTCTTTCTTGTATATTTTTGTTCATTATGGATTGAGACATAGAGGTTTACATTTATGGGTTATTTAGATAGTGACCTTTATATTATAGCTGATACGTATTCGAGTCAGACCGGAGTCTGGTCGAATGCGTAGCTGGCGTGTCACGTATTCCTGGTCCTATGTATTTTAGGATTGGAGCATGACACTAGTTAACCCTAACATTAACTGGAATCTCATTGCGTGGTCACATAGTATTTACCTTATATGACGTACCATAGTAAGGCAATGCTAGATACGAATCCACGTTGTCATTTTATAGTTCAATTTGGATTCACTCCAGCTTGATGCAATAATCAACAGATCCTAGCCATGCTTGGTCATTGACTAACCCTTGTATCTATGCTGGAGATTGAGTTATATCATATGTCACATAGCGCATAGGCACACCGCAGTGTAAACATGTAATATAATCGCGTAGGAACATTTAGCACGTAGTAAGTGTATTAGCACGGATACAAGTGGTCGGGTCATGACACATAGATGGGTCTAATACTTTTATGGTCATCAAAGTCACACATACAACTCATAAAGTCCAAAGGAACACTCAACCAAAACTAATCCAATAAAACGTGTGCAAGGGGTCGCATTCTCGTAGAAGGATCAAGGCCGCATGAGAAGTCAAGCCGCATAGAGTCATGCCATATGGAGTCATGCCGCATGGAGACAGGGCCAGGTCTACTCCTTGGGGTAAGTGATGAAGAGAAAATAAATAAATAGAGTATGACATAAAGTGTAATGTGACATAAAGTATCAGGAAGAAAAGATAAAACCATGAAAAGATGTGCCACAGTTTTAGAGTCATGCGTCCAAGGATGGTGGCCGCATACTCTGCTTGACGCATAAGTGTTGGTGTCGCATCGGGTCACATGCCGCATGGAGTGTTTTGGACTTAGCAAAATTCTTATTTGTTCAGCGAGTGAACACAAGTGTTCAAGGATACTTATGAGATGGCAATCATGCGTCCAACAAGATGGACTCATGCTGGTCAATATGTGGCAAGAGCTCTGGCCGCATAATCCTCTCTGGCCGTATAGCACTCTCAGTCGCATAGCTCGCTGTCCGCATGAAGATTCATCTTCTCCAATAATAGGTTCGGCCATGGCAAAAATGTACCAAAATCTAAATTTTGTTTTCTTCATTAAAAACTATATTTTAACTCCGAATTGAGTGAACCAAAAGCCAAAATATTCGAAATGAAGTGCTCCATCCTTCCCAAAAACTATTTTTTAAAAATACTATATTTTAGTATATCAAAACAACTAAAAAATCAAGGAATCCATGAAACCCTAAGTTAGAAAAGTATATCTAAGTAAATCTATCTATCAAAATTGAGCACTCCAAGTATTAAAAGTGGTCAGAATCATCATAAGCATAGAATAAACTAATAAAATGTAAGGAAAGTACAAGAAACAAAAATTAAAAGGTTTCTCTATGTAGTGCAAGGTGTACTTGCCTAGAAAGGAAATAAATAGGGGAAATAAAGAATGAGGGAAGAGAGAGAAACAAATTAGCTTATGTAGCTAGGGTTTGAGATTTTGAACCCAGGTTCAAATTCATAAATAAACCAACCCAAAAATGAACCATGAACCATTTTAAACCAAAGAATGGGTCTAGTCTCCATGCATGCAACCGAATGATCATGTGAGCAAGAAATACTCTAAGCAGGAGTAAATGCATGCAACAAATAAATATATCCCAAAAATACGTATTTTGGGAATGGGGAGTGACAAAGGGTTTTCTCGTGGACCATCATGTAGTTAGGCCGCATGCTAGGTTTATCTTCTTACATATCTAATACTTGATGCCAAGATTGATTCATAAGTTTATTCATATATGCAAATTATGGCTAACTTGTGTGTCTACTGCAGGATAATTATTATTCTGTGGGTAAGAATTATCATATGCATAGTTCAATCTATCGTTTATATTTATTTGCATAAATTATTAAAAAGAACATAGACAACTAGAAAGATCACATAATAGTAATTTTAGCTTCACTTGCTTACTTAGCATCGATATTGGGTGAGTTTGCCTATGGTCACTCACCATTACATGTTGAGTACTGACCCACATTTGTGGGCATCCCCAGGTTCAGGTAGCGAGAGCTTGGCAAGAATTTTGAAGCTGTAGAAGCACGTCCATCCAGTGGAGCTGCGCTCATTGCCTTCAGTTTTTCTTCCGTATGCTAGATTCCTTTATCTAGCAAGCTTTGTTTCTAGGTATTTTATTTTATGTCCTACTATAAGGATATGATGTATGGACATTGTGGCTAGCTTTTGGGTTTATAAAAAGGGAAGTAAGCCATCTATGGCATATTTTATAATCATCTAAGCAAGTACGTTGTAATCTAATCTTCAAGTATTCAATAAAAAAATATTTTGTATTCCTATCAAATGTGTTCAACTTTGGTTCTCTGCATTTTATATTTTGTGCTTATATATATGTATATTTTTGTCTAACTTGTGTCTTTTACAGGTACTATGCCTTGTGCAAGTGCAACTTAGGCTTGCACGACATCGCACCCAAGCAAAGACAATCAGTTCCGTAAGGACCAAGATAGGAAGATCGGCCCTTACGGGATCGGGGCATGACAAGGTGGTATAAGAGCACGACTTTACGTCCTTGGTCTCTTCAAATATCGTTTTCAAAAATGAGATAAGTTTTTTAGTGATTTCAAAAGTCCCGAATTTCAAAAATGGTTACAAAACTATATAAGAAAATTGAAGGTATTAAATGTCCCAATCTTGAAAAGTATGAAAACAAAATGTCTCATGCAATAAGTCCATATTACGTTATGAGACTAATGCAAGCCAATCTATTTTTGCAGAAGATGGCTAAGACCATCAACCAAGGATCATCGGAAGCATGTGGCTTGACCGATGACCAAGTTGATCGCTTGATAGCCATGATAGAGAATCAACAAGAACGATTTAAAGCTCAGTAATAACGGGCTGATGCTCGGGCCATGGCACAACATAAATAACTTGATACTTTGACTCAGATAGTGACGACCTTGGAAGCTAATAGCAGTGCATTGGGAACTGCCACAACACATGTGGCATTGGCACCTGCACCTCAAGAAGCTGGCCTAGCACAAGCAGATGAACCTCCGCAGGCTGCCAGAAAGTCTACCTTTAAAGATGCCGAGTTCCTGAGGTTGAACCCTCCAGAGTTCGAAGGCAGAGTTGCGCCGGATAATGTGATGGACTCGGTCGCCAAGTTGGAGGGCTTATTTGAGTTTGTTGGAATACCTGCGAATAAGAGGGTGGCGTGTACATCCATGCAAATGCGGTTACATGCACACAATTGATGGCAGATTAAGAAGCAAGATCTCGCCACAAGGTGCATATACGATAAAATCACTTGGGCGATGTTGAAGGATGCATTCTTAGAAAAATACCTCCCTCCAGCTTGCAAGGAAGTATGTCCTTTGAAGACAATGAGTTAGAATTCTTCAAGCTTGCTAAGTTTGCTAGCTCAATGATTCCTAACGAGGGGGCCCTTACGTACCAATTCATCAGAGGCTTGAATGATGAACTTATAAAGGATGTAATGAACCATGAGTGTACATCATACATTAAGGCCTTTAAGGCAGTGGTGCAAAATGAGCAGTTTATATCACAAAGTATTCCAGAAAAGGCATAAACTACTCGAAACCCTCCTACCAAAACATATCATGATGGAGGGTAGAAGATAGAGGATGAACAATACCTTAGAATGAGGATGAACAATACCCTAGAATTGAGGGCAACAATTGTGGAAGACAAGGGCACGTAGTAGAAACTTGTCATATTGCTAGAGTGGAGTGTTTCAACTGCGGCCAAAAGAGCCATCTTTTGAGAAACCGTTCGACCAAGATGCCCATGCCACGTGATTGCAACGAGAATGACGGACATGGCCAGGATCAGAATCTTGTGCCAGCTCCAGCTCAAGCTAATGGACAAACTGATCAGACGAGAAGGCCTAGATTGTATCGGCTGAATATTGAGCGTAATGGTCGTAGACACGATATTGATGAGTCTTATTCCTTTGACCTCTTGCTACTTTGTCCCTCGACTCCTTGATCTCTTAAGTTTTGAGGACAAAACTTCTTCTCGATAGGGTATTATGTAATGCCCCGCTCCCAGCGGTTCACTAATGCAACACTTGTTACTTTAACTCAGTTGAGAATCGAGTCTTGGAGAAAACTTACTGCCAAATCGAACATGGACAAAATACAATAAACTCTTCAAACTTATAGAGTGACTTCTATTGAAATGAGTCTAAGAGTCTTCGTTGGTTATTTTGCTGCTTGGTTTTGTGTTTTGTCTTGCTTTTGATGACTTGGTTTTCATGATTCACTTTTCTCGCTTGCGTATTCATTTCGAATCGTAAGAGAAAGTGATCGAAGGATGCTAACCAAGTGTTGTTCCTGTCACGCCCCAGTCCTAAAATACGTAGGACTAGGACACGTAAGCATGCCAACCGCATGGATATGGCAACTCCAATATATGGAAACCAATAACACATGCGTACGCTATATTATGAATATCAAATCCACAAGTGGTATAAACTATCATAAATCACAGTGTATAATCTAAGCTCATCTTCAGAAATCAAATAACATAAATAAACAATATCTATGAACCAGATCTCAATATAAATTATCTAATGATGATAGTCGGATGGAAACAAATCCACTACCAACTAGGATATAAAAACAACCATAATATAAATACCATACCTAACAATCACGAGGCTCGAAGAGAGGACCTGCTCGGAATGTAAGTAACCAGTCTGGATCTGCGCTCCTGCGAATACTCATGAGCATCTACACCTGGAAAGGGACCAGGTCCTAAGAGGGACATAACAAGATACATAGAAGCATTCCATAAAGTAAATATTGAATAAATAAAGGGTTGCGCTAACCATCTAAGTAAAATACAATTTGAGGACAACTTAGAGTGTATGGGAAAGTATAGGCTAGACATATGTTAACGTAATTCACCAATCGTGACAACTGGCTAGTATATGCCATATATGCCCCCAATACAAGAGCGTAATGTAATATAATAACGTCCATACCGCTCCAAAAAATGGGGCATCTGTATACTATAACGTACATACCACTCCGAAGAATGGGGTATTTGAATAGTATATAACGTCCATATCACTCCGTCGAGTGTGGCATCAGAATAAAGGAAGTGGGTATCCCATACGCCTACTAGTCGTCCTCCCCGCCCAATGATCTATGCATGTTGTATTCACAACATACTTCAGCCACTATGCCGAGGTGTCGTAACTCTAGCTCATAGTCTATCGTTAGAACAATAGCCCAACCTTACAACCAAACAAGGACAAGGATTGGACCATCGTACCACGATAGTCTATGCTCCGCCTACTAATAACTGCTAAGTCTTCTAACATGCATCACTATTAGCAGTTATACCCTATCCGTCGCATGACCTACACGTACAGGTGACCAACCGTGTACGCAAGTTCGTACCCTACATGAGACTCACAACACGTGTAAGAAATGTGTCAATGCCTGGGGAGTTATACCAATAACTCCGTAAGTTTAGGTGGGTCTACTAGACACTAGGTCAGACACAAGTCCTAACGTCAACGCCTTCGTTGACTGCACCCGGGTCTCTCTCGGACGTGCACAGTTACATAATCTAAAATAATAAACATGCAACTAACAATACAACTGAATTTAAATAGTACAACAAAGGCAAGGTATACTTGCCTGACAAGAAAGCTGCGTAGCACTAATATTTTTCTCCGGAAGTCACGTAGAACAATCCAATAGATCTTCGGGGTCAGCGTGCACAGGCACGGGAATCGGGGGTGTCTGTTGTTGTTGTCTTGCAAGGGTAACGACTCCACGATGATGATGATGGCGAGGGTAATAATGATGAGATGATTAGGTTATGGTTAAGGTGATGATTAGGCCTACGATGGTGGTTATATTGATGATGGGGGGTTATAATGGTGATGATGATTACAATGGTGATGATTATGGTAATGATGACAAAAATAATGATAATGGTGGTGATGTGGATGATGATGGGGTGATGGTGATGACGAGCGGATGATGATAGGGGTGATGGTGATGACGGGAATGATAATATGGAGAATCGTGGTGACGAGGATGATAATGCCAGTGATGGTGATGACAAGGATGATGATGTGGAGGATGGTGATGACGAGGATGATGATGTAGAGGATGGTAATGACGAGGACGAGATATGAAAGATGGGTGATATTGAGGATGATGATGGGTATTAATGTTGATAATGATGATGGGTGTTGATGTTGATAATGATGATGGGTATTGATGGGCTGCTGACCGGAGTCCGGGGGCTCCGGCGAAGGGGGAGGAGGAAGTCAGGAAGGAGGAGCTTATGAAGGGGAGGAGCTGCTGACAAGGAGGAGGTGGTCGGGGTTATGGTCGAGGAGGAGGAGAGGCAGGGAGCGGGGTGGTGAAGTGCTGGTGGTGTGATAGTGTTGGCCTGGGTGGCTCAGTTCCGACGGAGGGAAACGGAGGCGATGGTGGTGGTGGTGTTACTCAGGGAGGAGGAAGGATAGGACAGGGACGAGGGACGAGGCCAGGTAGCAGTGGTGTTGCTGGTGGACCAGGAAAGGGAGGAGGAGATGGAGGCCGTGGAGGTCGGGATCGGGGGTGCAGGTCGAGTTGGCCGGAGGGGGAGGAGCATCCGGTGGGAGGATGGTATACAACAGCTTCACCGGCGAGGCTAGGGGATGGAAACTCGAGGGATAAAAGGTAGAGGGTGGCAGACGGCAGGGGCTACTCCGGCGGGTCGGGTGATCGGAGCTCCGACCGGGGAAGGGAGGAAGGAGACGATGAATAGGGGTTGGGGGTCGGCTATGTATAGCTATTTTAGGTGAAAAAAATAAAGAATAGAGAAAGTAAAAGAAGGGATATTCATATACACATATAAGGACTTGGTTTGACCTAGAAGAGTTTGACTTGGTCAACACTCCCTTGGGTTGGGCCTTGGGCTCACATGGGGATGTTTGGAGGGCCATAATTATATTGTTTAAATGCAAGGATATGTTTAAAATAAATGGGGCGACGAATGCATTGTACATTCTGAAAATTATAAAAAAAATTCCTATGAAGGGGAAAGATGGATTTCTTCATGTATTATCCAAGGGTGTGGACACCTCATTGCACTTATGCATAAAAGTGCCAAAAAATTATAAAATTACGCAAAGATAAAAATTAAATTAAATTAATTAAAATTTGTGCGCAAGATGTTTTGGAATTAATTAGAAGTACACGGGAATAAAATTATGTGGGACACAAGCATCACGGATATAGAGGGCTCAAAGTAGAATATTATTATAATTTGGGTTGCATGAAATGGGTCAAGATTGTGTCTCCAATTGTGATTGGAACGCACAAGGATACAAAGTCATATTTATTTAGAATTTATTATAAATGTCCGCAACGAATATTGTGTGACTAAAATGTAGCACAAGAGAGCATGATTATAAGTTACACAAAGTTCATAATAGAAGGCGGTCATGTCTAGGGCAAGAGTGTGAAGTTTGTAGTAAGGCAATGGCTAGTGAGGTGCTCCAATCATCGAAGCAACGGTAAGGTGCCCTACGTGATATAAATATTTTATAATTAAATAAAATGCCATATCTTGTATCCAATTGGGTACACCTAGTCCTAGTTTCTCTATCTATGCCCAGTAGACCTAATTTTGGGTGAGGGGTTTTACAATCTACCCAACTTAAAATAATTTTGTCCTCAAAATTAGAATATGGCATAATTTAATTTAAATCCTTCACACGCGTATATCAGGCAAGTCTATTGCAATCTCTTCCCAAAATTTTTAAACATATTCAATTCCATCGCAATCACTTTCAAATTAAATTAACCATTGTTTAGATCGAACTTCAACACATCGCACTATCTTCTCGATTTTCAAATTAAATAATCCATATCCAATCTAATTCAAATCTATATGACATTCCACATTAAAATTTTATTTCACAATCTCTAATTATCATAATCTCCTCTAAAAATATGATTACGAACACATTTTATTTCTATTTTTAACTTGTGAATTTCGTACTCTTCGAATTTTACTTTCAATTTACTGCCTCAAATTTTAATTAGGTAATCCAACAATCAAAAAAATCTTTTAATTTAAGGCATCAAATTATGAAATATGAAATCTAATGAACCAATTGTTCAAGTCTAAATTTCTATATTTATCCTCAAAGTTTAAACCGATGATTCAACCTTCAATATTCAAAATTTAAATTATGTGTCACGTATACATATTTGGTTTGCCATATCATAGTTTTCTAAAATTTATTAATCCTCATCATCTTAATCATTCTTCTAGAATTCTCAAAATTAAATGACTTGAACCTCTCAATCTTATTTTACTCGATCACAATCTAAAAGAAATTCCTCTCAAGTTGACAATGCAACTGCTATCTAACTTAAAATTTACCCATCTATCACATAAGGCTCTTACATTTAAGAAAACTTATTCCTCAAATTTACATAATCATGTTACTCAATCATCAAAAATTTAAACACCAAATATATCACATATGATATACCCTTAATCAATTATAAAAGGCAGTCATCTAGTAATGTGATTGGCCTATGGGATATATCTAGTACTCTCTGTATATCATACTTATACTAAGCGCAAGGTTTTGTCTTTCCAAAATAAGGAAGGATGGAAAACAATAATAAAGAGTTCAAGGGGAAGGTAATAGATTAGAAGTATGGGGATCAAGGCGTTTAATGAATTCAAATGGGAATTGTCAAGGCAGTTGTGGATTAAAATCCTATTTTGGTAATTCCTATTCACATGCTCGTATCAGCACAGTTATGTAACGGATTTGATATGCTCAGACATATCTAGAGGGCGAGTATATTTGTCTACTAATCCCTATATATCTTAATCCACGTAAAGTAGTTATGAGAAAGGCAAACCAAGCTCACTATGGTTGATCAGACCGTAATACTAATTCTGAAATGTATTAGTGTAGCGCTCCAATATACATATGTCATGAACAAGCTCGATAAAGAATAAGCTTACAAAACTAGACTATAATAGTAGCAAAAGTCAAGGTAGTACAATAATTATAAGTACGCCAGATTATGATGAGGGAAATTATAAAATAATTCAAGTGCACAAAGAAGATAAGACTCTACAACCTCTACAGTTGTCATACTAACTCCTTATCTAAGTCGCTAGTCGACCAAATAGGGATATTGGCCTCTAAGTTCTACATTCTTAATAAATACTATCATCTTATGATAGCATACAGCAGATGTCGTTCAGTTATACTTCAATAATGATTAAAGAGGACTATGTGATACTATATTGTGAGGCATACTACCTAACTTAAAATAATAAACTAATACTGCAACTGCCTTAAAGAAGATTCTATAAAATAACTTGGTCCTTGTAAATAAAATAAAAATAATTGTTAGGGTATACGAGGGAAAGATCTTGGTACTGATTAGGGTATCCTATTGTATTATATAGGGAATGGTAATCTTAAGTCTTAGTCATGGTGTTCATAGAATACAAGTGTCAATAGTAAGAATAAAAAAGTTACTGGCCTGCAAGGAAAAAGGGAAATATAACTCGTATCGAGGTGTGGTACAAGTTACGCGATTTAAAACTAAAGGATAATTATTAGGTCATAATCTACTAGAACAACTCAAAACTATCAAGTTCTAACTACCAAGCACAACTTATCAAAGTTGAAGATTACAACTATAATCCTAGCAAACTATATATTCTAACATGAAATAAAATCACTTGGCCTACAATCAAATGGGTTATGTGGCACGAATTGAAAGATGAAGAGAAGAAAATATAATTAGTCGTCGCACAAATAGCGAGCGCTAAGTTTTCAGCGAAACTAGACATGAAATAAAATAGAGAGACTATTGATAATGTCATGGTTTCCTAAGGGAAGATACTATGCTAATCTCTGTATTTGAGGTATGATCAAGAAAATATTCCATGTATTGCTCTTGGCTTTCTAAGGTACTCTGCTAATCTCAAGACAAGAATCTAAATTTATAGTTTTATAATACTATCTCAATATAAAAGTTAAGTTTGGTCCTATTATTCAACCTTGGATTTCTATTGGTCCCTCAATGCTAGGGTAAAACAGTGTGGTTAAATTTAAAACTAACCCTAGTAGTGTCTGTACTACCCTCAAGTCATTCATAATCATATCAAGGTTTAATGGATAAATTATTCTATAGGTAAGGGACGCTAGGGTTCATTAAGTATTCTAACTTAGTGATGTATCAACACTCTAGTTATACTCTTAATAGGAAGGTTATCCTACTTATTATCTAACAACAGGGACTTCTATATTCTAGGAGAAGGCTATACTAAAGGAACTTATTAGGGAAGCACATAAATCAAGCAGAATGCGATAGAACGAATAGGAAGGAAGATAATTCATAGTCAAATGTGGATGAGATCCTATACTCTAATCCTAGGTACAGGCTTGCTCGGTACAGTAATGTAACCGAGACAATATGCTCTTGACCTGCATAGGCCACCACTAAAAACATGTCACGCTCCAGTCCCAAAATACGTAGGACTAGGACACGTAAGCATGTCAGCTGCATGGATATGGCAACTCCAATGTATGGAAACCATAACACTTGCGTACGCTGTATTATGAATATCAAATCCACAAGTGGTATAAACTATCATAAATCATAGGGTATAATCTAAGCTCATCCACAGAAATCAAATAACAAAAATAAACAATATCTATGAACCAGATCTCAATATAAAGTATCTAATGATGATAGTCGGATGGAAACAAATCCACTACCAACTAGGATATAAAAACAACCATAATATAAATACCACACCTAACAATCATGAGGCTCGAAGAGAAGACCTGCTCGGAATATAAGTAACCAGTCTGGATCTGCGCTTCTGCGAATACTCATGAGCATCTACACCTGGAAAGGGACCAGGTTCCCAGAGGGACATAACAAGATACATAGAAGCATGCCATAAAGTAAATACTGAATAAATAAAGGGTTGCGCTAACGATCTAAGTAAAATGTAATTTGAGGACAACTTAGAGTGTATGGAAAAGTGTAGGCTAAACATATGCTGACATAATTTACCAATCATGACAACTGGCTAGTATATGCCACATATGTCCCCAATACAAGGGTACAATATAATATAATAACGTCTATACCGCTCCGAAAAATGGGACATCTGTATAATATAACGTCCATACCGCTCCGAAGAATGGGGTATCTGAATAGTATATAACGTCCATATCACTCCGTCGAGTGTGGCATCAGAATAAAGGAAGTGGGTGTCCCATACGCCTACTAGTCGTCCTCTCCGCCCAATGATCTATGCATATTGTATCCATAATAAGCTTCAGCCACTATGCCGAGGTATCATAACTCTGGCTCATAGTCTATCGTTAGAACAATAGCCCAACCTTACAACCAAACAAGGATAAGGATTGGACTATCGTACCACGATAGTCTATGCTCCGCCTACTAATAACTGCTAAGTCTTCTAACATGCATCACTATTAGCAGTTATACCCTATCCGTCGCACGACCTACACGTACAGGTGGCCAACCGCGTACACAAGTTTGTGCCCTATATGAGACATAACACGTGTAAGAAATGTGTCAATGCTGGGGAGTCATACCAATAACTCCGCAACTTTAGGTGTGTCTACTAGACACTAGGTAAGACACAAGTCCTAACATCAACGCCTTCGTTGACTGCACACGAGTCTCTCTCGGACGCGCACAGTTACATAATCTAAAACAATAAATATGCAACTAACAATATAACTAAATTTAAACAGTATAACAAAGGTAAGGTATACTTGCTTGGCAAGAAAGCTGCGTAGCACCAATATTCTGCTCCGGAAGTCGTGCAGAACAATCCAATAGATCTTCGGGGTCAGCGTGCACAGGCACAAGAATCGGGGGTGTCTGTTGCAGTTTTTTGGCAAGGGTGACGGGTCCACGATGACGATGATGGCGAGGGTAATGATGATGAGATGATTAGGATATGGTTAAGGTGATAATTAGGCCTACGATGGTGGTTATATTGATGATGGACGATTATAATAGTGATAATGATTATAATGGTGATGATTATGGTAATAATGATCGAAATAATGATAATAGTGGTGATTTGGATGATGATGGGGTGATGGTGATGACGAGGATGATGATAGGGGTGATGGTGATGACGGGGATGATGATATAGAGAATGGTGGTAACAAGGATGATAATGTGGGTGATGGTGATGACGAGGATGATGATGTGGAGGATGGTGATGACGAGGATAATGATGTGAAGGATGGTGATGACGAGGATGAGATATGGAAGATGGGTGATGTTGAGGATGATGATGGGTGTTAATATTGAGAATGATGATGGGTGTTGATGTTGATGATGATGATGGGTATTGATGGGCTGCTGACCGGAGTTCGACGGCTCCAGCAAAGGGGAAGAAGGAAGTTAGGTAGGAGGAGCTCATGAAGGGGAGGAGCTACTGACAAGGAAGAGGTGGTCGGGGTTATGGTCGAGAAGGAGGAGAGGGAGGGAGCGGGGTGGTGAAGTGCTGGTGGTGTGATGGTATTGGCCTGGGTGGCCCGGTTCCGGCAGAGGGAAACGGAGGCGATGGTGATGGTATTACTCAGGGAGAAGGAAGGAGAGGACAGGCATGAGGGACAAGGCAAGGTGGCGGTGGTGTAGCTGGTGGACCGGGAAGGGGTGGAGGAGATGGAGGCCATGGAGGTCGGGATCAGGGGTGCAGGTCAAGATGGACGGAGGAGGAGGAGCATCCGGCGGGAGGATGGTATACAGCGGCTTCTCCGACGAGGCGGGGGGATGGACAGTCGAGGGATGAAAGGTAGATGGTGGCGGACGGCAGGGGCTGCTCCGGCGGGTCGGGTGATCGGAGCTTCGACCGAGAAAGGGAGGAAGGAGACGATGAATAGGGGTTGGGGGTTGGTTGTGTACCATGTAAGGGCTTGGTTTGACCTAGAAGAGTAAAAGAAGGGATATTTATATACACATGTAAGGGTTTGGTTTGACCTCGAAGAGTTTGACTTGGTCAACACTTCCTTGGGTTGGGCCTTGGACTCACATGGGGATGTTTGGAGGGCCATAATTGCATTGTTTAAATGCAATAATAGGTTTAAAATAAAGGGGGCGACGAATGCGTTGTACATTCCAAAAATTATGGAAAAATTCCTATGAAGTGGAAAGATGGATTTTTTCATGTATTATCCAATGGTGTGGACACCTAAATACACTTTTGCATAAAAGCACCCAAAAATTAGAAAATTGCACAAAGACAAAAATTAGATTAAATTAATTAAAATTTGTGTGCATGATGTTCTGGAATTAATTAGAACTACATGGGGATAAAATTAGGTGGGACACAAGCGTCACGGACATAGAGAGCTCAGAGTAAAATATTATTATAATTTGGGTTGCACGAAATGAGTCAAGATTGTGTCTCCAATTTCGATTGGAACGCACAAGAATACAAAGACGTATTTATATAGAATTTATTATAAACGTCCGCGACGAATATTGTGCGACTAAAATATAGCACAAGAGAGCATGATTATAAGTTACACAAAGGTCAGAATAGAAGGCGGTCATGTCTAGGGCAAGAGTGTAAAGTTTGTAGGAAGGCAATGACTAGTGAGGTGCTCCAATCATCAAAGAAATGATAAGGTGCGCTACGTGATATAAATATTGCATAATTAAATAAAATGCCGTATCTTGTATTCAATTGGGTACAACTAGTCCTAGTTTCTCTATCTATGCCCAGTAGACCTAATTTTGGGTAAGGGGGTTTACAGTTACAATTTTAGCACTTATAACTAATGAGTGATCATTACGTAAGGCTTCTCCATATCTCGTGTTGGTTCGTTCGGTGAGTGGTTTTGGCCCTTTGATGAATCATTTTGTCTTCATGCCTTAATGAAAAGATCTTTACTCTACTCAAAGTGCTTGCCCTATGCTTAATTTGACACCCAGTAACAAGATAAGTTAAAGAATATGAATCTAATGTTAACTTAGAATTGCTACTACTTATTGCATGATAAAGAATTATGATATTTGAACCATAAAATAATTACTGCAGTCGTTAGAATATTGGTGCACGTTCCTTATCTTATGCAACGTATTCAACTTATTGAAAACTTTTTATAGTTTAAATTGATCGATATTGATTTATTGAAGATCTATGGCTCTATCAAAAAGAAGATAGTCCATATAGCTATTTTTGTTCAATTTTTGCAATAGAAGTGATTAATTAATAAAACACATTCATTGCATCGGTTATTGGACAACTTGGGCACACGGTCAGTCTATCTAACGGTTCCTGGGGCACTGGGGGTCGTTCAACCTGGGAGGGATAATCGAAATACTCTGAGGCTTGTATTCCTCGCAATTAGGTGGGTGTCCTGTCTAATAGTTACCCTGGGTTTGTACTACCATCTGCAATTCACGAGTTTTCCAGTGGACCATCATGTAGTTAGGGCACAAGTTAGGTTTGCCTTTTTTTTATACCTAATACTTGATGACAAGATTGATTCATAAGTTTATTCATAAATGCAAGTTATGGCTAACTTGTGTGTCTGTTCTAGGATAACCGTTCCTCCGTGGGTAAAAATTATAATATGCATGGTTTAATCTATTGTTTATGTTTTTTTGCATGAATTATTGAAAAGAACATATACAACTAGAAAGATCACATAATAGTAATTCTAGCTTCACTTGCTTACTTAGTTTCGATATTGGGTGAGTTTGGCTACAGTTGTTCATAATTATATGCTGAGTACTGACCCACATTTGTAGGCTTCCCCATGTTCAGGTAGCGAGAGCTTAGCGAGCATTCTGAAGCTGTAGGAGAACATCCATCCAGTGGAGCTGCTCTCGTTGCCTTTAGTTTTCCTTCCTTCTGCTAGTTTCCTTCAGTCTGCAAGCTTCATTTCTAGGTATTTTATTTTGTGTCCTACTATAAGGATATTATGTATGGAAGTTGTGCCTAGCTTTAGGGTTTGTAAAAGAGAATGTAAGCCATCTATGGCATATTTTGTAATAAGCCAAGTAAGTACTTTGTAATCCAATATTCAAGTATTCAATAAAGAAAGTATTTTCTATTTCTATCAAATGTGTTCAACTTTGGTTCTCTGTATTTTACATTTTGTGCTTGTATATATGTATATTTTTGTCTAACTTATGTCTTTTGCAGGTACTATGCCTTGTGCAAGCGTAACTTAGGCTTTCACGCATCACGCCCAAGCGAGTACGATTGGTTCCATAAGGACCAAGCGAAAATGATCAACCCTTACGGGATTGGGGCATGACAAGGTTGTATTAGAGCACGACTTTATGTCCTTAGCCTCTTTCAATATCGTTTCAAAAGTGAAATAAGTTTTCAAGCAATTTCAAAAGTCCCAGATTTTCAAAATGGTTGCGAATCTGTATAACTAAATCGAAGGTATTAATTGTCCCAATCTTGAAAAGTATGAAAACCGAATATCCCATGCAATAAGTCCATAATACGTTACGAGACTAATACAAGCCACTCTATTTTTAAAACATTGGTAAGACAGGCAACCAAGGAGCATCATGAGCATCTGGCTCGATCGATGACCAAGTTGATCGCTTGATAGCCAAGATAGAGAATCAACAAGAATGATTTGAAGCTCAGCAGCAATGGGCTGATGCTCAGGCCTTGGCACATCAGAAACAACTTGATGCTTTGACTTAGATAGTAAAAACCTTGGCAGCCAATAGAAGTGTATTAAGAACCATTTGACACATGTGGCAGCCGTACCCGTACCTCAAGAAGCGAGCCTAGCAGAAGCAGATGAACCTCCACAGACGGCTAGGAAGTCTACCTTTAAAGGCGTCGAGTTCTTGAAGTTGAACCCTCCAGAGTTCGAAGGTAGGTCTGCACTAGATAAGATGATGGACTGGGTTGCCATGTTGGAGAACTTGTTTGAGTTTGCTGGGATACCTGTGAATAAAAGGGATACATGTACAACTATGCAGCTGCAGTTACGTGCACACTATTAGTAGCAGATCAAGAAGCTAGATCTCGCTACAAAGCGCATAAACGAAAAAATTACTTTGGCGGTGTTCAAGGATTCATTCTTGGAACAATATATTCCTCCAGCCATCAGACAAAGAAAGGAAGACGAATTTACCGAACTTAAGCAAGGGAGTATGTCCGTCGAAGACTATGAGTCAAAATTCTCCAAGCTTGCTAAGTTTGCAAGCTTAATAATTAAAAATGAAAGGGTTCGTACGTACTGATTTATCAGAGGCTTGAATAATAAACTTAGAAAGGATATGATGAACCGTGAGTGTACATCATACATTAAGGCCTTTGAGGCAACGATGGAAAATAAAAGTACACATTATGAAGTATTCCAAAAAAGGTATCAGCTGCTCGAAACTATCATACCGAAAGATATCACGATGGAGGGAAGAAGATAGAGGGCGAACAGTATCCTAGACTTAAGGGCAGCTATTATGGCAGACCAAGGGCAACTATTATGGCAGACCCGGGCACGTAGTAGAAACTTTTCCTATTGCTAGAGGGGAGTATTTCAACTACGGCCAAAAGGGCCATCTTTTGAGAAACTGTCGGACCAAGCGACCCGCCCTACGCGACCGCAAAGAGAATGCCCGACTGGCCAGGATCAGAATCAGGTGCCAGCTCCAGCTCAAGCTAATGGATAAACTGATCAGGCAAAATGGCCTAGATTATATTAGCTCAATATTGAGTGTGATGCGAGTAGACACGATGATGGTGAGTCTGATTCCTTTGGCCTTTTGATACTTTGTCCCTCGACTCCTTGATCGCTTAAGTTTCGAGGATAGAAACTTCTTCTCGATGGGGTATTATGTAATGCCCCGCACTCAGCGGTTCATTAATGGAATACTTGTTACTTTGACTTTGTTGAGAATCAAGTCTCGGAAAAACCTTACTGCCAATTCAAACACAGAAAAATGCAATAAACCCTTCAAACTGATGGAACAACTTATTAAAATGAGTCCAAGAGTTTTCGTTGGTTGTTTTGCTGCTTAGTTTTTTGTTCTTTTTGTTTTGTCTTACTTTCGATGACTTAGTTTTAATGATTCACTTTTCTCGCTTGCGTATTTATATCGAATCGTAAGATAAATAGATCGATCGAAGGATACTAACCAAGTATTATTACAATTTTAGGACTCATAACCAAGGAGTGATCGTTGCGTAAGTCTTTTCCATCTCTCTCGTTGATTCGTTCGGTGAGTGGCTTCGGCCCTTCGATGAATCATTTATCTTCATACCTTACCATAAAGATCTCTAGTCCCTTCAAAGTTCTTGTCCCTATGCTTAATTTGAAACCCCAGTAACAAGATAAGTTGATGAATATGAATCACATGTTAACTTAGAATTGTTACTACTTATTGTATGATAAAGAATTGTGACATTTGAATCATAGAATAATTACTGCAATCGTTCAGGATATTGATGCACGTTACTTATCTTATGCTATGCATTAAATTTAGTGAAAACCTTTTATGGTTTGAATTGATCGATATTGACTTATTGAAGAGCCACGGCTCTATCGAAAAGAAGATAGTCCATATAGATGCTTTTTGTTCAATTATTGTAATATAACTGATTAATCAATCGAAAACATTCATTGCATCCATCTTTGGATAACTTGTGCATAAGATTAGTCTTTTGAGCAGTTTCTGAGGCATTGGGGATTGTTCGACCTGGGAGAGATAATCTAATCACCCTAAGGCTTGTAGTTCTCGCGATTATGGGGTATCATGTCTAATTGTTAGCCTAGGTTTGTATTCCCAGCTGCTATTTATTGGTTTTCCTGTGGACCATCATGTATTTAGGATGCATGCTAGGTTTACCTTCTTGTATACCTAATACTTGATGCCAAGATTGATTCATAATTTTATTCATATATGCAAATTATGGCTATCTTGTGTGTCTGTTGTGGGATAACCGTTCCTCCGTAGGTAAGAATTATCATTTGCATGGTTCAAGATATCGTTTATGTTTCTTTGCCAAAATTTTTAAAACGAACATAAACAACTAGAAAGATCACATAATAGTAATGCTAGCTTCATTAGCTTACTTAGTATCGATATTGGGTAAGTTTGGCTATGGTCACTCACCAGTACATGGTGAGTACTGACCCACATTTATGGGTATCCCCAGGTTCAGGTAGCGAGAGCTTGGCGAGCATTTTGAAGCTGTAGGAGTACGTCCATCCTGTGGAGCTTTGTTCGTTTCCTTTAGTTTTCCTTCCATTTGCTAGTTTCCTTCAGTCTGCAAGCTTTGTTTCTAGGTATTTTATTTTATCTCCTACTATAAGGATATGATGTATAGGCATTGTGGCTAGCTTTTCGATTTTTAAAAAGGGATGTAAGCCATCTATGGCATATTTTGTAATCAGCCAAGCAAGTACTTTGTAATCCAATCTTTAAGTATTCAATAAAGAAAGTATTTTTTATTCTTATCAAATGTGTTCAACTTTGGTTGTCTGCATTTTAAATTTTGTGCTTATATATATGTATATTTTTGTCTAACATGTGTCTTACATAGGTACTATGCCTTGTGCAACCAGAACTTAGGCTTGCATGACATCGCGCCCAAGCGAGGACGATCGGTTCCGTAAGGACCAAGCGAGGACGATCGGCCCTTATTGGATCGGGGCATGACAGTATTTGTCGACGATCCGACCATGACCAACATTTAGGATTTCAAAATACCTTCTAAGGCTTAGGAATTGCATGAGTTAGAATCATTTCACTTCGAACAATTTTCAGGGAATATCGCAGAGGATCCAGTTATAGGGGAGCCAGTACATGGAATTGCTTCCAACCTTCATCATCAACGTGCTGATGGTGGTCAGGGTGACCCTTAGGAGGATGAGCATGTCGAAGAGGTAGATTCTGAAGGAGAGAAGGCTGTTGATATACAACAAGCACCAGTGGTTCTGTTGAGGAGGAGCGATAGAGAGATTCTACCATCTACAAGATACTCACCAGGTGAGTATGTGCTACTGACTAACGGGGAAGAGCCCGGAAGCTTTACAGAGGCTATAAAAGACGAACACAGATAGGCGTGGATGGAGGCTATGTAGGAGGATATGAGTTCCTTATTTTCCAATTCTACTTAAGAGCTGGTGCGAATGCCAAAGGAAAAGAAGGTTTTGACGAATCAATGGGTGTTTAGAGTGAAGCGGACAGATAATGCTACATACTCTCGATACAAATAAAGACCGGTAGTTAAAGGTTATGGTCAGTGAAAGGGTATAAATTATGATGAGATTTATTTCTCATACATCAAGCAGTCATCTATTCGGGGGTTGATAGAATTTATAGCCAGTTTCGACATGAAGGTCGAGCCGATGGACGTGAAGATGACATTCCTCCACGATGATCTTATGGAGGAGATATACATCGACCAGATAAAGGAATTCTGTGAGAAGGGAAAGTCACACTTGGTCTGTTGTTTGAGGAAGAGCTTGTATGGTCTGAAGCAGGTTCTGAGGCAGTGGTATAGAAAGTTCAAGTCATTTATGGTGGAGCATTGTTATGTACGGACGATGTCTGATCATTGTGTATTTGTGAGGTAATTTATCGAGGAATGATTTCATCATTTTACTACTATATGTTGATGATATACTACTGGTGGGTCAAAATTCCACTAGGATAGCGGAGTTAAAGTGCCAACTGGGCGCAACCTTCTCTATGGAAGATTTGGACGCAACATAGACTATTCTTGTAAACACCCTGATTTTTCAGAATATTTTAATATAATTTTTTCTAATTTTTTGGTAAATTTTTTGGAATTAAAACTAAGGTATTTGTGATTAAAAGATTTATAAATATTGTTAATTGATATTAAAATATTATGGAAATAATATTTTATGGTGTAAAATGGAAAACCGAAGATAGGGTAATATTCTGCAAATTTATTGGACTCCGGAAACATTTTTAAAGTCCTAAAAACCAACGTAGAATTAAACCTAAGTAAACCTGACTGAACCCGGTTCACTTGAACCAAAATAAACCAAACCAAACACTGAACCGAACCAACCCAGCGTAATGGGTCGGGTCGGGTCGGATCCACGAAACCCGACCCAAACCCGAAACTCGACCGAACCCTAACCCTCCGCCGGATTCACTGTTCACCGCCTATTTAAACCCCCTCGACTTTCGTGCCCGCCGCCATCGCTCTCTCTCTTCTCTCCTCACAGCCGCAGCCGACGACCCTCGCCTGAACCCTAGACGACCCCACCGATTTCTTCTATTTCTTCCACCCGCAGCGCCGTCCCCGACCAGTCGGCCGACCATCACCATCCCCTCACCACCTCCATAACTCCCCGCTCGACCCCTCGCCATCGACCTCCCCCGACTGCCCTGCCTCCACAGCCACCTCTCCGCTCAACCATCCCCTCTCCGCCCTGCCAGCACCACCATCACCAAGCCTCAACCTCCACCGCTCCGCCCTAGCCCCCAGTCGGCCGCACCCGAGCCACTCGACCAACCACCGCCCATCTCCGCAGACCTCAGCGACCCCCGCTCCCCTCCGCAGCAGCGGCCAGCCGAGTCGCCTCCGCCTTGTCGACTAATCCCTGTTCTGCCCTCGCCGTCGACGGGCTCCGCCGACCAGAACGGCCAGCCTCCAGCAGCCCTAGGCACAGTCGCTCCCGACCCAGACACAGCTCGTGTCAAGGAGACACAGCGGACACAGGACCAGGACACGAACAATACCGTGGACACATGAAATTTAGATTTTACGGAGCCCTGTTCAGGTATTGTTTCCTCTCTCCTCGTTATTCTATTTTCTGTTCCGTCTGTTGCAACGAGTAGACTGTGTAACCCTCTCGATGTTCGTGCAACTCGCTCGGTGCATCGCGTCCTGTGGTGATCGCACATCGCGATCCAAAAACAGAAAAACCAACGTCCTATTTTACCCCGGAACAAAGTGCGCCCCACCAAATGGGACGACTTGGTCGCACGCATTTTTTACCGAAATGTGTGCGTCATTGATACAGACATGTGGGATTTCTCATAAGTTGATTTAGATATGCGTGCACACCGGAATCAACGCGTATCTGTCGACAACGTCCCGTATCCACCCATTCTGGAACACGCTGTAACTTTGTGTACACATGTCGGATCGAGACGAAACTTGGGCCATCGGACTCGTAGAAATACGCTGGTCCTGTGACCCAAGTTTGGTTCAATTCTGAGAACATTGACAAAATTGCGTATCGTGGGCCCCACCGGCTCTATTTGATGAGCGATTTTGTGATCGGCTCATCAGAATCTAATTCTGGAAGTTCCGTTGGGTTTGTACCATCGTTCCTAACTTGTTGACACTAAGTTTGACGAATTTGGAGACCTTTGACCCTGACACATTTTTCGGTGCAAAGTGGCCCATATGTGGACCCCGCTTTGACCCGGAAATGTTATTTTTGCCCTTGTGTCCAAATTGGACTTAAGAAAAGGCGTTTCTAGCTATTTGATATTTTTTGAGACTGTTGGTGATGCTTATTTTAGCTTTTGGAGGAGTACCTACAGGATCCACTGATACATGGACAACTGTTGGTATTCAAACCCCGTGCAAGTGTACCTTGCCAAACCCTGCAGCTTTGCTACTTATTTTCTTGACTTATTTATATATCAGTGGGCAAGTATACCTTGCCAACTTTGCAGTTCTTGTTGCATATTTCCTTGCTTTATATTGCTGTGCATGCTTAACCTAGGACCGTGTGACTTACTCAGCGTCCAATTATTAGTCGGGTGCCAACATCGTACGCGATGTTGTGTAATGTCATCTAGAGATGGACATTCGTGACCCCTTTACATGCTCGTACTTGTCTTATCAAGTACATTATACCCAGGACACTTGACACTGTTCATAAGACAGGATCTTTCTGAGATATTCATGGTGATTTTGTATAGGATACAGACTTCTGACAAAGACATTATATTCATAGATACTCTATGACTTACTGCATTAGCTATGATCATGCGTGCCATGTACATGAGACGTTATGGACATGAGACGTGTGGTTACATTGGGTGGGGAGAGACACACAGGCTACAGGCTGATTACATATATATCCCCTATTATTGTGAGGCACAAGACTCTAAAACCCGAGCTTGGCCCATTACTCATTATTACTGCTACCGACTCCCCGACACAGAGCTTGTAGTGGCTCAGCCTGAGTACTCATGATTCTCTTATCTTGCATTTCACATAGATGGTTACATACTTACCCTATTTATTGCATTATTTGCTGCACTGCATTTATTTTGGCTTATATTATCTGTACCTTGTTATGTCTCCTGAGGACCTAGATCCGGATTATGTCCCGAAGATTTGCAGATGAGAATTATCCTGAGGTATACGGGACAGCAGCAGTAGCAGGAGCAGGAACATATACAGGAGTTGTACCGACACCCGAGGATGAGGTGTTAGCTGACTTTTCCTGAGCATCCATGTTTCATGCTCAGTATTTACTTTATTCAGTCATTTATATTATGGTCTATTGAACCATTGTATCAGATTTTTATCGGGTTGTTCCCCGAAGCACTTTGTTGAGACTGTTTGATGATTTATATTTCTTATATCTGTGGATCATATTTTATCTTGTGGATAAGATTAGTTGCGCCATATTGTCGTAAACTTTGTTTTACAGCTAAGTACGCCCTGATGGATCCATTAAATTAGGTTTGTCCATCGGTGCGTGCTGCTGGCCATTGCCACGTGTCTAGTCTCCCGATATTTTGGGACTAGGGCGTGATATAGTTTTTGTGGTGGCCCATGCAGGTCTACGACTAAATCGTTTGGTTTCAACTTAGGGACCGAACAAGCCTGCCCTAAGGATAGGATAAGTTATAGGATCTCATCCATTATTTGAACCATTTTGATCTCTATATCAAACTCGAAATGTTACTTGATTTGCATCCTGTGTTGATTCCTCTGAGCGTTCTTATAGTTTATCTTTTGGTTGCAGAGTAATGGATCCAAGGAACGGAGATGAGAATCCCATGGATACGCCACACGACGCTGTGGTTACTTATGTAGATGGAGTGACACTAGGGAATGGAAAACAATCATCTCAAGGAAATCAAACCGGCCAGCCTAATCCAAGGTTCCAGCGTGATGACATCCCACCTCCGCCACAGTTCACTCCACAGATGCCAGTTTTCCTGCCAGGGAAAGCCATGGACGGGCAACAAATATTTCAGATGATATATGCCATGATGCAAGCCCAGCAGCAGGTTCAGCAAGAGGCTCAGCGTCACGAGGCAGAGTATTTGAGAACCAGCCTAGTATCAGCAATGGAGCAGGAAAACCCACCAGCGAGGCGATCAGCGATGGGATCTATCACCAATTTTTGTCAGCTCAAGCCTCGTACCTTTTCTGGTAAAGAGGGGCCAACAGAAGTTCACGAATGGCTCACGAACATAAAGCATCAGTTGGAAGCAGCTGAACTTTCGAGAGAGAAATGGATGACTGCTGTCAGGTTGCAGTTGACTAAAAATGCACATCATTGGTGGTTATCAGAAGAGAGGAGGCTTGGACAGGACCGAGTCATTGGTAAGAGTTCTCCAGACTCTTCCGAGAGATGTATATTCCAGTAGTTGCAGGGTCAGAGCTCAAAGACAAGTTCAACCGCCTTATCCAAGAAAATATGTCAGTGGAAGAATACAACGCAGAATTTATTTGTCTAAGTCGCTTTGCCCCAATCTTGATTTCGACAGAGGAAAAGAAAGCCGAGAAGTTCTATGATGGACTGAAGTTCGAGCTCCAGAGGTTGACTGGATTGGTCGCACCTACATCATAGACCGACGTCCTAGCAGCAGCACGATGCATAGAGCACGTCACTAGAAGGGAGTCAAATCTGAAGAGGCCAATCACATCAGCACTATCCAGGATAGCACATGGGGATTCAGCAAAACGGTCCCAGAGGAGTATGCCAGAGAGAACAACACACAGGGCCATATCTCTCCCTACTTGTCACCACTGCGGCAAGGTAGGTCACATTTTGAGAGAATACAGATGCAAGTTGGGACTATGCCTGGCTTGCGGATCCAACCAACATTCAACCAGAGACTGCACCGAGCGCAAAGAGGGAGCACCGAGACTAGCTTTACCTGTACCACGACCAGCTTATCCAGCAGTAGGAGCACCACAGACAGGAGTTGGAGGAGTCAGACCACTAGTTTCAGGAGGAAATCAGCAGAGACCACCACTGGCACCACAGGCAACTTTATTTCAGCAGGCTCAGCAGCAGAGAGGCCAAGCTCTGGGACGAGGCCAGGCATTTACATTGGCTGTTGAGGAGGAAGCTACTGCAAAAGAGGTTATCGCAGGTACTATTTTAGTAGCTTCATTACCAGCTGTAGCTTTATTTGATTCTGGAGCATCGCATTCATTTATAGCAGCTAGCTTTGTAGCCACCCATAGAGTAGCCCCTTCCGAAGATGAAGAGAATTCTTATGGGAGGTAGAATTATCCCGGTTAGTGACGTCTGTAGATCATGTTCTGTAGTAGTCTGTGGAAGAGAGATACGAGCTCAATTTTTGATCTTTTCCATGCCAGATTATGATGTTAAACTTGGTATGGACTGGTTAAGTCAGTACCATGCGACTCTTGATTGCCGACTTGGATGGGTTATATTTAGACCGCCTGGACATCCAGAATTTAAGCTTCTTCGGGGAGCTGTAGAGCAAGGAGTTCAGCCTACTCTTAGGGTACTAACTGTAAAAGGGAGACAGGTTACCTAAGAGTCATATCAGAGTTTGTGGATGTATTTCCTGATGATCTTTCAAGTTTACCTCCTGATCGGGAAATAGAATTCACCATAGACTTAACTCCAGGAGCAGAGCCTATCACTTCATCACTATATCGGCTAGCACCTAAGGAGTTAGTGGAGTTGAAAGAACAAGTTGATGATCTTTTGGAGAAGGGTTTTATTCGGCCCAGTGTTTCACCTTGGGGAGCACCCATATTATTTGTGCCAAAGAAGGATGGAACAGTACGGTTGTGCATTGACTACAGGGCACTAAATGTTGTGACCATCAAGAACAGGTATCCCTTACCACGCATTGATGATCTATTCGATCAATTGAGTGGTGCTAGGGTATTCTCGAAGATTGACCTTAGATCCGGCTATCATCAGATTAAAGTAAGGAAGGAGGATATACAGAAGACAGCTTTCAGGACCAAGTATGGACATTATGAGTTATTGGTAATACAGTTTGGTTTAACCAACGCGCCAGCTATGTTTATGAGTTTGATGAACTGTGTCTTTCATCAGTTCTTGGATAAATTTATGGTTGTGTTTATTGATGACATTCTAGTATATTCCAAGAGCCACGAAGAGCACGAGGAGCATCTCAGAATTATGTTAGAGACATTGAGACAGAAGAAGTTATATGCCAAACTCAGTAAGTGTGAGTTTTGTAAGGATAAAGTACCTTTCTTGGGACATATCATCTCAGGAGAAGGACTTTCAGTTGATCCGGAGAAAGTTGCTGCAATAGAGACTTGGCCTACATCCACATCAGTTGCAGAAGTGAGAAGTTTTCTCGGACTTGTGGGATATTTTGAAGGTTTGTAAAAATTTCTCAAGGATTATGGAGCCTATGACGAAGTTGACACGTAAGGACCAAGAATTTACATGGACAGAAGACTGCCAGAAGGCCTTTAAAGAATTGAAGAGAAGATTAACAACATCACCTGTCTTGACTCTTCCTTCAGGGTTAGGAGGTTTTGTTGTTTACAGTGATGCATCAGGTAGTGGACTAGGATGTGTTTTGATGCAACATGGCAAAGTCATTGCTTATGCATCGAGACAGTTGAAGGTTCACGAGAGAAACTACCCAACACACGATCTGGAGCTAGCAGTAGTTATATTTGCACTAAAGATTTGGAGGCACTATCTTTATGCGGAGAAGGTAGACATCTTTACTGATCACAAGAGTCTGAAGTATGTATATACTCAGAAGGAGCTCAACATGAGACAGAGACGTTGGCTGGAGTTGATGGTAGACTTTGATATAGATCTGCAGTATCATCTGGGAAAGGCAAATGTCATAGCAGACGCACTCAGCAGGAAGCCTACGGCTTATTTCTTGATGATGCAGCCTGAGTTATTGAGAGATCTAAAGGAGCTTCAAATAGAGGTTGTTTTACCAGGACAGATGGCTTGCTGGCTAATCTTGAAGTTAAGTCGTCACTTGTGGAATGAATTAAAGAGGCATTGCCCACCGATGCTAGATTTTGAAGACTCAAAGAGAGGACATAAGCAGGCATGCAGACAGGACTTCGCATACATGAAGACATGACATTAAGGTGTGGAAATCACCTGTACGTTCCAAATGGAGAATTGAGACAGGAGTTAATGACTGAAGCACATAGCTCTATGTACTCTGTTCACCCAGGAGGAACCAAGATGTACCGAGACTTGAGACAGTATTACTGGTGGCATGGAATGAAAAGGGAGATTGTACGATTTGGGGCTAAATATTTAGTATGTCAGCAAGTAAAGGTCGAGCATCAGAGGACTATAGGTATGTTACAGCCACTTCCTATACCAGAATGGAAGTGGGAACATATCATGATGGATTTTATCACAGGATTTCCAAGGAGCCCCAGCGGAAGAGATGCAGTATGTGTTATCGTGGATAGACTCACTAAATTGGCACACTTCTTATCATTTAGAGTTGGACAATCCACAGAGGTACTAGCCGACATGTATATGCGATAAATCGTAAGATTACATGGAGTGCCGGTCAGTATTATATCGGATCGAGATTCGAGATTTATATCTCATTTCTGGCAACGCAAGCAAGAGAGTCTTGGCACCAGACTCAAATTCAGCACAGCTTACCATCCACAGACAGATGGTCAATCGGAGCACACGATTCAGATCTTGGAGGATATGTTGCGATCGTGTATGCTAGACTTCGGAGGATCTTGGGAAGATCATTTACACTTGGTGGAGTTCTCCTACAACAACGATTATCATGCCAGTATTCAGATGGCACCATTCGAGGCATTATACGGAAGGAAGTGCAGATCGCCAATATGTTAGAGTGACGTTGGTAAACGTCAAATACTGGGTCCAGAATTGATCATACAGACAGTGGAGAAGGTAAAACAGATTCATAATCATCTTCGAGCAGCTCAGGACAGACAGAAGCAATGGACTGATACTCACAGGCGTCCTCTAGAGTTCAAAGAAGGAGAGCACGTATTCTTGAGGATTTTGCCCACTCGAGGTACTATTAGATTTGGGAGCAGAGGCAAATGGAGCCCAAGGTACATCGAGATATTTGATATTCTGGAACGCATTATGAGGTGGCTTATCTTCTTGTATTACCTCCATCCTTAGAGGGAGTGCATGACGTATTTTATGTCTCACAGCTGAGAAGGTACGTGACCGACCCAAGTCATGTAGTCGATCGTTCATAGATCACAGTGGGCCCTAGCTTGAGATATGAAGAACAACCAGTTGGCATCCACGACATCAGTGAGAAGACATTGCGAGGACAGACAATTAGACTGGTTCGTGTAGCTTGGAAACATTATTCTCCTGGCAAATCGACCTGGGAACGGGAGGATAGTATGTGCCAGGGTTATCCTCACTTATTCGCGGATGCAGTTATAACCTAAGAATTCTTGTAATTTCTATAGTTCTTCCTTTAGTAGTTATTCTTTGATTGCGAGGACGCAATCCTCTTAAGGGGGGTAGATTGTAAACTACCTGATTTTTTAGAATATTTTAATATAATTTTTCCCAATTTTTGGTAAATTTTCTAGAATTAAAACTAAGGTATTTATGATTAATTTTTTTTAAATGCTGTTAGTTGATATTAAAATATTATGAAAATAATATTTTATAGTGTAAAATGGATTATCGGACATAGGGTAATTTTCTGCAAATTTATTGGACTTCAAAAACATTTTTAAAGTCCTAAAAACCAACGTAGAATTAAACCTAAGTAAACCTGACTGAACCCGGTTCACTTGAACCAAAATAAACCAAACACTGAACCGAACCAACCCAGCGTAACGGGTCTGGTCGGGTCGGATCCATGAAACTCGACCCAAACCCGAAACCCGACCGAACCCTAACCCTCCGTCGGATTCACTGTTCACCGCCTATTTAAACCCCCTCGACTTCCGTGCCCGCCGCCATCGCTCTCTCTCTCTCCTCAACTCACCGCCGCAACCGACGACCCTCGCCTGAACCCTAGATGACCCAGCCGACTTTTCCTCTTTCTTCCACACGCAGCGTCATCCCCGACCAGTCGGTCGACCATCACCATCCCCTCACCACCTCCACAACTCCCCGCTCGACCCCTCGCCGTCGACCTCCCCCGACTGCCCCGCCTCCACAGCCACCTCTCTGCTCGACCATCCCTTCTCCGCCCTGCCAGCACCACTATCACCAAGCCTCGACCTCCACCGCTCCGCCCTAGCCCCCAGCCGGCCGCACCCGAGCCGCTCGACCAACCACCGCCCATCTCCGCAGACCCTAGCGACCCCCGCTCCCCTCCGCAACAGCGGCTAGCCGAGCCGCCTCTGCCTCGTCGACTCATCCCCGTTTCACCCTCACCATCGACGAGTTCCGCAGACCAGAACGGCCAGCCTCCAACAGCCCTAGGCACAGTCGCCCCCGACCCGGACACAACTCGTGTCAAGGAGACACAGCGGACACATAACCAGGACACGAACATTACCGCGGACACGTAAAATTCAGATTTCAAGGAGCCCTATTCAGGTAGCGTTTCCTCTCTCCTCGTTATTCTATTTTCTGTTCCGTCTATTGCAACGCGTAGACTGTGTAACCCTCTCGATGCCCGTGCAACCCGCTCGGTGCATCGCGTCCTGTGGTGATCGTACACAGCGATCCAAAAACAGGAAAACCAATGCCCTATTTTACCTCGGAACTGAGTGCGCCCCGCCAAATGGGACGAATTGGGAAACCACGCGGTCTTTACTGAAACGTGCACGTCGTTGATACGGACGTGTGGGATTTCGCGAAAGTTAATTTGGATATACGTGCACACCAGAATCAAAGCATATCCGCCGATAACGCCCCGTATCCGCCCATTCTGGAACATGCTGTAATTTTGTATACACACGTCAGATAGAGATGAAACTTATGCCATCGGATTTGTAGCAATACGCTGGTCCTGTGACCCAAGTTTGGTTCGATTCTGAGAACGTTGACAAAATCTCATATCGTGGGCCCCACCAGCTCCATTTGACGGGCAATTTTGTGATCGGCTCATCGAAATCCAATTCTGGAAGTTTTTTTGGGTTCGTACCATCGTTCCTGACTTATTGACACTAAGTTTGACGAATTTGGAGACCTTTGACCCTGACACATTTTTCGGTGCAAAGTGGCCCACATGTGGACCCCGCTTTGACCCAAAAATCTCATTTTTGTCCTTGTGTCCAAATTGGACTTAAGGACAGGCATTTCTAGCTATTTGATATTTTCTGAGACTATTGGTGATGCTTATTTCAGCTTTTGGAGGAGTACCTACAGGATCCACTGATACAGGGACAACTGTTGGTATTCAAACCCCAAGCAAGTGTACCTTGCCAAACCCTGCAGCTTTGCTACTTATTTCCTTGACTTGTTTATATATCAGTGGGCAAGTATACCTTGCCAACTTTGCAGTTCTTGTTGCATATTTCCTTGCTTTATATTGTTGGGCATGCTTAACCTAGGACCGTGTGACTTACTCAGCGTCCGATTATTAGTCGGGTGCCAACACCGTACGCGATGTTGTGTAATGTCATCTAAAGATGGACATTTGTGACCCCTTTACATTCTCGTACTTGTCTTATCAAGTACATCATACCCAGGACACTTGACACTGTTCATGAGACAGGATCTTTCTGAGATATTCATGGTGATTTTGTATAGGATACAGACTTCTGACAGAGACATTATATTCATAGACACTCTATGACTTACTGCATTAGCTATGATCTTGTGTGCCATGTACATAAGATATTATGGACATGAGACGTGTGGTTATATTAGGTTGGGAGAGACACACAGGCTACAGGCTGATTACATATATATCCCCTATTATTGTGAGGCACAAGACTCTGAAACTCGAGCTTGGCCTATTACTTATTATTACTGCTACCGGCTCCCCGACACAGAGCTTATAGTGGCTCAGCCTGAGTACTCGTGATGCTCTCATCTTGTATTTCACATAGATGGTTACATACTTACCCTATTTATTATATTATTTGCTGCACTGTATTTATTTTGGCTTGTATTATCTGTACCTTGTTATGTCCCCTGAGGACCTGGATCCGGATTATGTCCCCAGGATTTGCAGACAAGATTTATCTCGAGGTATACGGGACAGCAGCAGTAGCAGGAGCAGGAACAGATACATGAGCTGTACCGACACCCGAGGATGAGGTGTTAGCTGAAGACTTTTCTTGAGCATCCATGTTTCATGCTCAGTATTTACTTTATTCAGTCATTTATATTTTGGTCTATTGAACCATTGTATCAAATTTTTATCGGATTGTTCCCCAAAGCACTTTGTTGAGACTGTTTGATAATTTATATTTCTTATATCAGTGGATCATATTTTATCTTGTGGATGAGATTAGTTGCGCCATGTTGTCATAGACCTTGTTTTACAGCTTAAGTATGCCCTGATGGATCCATTAAATTGGGTTTGTCTATCGGTGCGTGTTGTTGGCCATTCCCACGTGTCTAGTCCCACGATATTTTGGGATTGGGGCGTGATAATTCTTGGGATAGAGATTAGCCGAAAGAGGGTCCAAGCGATTATACTTGTCCCTAAAGAAGTACATTCATCGAGTACTTCAGTATTTTAGGAAGGATAGGTCAAACAAAGTAAATAACCCTCTTGCGGCTCTCTTTAAGTTCACTGAGGAGAAGTATCCATATACGGAGGATGAAAAGGAAGACATTGAGAGGGTTCCATATGCCTCAGCTATGGGGAATCTCATGTATGGTATGGTGTGTACGAGGCCAGACATTGGTTTCACAGTTGGCACAATTAGTAGGTATATTTCCAATCTTGGAAGGGTATATTGGAGTACGGTTAAGTGGATTCTATGGTACCTTCAGGGCACTGCCGATGGGAACTTTTTTTGGTAATGACGAGCTGAAGCTGGTTGGGTACACCAATATTAATATGGATAGAGATGTAGATACGAGGCAATCAACTTCAGGTTATGTAATGATGTTTGCTGGTGGAGCGGTATCGTGGCAATCGCGGTTGTAAAAGTATATTGCCTTGTCGACGACAGAGGCAGAGTACATTTGGGCGATAAATTCTTGCAAGGAGTTTCTGTGGATGAAGAAGTTGTTATAGGAAGTGGAACTAAAGCAAGAGTAGTAGTACACTTTGCTTTGCAATAACCATAGTGCAATTCACCTTTTAAAGAACTAGATATATCATAGCCGGTCCAAACAGATTGATATCCGGTATCATTGGATACGAGATGTGGTTGAAAAGAAGCAAGAGGTGCTTGAGAAGGTTCTACCAAGGGAAAGTTTGTGTACTGTAGGCGGATCGTCGGGGTGAAGTCTTCCCCCATATAGTTGTAAAGGAGGAGATTTATTGGAGTGGATGGGTTTCCCAACCTTTGTGGAGAAAATCCCGGAGTGCGACGAGCGTCATCCGTGTGTCAGAAAACCTCAGAAAGTGCATCGAACGTCGTGTATTAGAACATTTATGGTAAGCAAATATTATATTAGAAATTATAAATTTTTTATTGGATCTTTTATATATTAACTTTCCATATAGTTATATTTTCTATTTATGACTAGTCGATTTATGATTTGATTTTTATTAAATATATGATTGAATATAATTGGATTTCTATAAATATTTTTTGCTTCCATATATGGATTTCCAATACATGGAAATCCTAATTCATGTAAGGGTTTATAAAAAGGCTCATGCAATATAGAACAAAGAGAGAGAAGAAAAAGGTAATAAGAGTACTTTGCAACATTGGAGAGAAGAAAGAAGGAATGAGTGTCATTTCGAAGAAAGAGATCAGTTTCGGGTATTTCTCGTGGTCTTTCTTCTTCATGGTTGTAATTTATTTGCTATTCCAAAGAGTTTTGCTGATTCATGTTGGATCGGTGAGGAGCTTGTAGTGGGTGTAATCTCTTTATTCCATTAGTGGATGTTCATTAGGTTTGGACTCTGATCGTCTAGTATTTTTTTTCGTAAAGATTTTTCACATAAAAATTTCTCTATCTGCGATTTATGTTTTACGTTTTTTGTTTTTGTGTTTTGCTTGGTTTTTTCGCAGGTACTCTTTTGTTTGTGGAACGGTTTTGCACTTTTGTTCCAATAATTATCAAAATCACTAGCCCCTTCCTCGAGTACATATATGCCTCCTTGAATTCTGGCTTATAACCGTTATTTTTATGGTCTTACTTTTTCTTTTGTTTTTTTAATGTGTTCTGGTATTTTACACGAGACATTTTTTGCATGCTGCGTTACATGCCTTATGGGCCCACTACCCCCCAACTCCTACCATTAATAAATGGAAGGAATAATACACTCTCGTGGCTCGATCCACTGATCATCCGTCACCCAGCCGGAATCTTATACCTCTCATCGGTAACAAAATGGGTCAGTCGAGTTCAGTTATGGTCTCACGTCTTACCCAACTACAAATTTATAGATGGAAATCGATGTACAAAGTGATCCTATGTTAATTAAAGAACTTGGAACAGTTATTAATAGGTCTATTAAATGTAGTACATGTGTCTTCCCTTTATACTTCCTAGCAATGAAACTAGATCTAATTTTATCATCATACTATTGTCTAGGTCGCTCTACGGCTTTGTAGGAAATCTTATAATTACCCATCTTCAACTAAGACAAATTCTATAGGCACTCCACATTTTACTTAGGACAACCATTACATCTGGATAGTCTAGATTTTTAAAATTTATACACATGATAGTCCAAATTTTACTTAGGACAGCTTAACCCTAACCCTAACCCCACCCGCCGGAGAAAGAGGAGAAGGACATAGGAGGCGAATGCGGAAGAGGAGGCAGAGGATAGAGGAGGTGAAGGCGACGACAAAAGGAGGAGTAGGAGACTGGAGGAGGAGGAGGAGGCGGCTGGAGACGAAAAAGGAGGAGGGGGTCTTCACTGCCGCTGGCCGCCCACCCCTGCTGCCGCCCCGCCAATAGTCGTCGCCGCCCTCGATGTTGTCGTTGTTGTTGTTGCTGCCGTTCACAGGCCAGCAATCGCTGCCTCTCGCCCCAGCACCCCCCGCCCGTCCCCACTCCCAGCCACCGCTAGCCGCCCCTGCTTCTTCTTCTTCTTCTTCTTCTTCTTCTTCTTCTTCTTATTCTATCCTCCTCCTTCTTAACACTGCCAACATAGTGACAGCCCTAATAATTCGGACTGCCAACATTGTGACAAAGTTTGAAAAAAAATGGTCAACCTAGAGCAATTTTCTTTGACAAAATTATAAATAACTCAATTTTTTTGGACTAGTCTAAATAAATTTTGGAAGTCAAACTAGAGCCATATGGCAACCATGTGCCTATATAATTTACCTTCAACTAGTGCTCTATCCCTATTAAATTGTTTGCAAGTCATTAATTTATAGAAGCAATCAGCTTCATAAAAGAGAAGAACATTAATGTGAGCCTTGGAATAATTGCACCACCCAAAAAAACTTGTTGTTCTTTTTGGTTTTGGACTACTAAAGATAGTTCGACATTGGCTACACCACCATGTGGGTATCTCAATGTAATACTTTATATGTGTTGAGGTGTGCACATGGAGTGTGGTAGGGCACATGGTTGCCATATGGGGATGTTTTATTAGGAGGAAAAGGATTAACTCCTGAATAAAAGCATTTAAGCTTTTTGTCATGCTCCTGAATATTATTCCACAGTATGTAAGCCCTAAAGGGGCTTAGCGACTCAGAATCATGCTCAAGGGCACAAAGTGTCGCTTTGTTGGCATACTTTGAAGTTAGCAGGTCAGCATCATTGCAAGGCGCTTGTGTGTTTTTGTTGCTCTCGTGCGCTCATTTTATGCTCGAGTTGCATGCACGTGTTGCATGTGCGTGGTGCATAAACAAGCATTGAGAGGGTGTTGAACGGGCAATGGACGGGCGCTAAATATGTGCTAAACGAAAGATGAGCGGCTATGCATTGGACTGTGATTATGAAATATTAATTTTATATATTGGCTTTTTAGTCCCACATCGGAAAGAAGAGGAGGATGGTCTTCCATCCTTACCTATATAAAGAGCCCTCTAGCCTCCTTTTGAGACACACCAAAATTAGAAAAAAAAGGAGTCCAAATGAGTCTGTTCAAGTCACACAAAGAGGTAAATATGAGCATTCCAGAAGTTCTCTTGTGAACTTACTGGCTCCTGGGTGCAGATCATCGATTAAGGACGAATCTTGCTTTAAGCAACGGTGGTCTTCACCGCTCCAGCAAGAATAATTTTGTATTCTTTCTTCTTCTCATTTTTCTTCATGGTGGACTATGCACATGAAGGTCACTACACTATATAGGACTTGACGCTTGGGTAAAATTGGAACTTGATAGTAAAATCAATCTGAACCAATATAGCAAGGTATAACTAAACTTGGTTCATTTTATTACTTAACTTTGTTGCTATGATTGCGTAGGTTAAGTCCCATGGCGTGGTTGCTGACCAATGGATGGAAACTGGTGCATCTAGCCACATATGCTTTAAGAAGAGCTATTGATCCAGGTCGAACCTTTCAGTGGTGAAGGTCTTGATGGAAATCAGGGATCAAGCAGAGGATTTGGACATTGGGATAATGGTTCTGAACTTTGAGAAGTTACAGTCAAAGGAGTACTTATATCAACGTACCAGTGATTACTATGGACCTAATCTTAGAAAGTTTGTTGCAGACTTAAAAGTGAACATCCATAGTTGCCAGATGAGGATATCTTGGCAGAAGACATATTATGGAATAATCTTTTAGTATCAAATCGATGTTCGAGCTTCTGCTTATAAGAAAAGTCTCATTGTAAGAGTTGTGGGACCCAGACTCGGACATGTACTTTGTACTGCAAGATGTCTAGTCTAGGGTTTATCTCCAAATGTGGGGATAAGGAGGTGGAGAAGTGCAAGGTCTATGTGCAAACAAAGATCACAAGAAATTTATTCAAACGGGTAAACCGAAGTACAGATCTTCTAGAGTTGGTTCACTCAGATATCTGTGACTTCAAGAAGTTCTCCACAAAGTCCAAAAGAAAGTACTTTATTACTTTCGTCGATGACTACTTGAAGTATGCATTCATCTATATGCTCAAGTAAAATGATGACGCATTCGAGAAGTTTAAGAAGTTAAGGGTTGAGGCTGAACGTCAAATAAAGCAACAACTTAAGAGACTCAGAAGTGATCAAGACGGAGAGTATAGGTCTATTGAATTCACATTGTTCTACAAAGAACATAGAATTATCAATGAGACAACTGATCCGTATTCTCGTCAATCAAATATAGTAGCTGAAAGAAAGAACAAAAAGTTGACAGAAATGATGAACTCAATATTGTTGACTGTGAGTCTTCCAAATTACTTCTGGGGAGAAGCTGTGCTGACGGCTATGTTCATTCTAAACAGAGTGCCATGCACAAATTTCGATGTCACTCCTCAGAAACTCTGGTTCAGAGTCAAACCCAACTTGAATATCATTCGAGTGTGGGGGTGTCTGGCGTCTGTGAAGCTTTCGGAATTGAAGATTCATATGCTAAAATTGAGGACTATGAAGACAATCTTTCAGGGTGATGCTGAGAAGAGTGATGCTCAGGGATTTTTTGATATCAAATCAAATCATATCATTGAGTATCACAACGCAAAACTCTTCGAAAATAAATTTGTAAGGCACAAGAACGTTGTTATCACGTATATTTCGAAAATTAGTATGAGTGAATAGGAGACTGAAGCTTCCAACGAAGATGTAGTCAAAGAAGAAGTTGTCATTATATCAACAACGATCAAACCAGAACTTGCAGAGCCGGTGTCTAAGTGAGTGAGGAGAGTGAAGGACTTCGAACAAGATTTTGTCATCTATCATATGGAAGCAGATCTACTTACCTTTAATGAGGCGATGTGTAGCGTCCCGTTTCTCCTATTCGAGGAGCGCGGCTAAGAAACACAAGATGGTATCGTTCGATCGGGATAGATTCAATTAAGAACTCGTCCTCGTTATGGATTTGTTTCTTCGTAATCGATTCCCATATTCAGTGGACCGTGCCCCCGGGATCGACTTAGCGGCAGAGTCAGGAGGGACCTCTCCCTGCTATCTTTTATTGCCTCGGTTTTTGATATCGCTTGTTGCTTTCGTGCTTTGAGTGGGTTTTGGGATTTGCTTATTTTCTTTGTACGGTTTCGATGGTTTTTATTTTTTTCGTTCATTAAATTGTACTTCAATTCCAAGATTGGAAAGAGTGGAAGGAGTATTGAACGAGTTGTTCGTGCAATGCAGGTGAACGAGCAGTTGGCGGCTTGCGAGCGGAGTCGTGAAGCGCCTCTTTCCTTCTTCTTTCCTTCCAACCAAGTGAGTGGCTACCAACCCGATTAGCTAGCCTGCTTCTAAGCTCCACATCCTAAAATCTTGCATTCTTTTTTGCCCCGATCAAACAATACCAAGTAATAATAAAAAGGGATCAAGATAAAAAGGGAATAGACTTGAAATATTGCTTGTCAACTAAACTTATGAACGGTTATCATACTGTATGCTAGTTCGTTTATACCTGTTCTATGAATCGTGCTAAGTATGGAATATGCTTGTTATGAAATAAACTGTCAGGAAGACTATGCAAAACCGTTATGCTATGGAACTATTTCTATGAGTGTTGTTTGATCACGGACAGCTTGTGCACAAGGTATGTTATGAGTTCCGCAGACGGTCGCCGGGGCGCTGGGACCGATCCGATCCGGATGGAACGTATGTATAGTCGTATGTTACCCGGCAAAATGTTATGCAGCGAGGCTCGCCACCCGCGTTGCACGTCACTTTGCCTTGAGACTATAACCTGTCCCTCGTGGCAACATGCCAGTGATCTCTATGTATATTTAAACCTGTTGCAAACTAACTTGTGTCTTCGTGGCAGGGAAGGCATGGTAAGTATTGTGCAGGTGATTCAGACGGTCAGGTAAAATCCACCGAACGGTGGCACATTCATTTCAGTAAATTCTATATGCTGCTTACTTGTAAATGAACTAAGGCAAGATAGAAACCCACAAATATGCATGCTTCATTAAAACAATGTGTTGATTGGTATAGATCGGTTAGCTCGCCTTCACCAGTATGTTTCGACATGCTGACCCTCGTTGAAACAGGTTCTCCACACCAAGGCGAACCCAGCGAGGAGCCGAAGTCGTCTTCCCGATCCAGTCCAACTGTTGGCGCATCTTCATCGCGCCCCTTTGAAGCATTTTGAAGACATGAGCTTGCAACTCTTCATACACAAATGCAACTCCGTAGCAAAGCTGTCCTCCAGCCTGGAGGTCTATATCTTTTGAAGTTTAGTAAAGGGATGTAATGTACAGGACTGTTATCTCATTTTGAGTCAACACTTTTGTAAGCCCGTGCGGCATATTAGCTGACTCATTCAGGAGTTTGTAATAGATGTTCATTATCAATAAAGAGAACTTTTCCATATTTTAAATCTGTGTTTCAATTTATCTGCGTACTCTGAATATGTGCTTGTTATGCAAATCATTAAAGCCTTGTGCGGGCGCAACCCCAGGCCCGCACGGCGGTCACGATTCAGGGGACGCCTTAACGATTCTACGGAATCGGGTCGTGACACGATGAAGACCAAAGATGTAATTTTTTGGAGGAAGGATATAAATAATGAGTATGACTCAATAACCTCCAACTACACTTGGGTGTTGGTCAATCTGCCTGAAGGAGCTAAACTATCAGATGTATATCAGATATTCAAGTCAATAAAGATGAAAGAAGATAGAATAGTTGAGTTAAAGACTAAGTTATCTGTCAGATAATAGGATATTGAGTTCTTTGGCACCTCTATGAGGGTATCATAGATCAGGATAATATAGCTACTATTCATAACCTGATTATTTATCAGATGATGGGAGATAGCAAGTCTTAGAGGAAGACAGACATGAGGGATTCACGAAAAATAGTCAGAATTATTGTTATTCAGGTTTGAAGATAGTCTGTGAGTTGGTGACATCTCGATATGGCCAGAAGAAATTCCAAGGATGTGGTAGCAGGAGTTTGACAAGTAATCTCGTCAAATTTGTCGCAGGATCAGCGAGACAGATAAGTGTGTGTACATGAAGTTTGCTAATAATGGAGGAGTTATCGTTTGTATATATATGGACGACTTGCTTGTCCCAGTTATGGACATAGAAGTGTCACTAGAACAAAGATATCTTTTTGTCCAAACTCAGGACATGGGATTACGGATGTCATCCTGAGGATATAAGATAATCTGGATGCCAGGTGAGCTTGCTTAGTCATAAACTCTTAACATGAAATATTGATCACACACTTTGCCTATCAAGGAAGATACTCCTCAGGTGTGACATGAATATGAAACCAAATCCAAGAAAAAGTATCTGACAGTTGGTGTACTCGAGTATCATCAGGTGAATGATTCAAGCTTCATATACCACCAGGCCTGATATAGCTTTTGTTGTAGGGATGCTGAGTCAGTTCACAAGCATTATTTGTGTTGAACAATAAAAGCTGTGAAGAAAGTTGTCAGAATTTTCAAGATAACTTAATAGTATATATCATGTGCTACAACAGTTATGCAGATATGAAGGAAGGCTTCGGTGATGCCAGTTGGTTCTCGGGAAAGAAGAGTGAAAGAACCACAGGAGGACGTGAGTTCTCCAGGGTGGTTCTGCTATATCGTGGAAGTCGAAGAAGCAGTCTTTACTCTCAGAGTTCTTTGCACTATTAAGCTGCAGCAAGTGGAGTAGAATAGCTCTGGAAACTCTCAGATTATCTTCCTATGGTTAGTACACATATTCGGGTGATACTGACATACTAAGAAAAATAAAAAAATACAGCAATGGCAATACGTTCATCTCTTCAACGGTTTGAATAGAACTTTGTGAATAGAATACAGGATACTGAATTAGCATAGATTATGTGGATTATTATAGTGCTTTAATGATCAGAGTCAGGTAAATCTGGCAGATCCGTTCATGATAGGCTTCAAGGGCTAGTACAGGATACTGAATGAGTGCAGCTATCGTGGATTATTACAATGTTTGATGATTAGAGCCAGAAGGGTCTAGCAAATCCGTTCATGTAAGGTCTCCAGCGCCAGCTGATCCCACGAACTATAAAGGAGGGTATTACTCCATGTTATAGTGGAGTGACACCATAAGAGAGAGTGAACCTCGGCTTCGGGTTATGTCACAGCAGCGTAACACCACATATAGTCAAGGACTCAACATATATGGTCTTGGAGGACCTCTGATATTGTGTCTTTGCAATCCTACCATTTAGTTTTATACTTTTAGTTCAAAGAGAAATCTACTAGGCATCTAGTTATTGGTTCGACGGAGGACCATCGTGAACATGAGACGTGTGATTACATTAGGTGGGGAGAGACTTGCCATATGAAAGGCTGATTATATTATATATATATATATAGTTATCTGGAGGTACCTTAGACTCTGACACAGAGCTTTGGCACATATATTGGCCCTTCGAGAGAATGCTGCCTTGGGTTTCCCCAACACAGAGCCTATAGTAGTCTCAACCTGAGTATGATTAATGCTCTCACTTGCATATCACATAGATGGTTACATAGTTTATCCTATTGATTCATTTATTATTGTACTGTATTTATTTTGGCTTGAGTTATTCTTGTACCTTGTTATGTCCCCTGAGGACCTGGATCGGGATTGTGTCCCCAGGTATAGCCGAAGAGATCTATACCGAGGTATATGGGACAGGATCATATATTGGAGCAATACCAGAACCCGAGGACGAGATCGGCCAGAGGATTTCTTCTGAGTATTGGCTCTATATACTCAGTTATTTCTATTTCTAGTTACTTATTTCCTGTCTATTGCATTGATGTATCAGACTTATTCTCCGGTTGTTCCCCGAGACACTTTTATTGAGACATATTAGATCATATTTATTTTGATTTATTCTGGCTATTGATCTGTGATTATATTCTATGGATGAGATTAGAATAGACTGTGACTTGTATCATAGACCTATTTATTATTGTTGTAGCTTAAGTACACCCTAATGGGTCCATTAAATTGGGTTCGCCCATTGGTGTATGCTGCTGGCCATTGCCACGTGGCCAGTCCGTCGGTATTTTGGGACTGGGGCGTGACATGGTTTTTGTGGTGGCCCATACAGGTCAACGACTAAATTGTTCAGTTTCAACTGAGGGACCAAGCAAGCCTGCGACAAGGATAGGATAAGTTATAGGATCTTATCCACTTGATTGATTCGTTCTTGACCTCTATATCGACTTCAAAAATAATTTACTTGCATCATGCCTTGATTATTTAGTACGCTTCTCATAGTTTATTTTGGATGCAGAGCAATAGATTTACAAGCATGCGACGAGACTCCCGTTGGAACACCACAAGTTGCAGATGTCACCTATGACGATGAAGTGACACCAGTAGCTGGAGGTCAATCAGCTCAACAAAGCCATCAAGAGGTCAACCTACCTCAAGATTTTGGTGAGATGATATTCCACCACCGTCGCAGTTTTACTCTATAGATGCCTCCATTTCCACCAGGATAGCCTATGGATGGTCAACAATTGTTCCAAATGTTCTGCGCAATGATGCAAGCTCAACAGTAGATTCATCAAGAGGCTCAGCGTCACGAGGCAATGAATCTAAGAAATAGCATAGTGACTGCACTAGAGCAGGCAAACCAACCAGCTCGACGGTCATCGATGGGCTCTATCACCGATTTTTGCCAACTGAAGCCCCGTACCTTTTCAGGCAAGGAGGAGCCCACTGAAGTTCATGAGTGGCTCACAAACACTTAACATCAATTAGAAGCAGCTGAGCTTCCAAGAGAGCGTTGGATGATTGCTGTCAAGATGCAGTTGACGGGCAATGTGCATCACTGGTGGCTATCTGGGGAGACACGGCTTAAACCAGACCGAGTCACTTGGGAGGAGTTCTCCAGACTCTTTCAGGAGATGTACATTCCATCAACTGCCCGATCGGAACTTCGAGATAAGTTCAATCGCCTCACTCAAGACAAGATAACAGTGGAAGAGTACAACATAGAGTTCGTTCGTCTAAGTCGCTTCGCCCCAACCCTGATCCCGACAAAAGAAGAGAAGGCTGAGAAGTTCTTCAACGGACTAAACTTTGAGCTACAGAGACTGATCAAATCCGTTGCACCTACTTCTTACACGGACTTCCTTGCTGCAGCCTAACGCATGGAGCGCATCACTAGGAAAGAGTCCAACCTGAAGTAGCCTTTCACATCAGCACCAGCAAGAGAACCGCATGTAGAAGCTGCAAAGAAATCTCATCTGCATCAAGCACCACAGGAAGCTGTATCCAAATCCCTAGTCCTACCTTCTTGCCACTACTGTGGCAAGGTAGGCCATATTGAGAAGGAATGCCAACGTAAATTTGTATTATATTTAGCTTGCGGATCCAAGCAACATTCAGTGAGGGATTGCCCTAAGCCTCGAGAAGGAGCAACGATAGTAAATCGACAAGCTTTACCAGCACCGGAAGGATATCAGTCGAGGCCACTCATGGCACCTCAAACAGCATTCTTTCAGCAGGCCCAGCACCAGCAGAGGGTACCACTACAAGGATGCGGACAAGCTTATGCGATGACGATGGAGGCCGCGCAGACTCGTGGAGTAGCAAATGTGCGTAAGTTATTCATAGATGCAATGCCATAGCTCGTGCCTGTTAGTTCGTGACCATATCCTTAAACCTAGTAAATTGGAACTTGTTAATAATAACCTAGTTTTTCTAAAAAGCTTGCTTTAACTAGATATCCTTCACTCTTAAATTTATATAACTTTCATTCTTAGGGAAATGATGTTTTCCCTAGGTGTCTTGCCTAAACCCTCATTCCTTTATTCTCCTTGATCATGATTATTTGATGGTGTTGTGCTTCGAACCTGTTTTGTAAACCGTGTCATCTCTGCTGACCGATTATTTCTTGGATTGCGAGGACGCAATCCTCTAAAGGGAGGTAGATTGTAAACCCCCTAATTTTTCAGGATTTTTAAAATAAAATTTTCCTATTTTTGTGGAATTTTTTGGAATTTGTTTAACTAATTAAAATCAAGGTATTTTTGAATTCAATAAAATTAAATGTTTTTATTGAATATTAAAATATTATAAAAATAATATTTTTGGATATAAAATAAAATATTGGACATAGGATAATTTTCTGGCATTTATTGGACCCCAAAATAATTTTTAAAGACCGAAAAACCCCATTTTAATTAAACCAAACTGAACCGGGTTGAACCGGGCACAAACCGGGTTGAACCGGACCGGCCTAGACCATAACGGGTCGGGTCCTACCCAAACCCAACCCGACCCGACCCGGATCCGACCCGCTCACCTTCCCCTAACCGCCACGACCCGCATTTTTTGGTGCTCCGCCCCAATACGCGGCCACGACCGCCATGACCCGCCCCCGCCCGCGTCGCCCGGCCCACGATCCCCTCCGCTCTGCCTCTCCCGGCCACGCCCCCGGCTCCCTCTTCCTCTCTAGCCCTATTTAAATACTGCCTCTGCCACCGCCTCAGCCTACCACGTCGTCCCCGATCCCTCCGCCATCGCTAGAGCCACCGCCCTCACCACTCGCCGCCAGCCCCCGCCTCCGCTGCCTTCGACCAGAGCCGAGCCCGACGACCAGAACCCCGAGCTCCTCCGCCAGAGCCCCGGCCCTCCCTGCTCTGCCTCCACCCTGCTCCTCCTCCGGCGACGCATCGCCTCCCTAGAGCGCCCTCGTGCCCCTCGTCGGAGCCCTAGCCGCAGCGCCACCGTGCCCCCTCGTCGGAACCCTAACCCTAGCGCCGCCGCCGTGTCGCGCCGCCTCGCGGAATCACAATTTTTGCCCTCTGCGTAGCCTTATTCAAGTAATCGTTTCTCTCTCCTTGCTGCCCCGTTTCCTGTTCCGTCTGTTGTGACGCGAACCCTGCGTGACCCCCTCGATATCCGTGCAACCCGTTCGGTGTGTCGCATCCTGTGGCGATCGCACATTGCGATCCAAAATCAGGAAAATTAATGTCCTATTTTTTTCGTAACTGAGTGCGCCCCGCTAAACGGGACAACTTGGTCGTATACGGACTTCAACGAAAGGTGCACGCTGTTAATACGGATGTATGGAATTTTATGAAAGTTGATTTGGATGTGCGTGCACATCAGAATCAACGCGTATCCGTCGACAACTCCTCATATCGGCCCCATTCTTGAACTCGTTGTAACTTCGTGTACACACGTTGTATCGAAATAAAACTTGCGCCATAGGACTCGTAGTAATACGCTGGTCCTGTGACCGAAGTTTGGTTCGATTCTAAGAATGTTGACAAAATCGTGCATAGTGGACCCCACGGATCCACTTGACGAGCGATTTTGTGATCGTTTCATCGGAATCCAATTCTGAAAATTCTGTTGGGTTCGTATCATTGTTCTGTACTTGTTGACACTAAGTTTGACGAATTTGGAGAACATTGTCCCTGACACATTTTTCGGCGCGAAGCGGGCCACATGTGGACCCCGCTTTGACCAGAAACTGTCACTTTTGCCCCTGTGTCCAAATTGGACTCAATGACGGGCAATTCTAGCTATTTGATATCTTCTGAGCATGAGGGTAATATTTATTTCAGGATCCGGAGACTGTTTGATAATAAACGAAAGAAATTGAAACTAGGTTTATACAAAACCCTTTCTTTGTTTACAAACAAGAAAAAAAAAGTACAATTAATCCTATACGAGGATGTTAAGTACAAAATTTGATTCTGGGGAAATATTGCTATAGGAGTCTGATATGCGGTCGATCACTTTGTCCCTTGGACCACACGATGACGAAGAAGTGCTGTAGAAGACGAAAAAGAAGCTTCGAAGACTGCAGGAGGGATTGAACTCTCGTTGCCAAAGTAGTCAATACTCTCTGGATGTACTCTCTTTTGAATTCAATCTTTGTCTGTGACTCCTGAATTCTCTCCACTTTCCTCCGACCTTGATTCCGACCTCTCCAAAAATTTGACCCCTGTCTCATGTAGATGGAGGTCTCTATTTATAGAGTTTGGTCACAGTCGGCGTAGAAACTGAACAACGGAGAGAGCTGCACCTTTTATGCGACGGTTATAATAACTGCTACCCACGTATGAATGATCTCCTGAATTAGCGTGTGATGCGTGTCCCATTAAGAGGTAATGCGTATAATCACTCATCGAAGATCACGGCATGCAAACCACGTAGATAACTGCCCCTCGCGTAGAGATAGTTGGCATAAAAGCCAAATAACTGTCTCGTTGGCGTAAAAGCCAAATAGTTATCTTGTTGGCGTAAAAGCCAAATATCTGTGCTGTTGGCGTAAAAGCCAAATAGTTGTCTGGTTGGCGTAGAAGCCAAATAGCTGCCTTGTTAGCGTAGAGGCCAAATAGCTGTCTTGTTGGCGTAGAAGCCAAATTGCTGTCTTATTGGCGTAGAAGCCAAATTCTGTATAAATCTTGATGCTGCCTGGATAGGTAACCAGCGTAAAGATAGCCAATTATTATTCTTTGACTGAGGTCTTGAGCGTATTCTGGGCCAAATAGCCTTATCATGCACCTTTGCAAATATAGCCTGAGTTGGCATATTTCGAGGAGATAGCATACGGCGTACTCCTATAATTAAAAATAGCTAGGTCGGCGTATTTCGAGGAGATAGCATACGACGTACTCCTGTAGCTGAAAATAGCCTAGTTGGCGTAATGTGCAGAGATGATGATGTGAGCTTATTAGCCCTAATTATAGCTCTCCCAGCCATTAAAAGTAGAACCAAATCTCGTACATTAAATGCAGAGATCTGCCCCCATCTCGCGTATTAACTGCAGAGACGTGCCTCGAGTTCTGTACGAAGAACAGCTTTTGACGTGGCGGTTGGTTTCATCTCATCCTGAGTGTAAAAGCTCATCTCTGCCTGTGTAAAATAGGCAGCGTATTCCTTGAATGCGTAAACGATGTCTTATATCAAGGATTTGTCACTAAACGATAGTTTGGGGCTCTGTACAGAATCATCATAACAGCCGTCCTCTTGATAGTCATGCAGTACTCTTTGTCAGGAGTCAGGTTCACTGCTTCGTCTGGCAGGTTCATTCGAGGAATACGAAGAGTTCCTCGTACATTTTTCCGCGGCATTAAAAGCAGACAGGTTTTACGCCGAAGTGGTGATATAGCAACCTTTTTACGCCGAAGCAATTTGGAAGTACTGCTTTACGCGGGTCATTTTGGAGCTATGTTTTATGCTGAATAGCGTTGAAGCTCTATTGTACGCCAATGGCTCTGAAGTTATATTTTACGCTACCCAGTGTTGAGCTCTGTTTTATGCGGGCTTCTTGCATGTTAAGGGTTTTATGCGTATAATTCCCCAGCATCTTTTTTATGCTTCTACAAGACCTCCTTCAAAGTTTTCAAATTCCTCGTAATTTGAAATACTTTGAATGAAGCATGAAACAGTCAAGTTTGACTCATTCCGCGAGGCTGATTTCTCGACGAATTTTTAGGAATTTGTTGGGATTTGGTGTGTTCTCCTCTGCCTATATAAAGGCGGATAAGTTAACCTGCTTTTCCCACACTTCCTTCACCACAAAGAGGGATGGTTGCCGAGATTCGTCGGGCTGACTTAAGGAAGAAGAAGATCATGTTCTTCCAACATGTAAGGAGCCATAAAAAGAGGCGTCTTCGAGCAAATATCCTCTACAACGATGGATCATGGAAGGATATCATAGCTTCCTTTGCTCGGGATGATCAGCAACTTCATATGGCGATTCGTCCAGGAGAGGAGAAGGGTCGCATTAGACCTCATAGCTTGCAAGCTGTATTCTCTCCCATTACGGTGCTAGACGAGGATAGGCAGTTTGGCCTGTCTTCCAATATTGTGTTGGGTCTGAACCCCCAACACAAATCTAGGACATGCCTGCCACGGCGTATGGAAGATGGGCTTGCGTAATTGATACATGACGAATTTTTTATCCTTCCGCCATTAATTATTTTCTTGTTAATCGACCGCGGAAGCCGATTAACTGCTGTAGAAGACGAAAAAGATCTACACCAATATGAGAACCTGGCACAATATATTCTTGGTGTTATCTTAAATGAGAATGAGAAACCCTTCGTAGAAAAAGGATTTCCATCATATGTAATCATGAAGATGAAAAACCCTTTGTAAACTGGATTTCCATCATATGTAATCATGATTAATAGACTTGTCTTCTTTTACGCATCTGATAATTTACCATATTTGCTGTGAAGAAGTCTGAATGTGTGCAGCTTTGGCACGTCTGAATAATTTTACGTAGACTCCGATAAAAGAGTATCTGATCTCGTCCCATCTTTTGCGCGTAACAAAAGACGCGTAGAAAGCTCCTTAGCATTTAAGTTGAAGATCCAAACTGTTATGTTGTTTTGGACGAGAAGTCGCATAGAATTTCTGAACTGTCACTTCTCTTATACGAAGAATTTTCTGTTCAGACCATCATCTTCAGGAATGGTTTCCCGAAAATCCCTTGAAATAGGGAAAAAATAGCCGTCAAACAGGCCATACTTGAACTTTTGAAAAATATTTTGACTGGACTTTGGATGAACTTCTAATAGCCCAAGAAGAAGAGTCATCTTCAATGCTGCACTTTATTTGTTTCAGGCACTTGGAATATTTTGTAGCCAAAAAGGAGCATTTTCTGCGCAAACCCTTAAAATTGGCCATCTATAGCTTTTTAGCGTAAAATCGTAGATTTGTAGCCTCTTGAGCATAAAAAGCTTCCGAGCGTGAAATCATAGATTTGTAGTCTCTGAGCGTAAAACTGTAGGTTTGTAGCCTCTGAGCGTAAAAGCATCTGAGCGTAAAACCATAGATTTATAGCCTCTGAGCGTAAAATCGTAGATTTGTAGACTCTGAGCGTAAAAGATCCTGAGTGTAAAATCATAGATCTGCTCTACGCATAAAATCTGGATCCACTGACTGTCCGTCTTTTTTTTTCAAAATGATAGGCTGACGTGGTCCCAAATCATAACCGAATATTAAATATCGGATTTGGTTAGGGATTCGAAGAGTTATCCCAACTCTATAAATAGCCCAAGGTCTTGAGAGAGAAACTTTTTATCTGTCTTCACGAAAACCCTTGCTTTCCAAGTATCTTTCTTCTTCGTCTCTTTCTTGAGAACTCAGAATCGCCGTGGCACCTACACAGGCTTCCACTGCTAGGGAAAAGAAGGTCGCTTCCTCATCTCGCTTAGCTACTCCAGCACGAGCAACTTCCATTAGGCTGAACGAGCCTCGATCGGAATGCAGCGCTTCACCATCGAGCTGTGCTCCGGACATTACAGGTAGAGATTGCGAGAAGAAAACTCTCTGCACACGTTGTACGTGTATACGAACCAATACGCCCACATTTCTAATGTGTCAGCTTAAAAATTCCATCTTTTCGTAGTCTGGCGTAAAAACTCAGACTGTCAAAATTTGGCGTATACTTTCAACTTTGGGTTTTACGCCTTGGAAATAGGTTCCAGCGTAAAAGCTCAAGTTTTTGCAGTCTTGGCGTAAAAACTCAGACTGATAATTTTTGGCGTAAACTGCAAGAATGTATAGTCTAGTGTAGAAACTGACTTGTTTTCTTGCGAGGATGGCCGCTTTGGCACAACATATTCGTGATTTGACTGCTCCTCCCCAATAATGTACTTTTTGCTTCTTTTGTAACTTGCTCTTCCCAGAGAAAATAAAGAGGCTTTATCTGACTTTGTGGACTCATCATTTTTTGAATATAAATGATAGGCTAGGGTGAAAGTAATATCAGAGGTAATATGGACGTGATATACTTTCGGTAAGCTTCAGCTGGATATATTTATTCAGAGGTTATATGGACATGATAGAATATGATCCAACTAAATTTGTATACAAAATACTATCAGAGGTAATATGGACGTGATAGGTTTTGAAGTTCCAAATTAGTTAAACATATCTATTCAGAGGTCATAATAACATGATAGAATATGGTCCAACCAGTCTTTGTACGTAGTATCGTCAGAATGAGATCTTCACCATACTCTATTTAAACAATGGAGATTAAGCATAGTACTTCTTCAGGAATTTGCTGTTGATGGGAGCCATTATCAGGTCTCCGTTAGGCTTGGATAATATGTAAGCGCCGTTTGAAAACGTCGTTTCAACCACATAAGGGTCCTCCCATTTGGGCTAGAATTTACCCTTACTCTTGTGCGTGATGATCATTGGCTTCTTCACAGCTAAAACTAGCTCACCAACCTTGAACACTCTTTCCTTCACTTTTTGATTAAAAGCTCTGGAAATGCGTGCCTGGTAGAACGCAATGCGCTATTGGGCTTGAAGGCGTTTCTCGTCTAATCCTTCTAGCTCTTGAAGTCGTAGTCGATCATTATTTTCCTGAGTCAACTCATTAGCCACTAGTATTCTGAGTGATGGAATTTGGATTTCAATGGAGAGAACTGCTTCACACCCGTAGACTAATGAGAATGGGGTACAACCCGACGGTGCTCGTACCGTTGTGCGGTATGCCCAGAGGCATTCTCCGAGCTTCTCATTCCAATCTCTTTTGTTCGAAGAGACAAACTTGTTTATGAGTTTGATGATGGTTTTGTTGAAGGCTTCCGCCAAACCATTAGCAGCCGGATTATATGTCGTAAAGGCCATATTTTGTATCAAATTCTTATCGCAAAATCGGTGAAACGCTTGGCTGATGAATTGAGACCTATTGTCATGAATTATCCTTCGGGGTATCCCAAAGCGATAAATGACATGGTGCTTGATAAAGCTGATCACGTTGGATGTCTTTACCTCAGCAAGGGGGATCGCCTTTGCCTATTTAGAGAAACAGTCGGTGATAGCCAATATGAACCGATGTCCTCTAGAAGATGACGGGTGAATAGGACCAATGATGTCCATACCCCATGCTTCAAAGGGCCATGATGCAATAGTAGGATGTAGATACTCAGAAGACTAATGTATAAAATCTGGATGAACCTGACAGGCTTTGTAGTGTCTTGCATATTTCACTGCATCTGCAATCATAGTAAGCCAGTAGTAGCCCATCCTCCTGATACGATCCTGTAACTTAGGACCAAGTTGATGTGGACTACAGATACCGTCGTGAGCTTCACGGACAACCCACTTTGCATCATCATCTGAGAGATATCGTAGCAGTAGTCCATCGTATGTTCGACGATATAGACTTTGTGAAGAAGCATCAAAATAGAAGCGTAATGATCGTCTTTTGATAGAAACTACTTTTTAGGATTCTTTGGTAAGATTCTGTATGCCACAAAATCTATAAAGGGACTTCTCCAGTCTCTCTCAGGAGGAACCGTGCTTGCGGCGTAGCTGCGTTCCAGGTGAAAGTTATTTTTTACACAGAATAGATCTCTGTTAAGAACGATTACCGAATTCTGCCTCCTTATAGGAATAGCTAGATCTGTAGCTAGACTAGCAAGAGCATCAGCTTCCAGATTTTGAGATCGAGGCACATGTTCTTGGAAAAATCCTTTGAAAGAAATGGCTATCTCGATCGTTGCTTGGTGATAAGGAATGAGGTCTGGATTGCGGACTTCATATACTCCTCTGACCTGATTGACAATCAGCTGAGAATCACCAAAAGCTTCCAGGTATTAAACATCCAATTCTTTAGCGACTTGAAGCCCGATTAGTAGAGAATTATACTCTGCCATATTATTAGAGCAGGGTTCGCTAAGAGAATAAGCTCGATAGATAACGAGTTTATCAGGAGTTACCAGGACAATTCCTACTCCTGAAACCATTTTTCCCTTGGGACCAGTCCTGGAGGCGCCATCGAAGAATAGCTTCCATGTATCACCTTCCATTGCAAAGTTACATTCTACAACTTCGTCGGGAATGTCCTCATATAGTTTGAAGGTTTCTAAAATTAGATAAGCAGCTAAGAAATCAGCCAAGGCCTGACCCTTTATGGACTTCTGAGGGACGTACACTATATCATACGATGTTAATAACATCGCCCAAGTCGCGAGTCGAGAATTAAGGATGCTCAGCTTACCCATCAATACCCAAAGAGGATTGATTGTAGAGATGATATGAATAGTTTGGCCTATGATATAATATAGCGTCTTCTGAATGACAAATATTAGGGCAAAGCATTCTTTTTCTACTGGATTATACCGGTGTTCAGCTCCGACCATCATCCTGCAAAGGTAGTAAATAGCCTGTTCATGACCCTCGTTGTTTTTATATGTGAGAAGAACTCCTAAAGAATGATCCATTGCTCGAACATGCAGCAAAAATAGTCTTCCTATGACGGAAGGCACCAAAACTGGAGGATTAGTGAGAAAGCGTTTGATATCATTAAACGCTTGCTGACAAGCTTCGTCCTATACAAAGGACACACCTTTCTTCATCAGACGAGAAAAAGGTTGACATCTCTCAAAAAGGTTGGATATGAATCTCCTGATATAAGCTAGGCGACCTTGAAATCCCCTGAGTTCTCTCAGATTATGGGGATATTATATTTTTAGGATAGCCTTTACTTTATCACGGTTAACTTGAATGCCTTTGGCGGTAATGATAAATCTCAGGAATTTGCCACTAGATACACCGAGAAAGGAATTTGTAGGGTTCATTTTGAGTTGATGTTGGCGCATCAACTCGAATACTGTCTTCAAGTCTTGGATGTGATTATCCTTGAGGCGGCTTTTGACAGCGATGTTGTCTACGTAACATTCCACTATTTTGTATAGATGCTCATGGAATATGTTACTCATAGCTCGCTGATACGTAGCCCAGGTATTCTTCAATCCAAAGGGCATTACTGTGTAGCAATATACCCCCAGTGGTGTACGGAAGGCAGTATGCTTCTCATCTTCAGGATGTATCTTAATCTGATTGTACCCTGAGAACCCATCCATGAAAGACATGCGTTCAAAACCACATGTGTTGTCGATCATGACGTCTGTGATGGGAAGAGGGAACTCATCCTTGGGGCAGGCAGTATTGAGATCTCGGAAGTCGATACAAATGCGAACTTTTCTGCTTTTCTTCATGATCGGTACAACATTGGCGAACCAATCAGGATATTATTCTTCCCGGATGAACCCGCAGGCTATCAACTTCTTGATTTCAGCTTCGATGGCATCAATCATATCTGGGCGGAACCGGCGTTGGTGCTGCTTTACAGGTTTTGAATTGGCCAGTATGTTGAGCTTATGGGTAGCCACTTTTAGATCAAGACCTGGCATATCCTCATAATTCCATATAAAGACGTCGATATATTCTTTTATCAGCTGGATCATCTCTTCCCTTTCTTCTTCGGAAAGATTGTTACTGATAAATATCGGCCTTAGTGAAAATTTATCTCCAACATCGATTTGGATAACTTTATCTTCAGTGGGTGGTTCTCTCTGCTTGAACCGGAGTTCCCATTGTGTATCCATTTGTTGTGCCCAAGAGTCATTTTCAAACGGTTCAGATTCTTGTTCGTCTGCTTCGAGGGAATATGTCAATACCGTGTTTACTGATAATGCTCGTTCGAGATCAGCATGTGAGCCGAAGGACGACGAACTATCCTGAGAATAGGAAAAGGTACCCTCACTTGACTCAGAAGTTGTAAGAGACGTGGTATACCCTAACCCGAAGTGAGTTCGTTGATGGTAGGGATCACCATGCAACGATATTCGCCTGCCTTTTCCATAGTTGAGGCCTGGTTCTGACTTTAGATCATAACCCATGCTTTGCATAATCTTTAAAGCTTGTGGGCTATATCTGTGAACCTGTATTTTTCCAACATCGGACTCATGAGAATCTTCTTGTACAATCGGTCTGCTCCGCATGCGACCGAAGACTATTGGATGCTAATTGTTGCGGGTAGGCGGGATAATAAAGATAGAATCTTTATGTGGCCCGTATGTCGTGATGACATTAGATGTTGACACAGCTTCCCATATATACGGATGATAGGAGTCTATAGCTTCCAAGAATTTTTGTGCTATAGGCTCTAAATCATTATGAGGGGAGGATTCCTGGTTTGGAAATTGAGCGTCAGTATGCTGGAAAAGAGAATCTTTATTATCGTCAGAAATTATGTTCCCGGTTGTATTTACATTAGTCAGCTGCGTGTTGCTCCAAAGGTTGATGACCAAAGGTGGAGGCTTCTGGTTCAGAGTGATCACTAGGGAATCACTTCCTCCTCCTGATTTGGCTTTGTTCAAGTGGATAGCCATGGATTTCATGACTTTCGGACGGATAGTCCGCCCTTTCACCTGGATTGACAGAGGTTGCTCAGCAGATGGCTATCCTGGCTCCCGGTGGGATTCCTCCTCCGTCTTTCCTGACACCTTTTTCATGTAGTCTTGGGCATCAGAACAGTAGGACTCTACTCCTTTGAACGGGTTAAGGTCAGCAAACTCTGTTTTTACTGTTCCTTGGGCATCTACATATTTGAAGCATTGATGTAGAGTCGAAGGAACAATATTGTGATCGTGGATCCATGGTCTACCCAATAGAATATTGTAGGATACCTCCGAATCAATGATGTAGCAGGTAGCCACTGATCTAAGGTCACCAATCTAAATCCTCAGACGAATCTTCCCCAATGGCTTACTTTTTCTGGCGTTGAAGCCCACGATTGTAGTGGTGGTGTAAGCCAGTTCGCTTGTAGGAATCCTCAACGGCCCGAGCAGACTATGAGGGATGATTCTGATCGACGATCCTGGATCTATGTGAATCCAGTCTACCTCCATAAAATCGATGTATCCGGTGTAATAGAAGGGCCTGTCATGCTTGCCATGTTTCAACAACATGTCTTCCTGAGTGAAAGTGATGTTAGGGACCACTTCCATCACACTATGGCATTGGGGACATGCCATAGGCTCTTTGTCGGGGGACTTAAGCTGGGCCAAGCATATGTCCACCTGCATTAAAGCTTCGCTCAAGGCTTGACGAGTGTCCTTGGATAGCCTAAGTAGCTCGAAAATGGACAGTCTGGCTGGAGTATTAGCCAATTGGGCCAGGATGTCGAAGTTATATGGTTTCTCTAAACCTTTGTTTTGAATATTCTTTTTATCGAAACGAACTTCTTTTTGCTTACCCTTGTCCGCCGAAGTTGGTCTAGAAGAACCTGCCTCTAGTATGACAGGTTCAGGCTCTGGAAGTTTGGCAGCTGAAGTGTCTGCTGTTGCTTCTTCCTAATTTCCTCCATAGTCCTTGAGTTAGGTTTTCCCTGAACGGGTTCCGGTAGCCAAAGCCTCTTCTTCTGCTGTCGGGGATATTGCAACCATATGGCATGGTTTGCATCTTGAGTTCTTTCTGGACTTAGCCTTAGCATCTTGAGTCCTTTCCTCAATCTTTGACACCAGATCAGGATGAACCCATATAATCTCACCACGCTAGGTAGTTAGGGGTACCAGGTCATGATTTTGACCCCTGGCTGGAGGGAGATTAAAAATATTTATCATCGTCCGGGAAATAGGTACAACACCATCCGGGACTTCTTGAGGGGGCAGATTGCCAAATTGGAGAGAGATCATTATGGCGATGACCGTCTTCTCGCTATTACGCAGAGTGATGGCCTTGGCATTGATCAACTCCTGGATTTTCCTTTTTAGTACATAATATGCCTTTGTAGGGTGATGTATGTACCTGTGGAAAATACAGTACTTAGGGTTATTGGTACTGCCAACTTTATTAGGCCGCTTTACCTCGGGGAGGGTGAGCTTGCCGCTTTTGACTAGACAATCGAATATGCTCGGAATATCGTCGTCGTCAAAAGAATATTCTTCTTTAGGCCTGGAGGTCCCAGGATTCGTCTGCGTAGTCCCTGGAGTATATTGCCTGGACGTGTTGATTGCCAGAGCTTCTTTTCCTTTGGAACCATGAGGATGGTCGCTATTGGAGGATGACCTCTTTCCTCTATCAGCGGTAGAGATCATGATTCCATTGTCACGCGCCTTCCAACTGTTGTCTTCAGCGACTACCACTGAGATGATAAATGAGGGCTAATCATGGAACTGATATGGTCCTGTGAACACTGAGATCAATGGAAGTAGGTTCTTCCTGCAAATGTCCACCAAGGCTGAATCCGAAACTCCGGGAGACATCTGCAAAGTGGCCTGTCAAAAACGTTCAGTGAAAGTACAAACGTTCTCTTTCTTCTTCTGCTTCATTTCGATGAGCTAGGACATAGACATGTCCATCCCTCCTTCGTAGAATCGAGCGAAGAAGAGAGTCTTGAAATCTTCAAAGGAAGTAATGCAGTTGTCCGCAAGACTACGGTACCATTGGTAGGCCACTCCCGACAGACAGCCCTTAAATACTCGAGTGAGAAGGGCATCATTCCCTTGCAGCAACACCATCATCATGCTGAAGTAGTTCAAGTACTGATTCGGTGACATCTTCCCCTCAAACAAAACCATAGCCTGTGGTCTGTATTTGGGCGAAAAAGGGATCTCGTCCCAGATAGCTGGGTAAGGCTGGTTGATTCTCAATTTCTTGAGCTGATGCTTATGCTTAAAGGTATTAAATTGGGCTTTAAACTCCCGAACTGCCTGCATCGGATCTTCCGTCGGGAAAGGGACTGCAGAGAGGTGAGAGGTCGGTTGTATTGTAACTCCAATAGGAGGCAATACATTCTCTGGGTTCAGAGGTGGAGGAGCCGTTGACTCTTGATTTGGAGCAGGCTCCTTGTTTGTGTTGGATGGTGGCATGTCCACCCCCACACGTAGTTGAGTTGGAGAAATCGATGCTTGAGCTATAGCAGCTGCATGTTGAGTCAGCATCATCTGGTGCATATTGTCCATCATGGAATACATCTATTTCAGTGATGTCTCCAATACAGCGATGCGTTGCTCAGTATTCCCTGTTGGGGAAGCCTCTTCATGTTCATCTTCGATGGCATAGACACCCATTTCTCTGGGTTCTACCGAGCGATCAGTATAGACCTCTGTGGAGATTGAGTCTATACTATCAGTATCACCTTCAGGAATACGGCGACCACCAGTGTCAAAATCGGAAGAATACAAAGCCGATTGTCGTGACCTCAAGCGAGTATTTCGAAAGACACCTGCTTCAATATTCTTCAGGAGTCTGTCAAATCTTCTTTGGCTTGGTGTTCTAGAGGGATGACGTCTTGAACTGGACCTTCCTCTAGGAATGTGTGAAGCCATGTTCACTGATGCGAATACAGTTTCTTCTTCCTATAAGGGCAAAGATTAGTTCAACCGATCGAAAACTGACCGTTTTGCCTTAGAGCAGCAGTAGCTAACTACAACTTTATGACTATTACAATAGTGCTCCCTAGGAGACGTAATAGACATATTAGAAGTTCCCCTATCTTTGCGCTTCTGGATCAAAAAATCACGCAAGTCAGGAGGATTAACAGGAGAAGAAGAAGAAGGCTTATTTTGCCTTTTTACATTAGTTGGGGTACAGAGATTGGGAATCATAACTCTCTCCCTGCCATAAGAATATAGTAGTTCAGCCATGTGAGTAGCGTACGATACGTCATCCGTCTGAGGAGCGTATGTTCCCATGAACCAGATCTTCTTTACGCTGAGGGGCTTATCCTGGCGTAATCTGGAACTTTGCACAGGTTGGCGTAAAACTGAGGAAGTACTCAATCGGCCGTCAGCATTCCGCGTAATTTGAAGAGTGGGCAAATTCTTCTCTTGATGGCTTAAAAGCCGAGAGGTCAGGAAATTTGCCACTTATTATTCCTTGTAGTGATTGTAGGGACCATCTGCCTCATCGTAGAGGGAAGATGTATTTTTCCGCGCGGGGCGCGTTTGGAATTTCTGAATTGGCGCTGAGGCATTGTCAGAAATTTTGCCTACCACATCACAGATGGGAGACGAAGTTTTACGCACGAGGCACGGTGTAGACTTATGAGCACTGAGGCATTGTCCGAAGCTTTGTCTGCCACGTCACAAACGGGAGACAAAGTTTTATGCGCAGGGCACGGAGTATACTTTTGGATTGGCACTAAGGCATTGCCAGAAGCTCTGTCTGCCACGTCACAGATGGGAGACAAAGTTTTACGCGTGGGACACGGAGTAGACTTTTGGATTGGCACTAAGGCATTGCCAGAAGCTCTATCTGCCACGTCACAGATGGGAGACAAAGTTTTACGCGTGGGGCGCACAGGTTGCGATGTCACAACCTTGTTGGTTGGAGAGAGAGAGTCCGCAAAAAGAGTAGAGGACGTGCGGGGCATCCATACTTTATGCAGATTCCAGTTGTCTTGGACAGAGAGGGAACGAGAGCCACCCCCTGCACGAAACATGTCTTCATAAGCAGATTGGTCGAATTGGACAACCAGAGTCTTCTTCGTTGATCCGACGAATACAGCATCGTGTTGAGCAATGGCTTTCTCGTCAGATGAGAAAGTAGTCCCCAGCAGAGTCGCCATCTTGTGTTTGATAATAAACGAAAGAAATTGAAACTAGGTTTATACGAAACCCTTTCTTTGTTTACAAATAAGAAAAAGAAGTACAATTAATCCTATATGAGGATGTTAAGTACAAAATTTAATTCTTGGGAAATATTGCTATAGGAGTTTGATCTGCAATCAATCACTTTGTCCCTTGGACCACACGATGATGAAAAAGTGCTGTAGAAGACGAAAAAGAAGCTTCGAAGACTACAGGAGGGATTGAACTCCCATTGCCAAAGTAGTCAATACTCTCTGGATGTACTCTCTTTTGAATTCAATCTTTGTCTATGACTCTTGAATTCTCTCCACTTTCCTCCGACCTTGATTTCGACCTCTCCAAAAATTTGACCCCTGTCTCCTGTGGATGGAGGTCTCTATTTATAGATTTTGGTTACAGTCAGGGTAGAAACCGAACAGCGGAGAGAGCTGCACCTTTTATGGGGCGGTTATAATAACTGTACCCACGTATGAATGATCTCCTGAATTGGCGTGTGATGCTTGTCTCATTATGAGGTAATGCGTATAATCGCTCATCGAAGATCACGGCATACAAGCCACGTAGATAACTGACCCTCGTGTAGAGATGGTTAGCATAAAAGTCAAATAACTGTCTCATTGGCGTAAAAGCCAAATAGTTATCTTCTTGGCGTAAAAGCCAAATATCTGTGCTGTTGGCGTAAAAGCTAAATAGTTGTCTGGTTGGTGTAGAAGCCAAATAGCTGCCTTGTTGGCGTAGAGGCCAAATAGTTGTCTTATTGGCGTAGAAGCCAAATTGCTGTCTTGTTGGCATAGAAGCCAAATTCTGCGTAAAGCTTGATACTGCCTGGATAGGTAACCAGCGTAAAGATAGCCAATTATCCTTCTTTGACTGAGGTCTTGAGCGTATTCTGGGCCAAATAGCCTTATCACGCACATTTGCAAATATAGCCTGAGTTGGCATATTTCGATGAGATAGCATACGGCATACTCCTATAGTTGAAAATAGTCAGGTCGGCGTATTTCGAGGAGATAGCATACGGCGTACTCCTATAGTTGAAAATAGCCTGGTTGGCGTAATGTGCAGGGATGATGATGTGAGCGTATTAGCCCTAATTATAGCTCTCCCAGTCATTAAAAGTAGAACCAAATCTCGTACATTAAATGTAGAGATCTGCCCCCATCTCCCGTATTAACTGCAGAGACGTGCCTCGAGTTCTGTACGAAGAACAGCTTTTGACGTGGCGGTTGGTTTCGTCTCATCCTGAGCGTAAAAGCTCATCTCTACCTATGTAAAATAGGCAGTGTATTCCTTAAATGCGTAAACGACGTCTTATATCAAGGATTTGTCACTAAACGACAGTCTAGGGCTCTATGCAGAATCATCATAACAGTAGTCCTCTTGATAGTCGTGCAGTACTCTTTGTCAGGAGTCAGGTTCACTACTTCGTCTGGCAGGTTCATTCGAGGAATACGAAGAGTTCCTCATATATTTTACTGCTGCATTAAAAGCAGACAGGTTTTACGCTGAAGTGGTGATGTAGCAACCTTTTTATGCCGAAGCAATTTGGAAGTACTGCTTTACGCGGGTAGTTCTAGAGATATATTTTACGCTGAATAGCGTTGAAGCTCTGATGTTCGCCAATTGCTCTGAAGTCATGTTTTGCGCTACCCAGTGTTGGAGCTCTGTTTTATGCGGGCTTCCTGCATGTTAAGAGTTTTACGCGTATAATTCCCCAGCGTATTTTTTATGCTTCTACCCAGTGTTGGACCAGACCGAGTCACTTGGAAGAAATCTCCAGACTCTTTTAGGAGATGTACATTCCATCAACTGCTCGATCGAAACTTCGGGATAAGTTCAATTGCCTCACTTAAGATAAGATGACAGTGGAAGAGTACAACGCGGAGTTCATTCGTCTAAGTCGCTTCTCTCCAACCCTGATCCCGACAGAAGAAGAGAAGGCTGAGAAGTTCTTCAACGGACTAAACTTTGAGCTACAGAGACTGATCGGATCTGTTGCACCTATTTCTTACACGGACGTCCTTGCTACAGCCCTACGCATAGAGCACGTCACCAGGAGAGAGTCCAACCTGAAGTGGCCTTTCACATCAACACCAGCAAGAGCACCGTATGTAGAAGCTGCAAAGAAACCTCATCTGCATCAAGCACCATAGGGAGCTGCATCCAAATCCCTAGTCCTACCTTCTTGCCACTACTGTGGCAAGGTAGGCCATATTGAGAAGGAATGCCAAAGTAAATTGGAATTATGTTTAGCTTGCGGATCCAAGCAGCATTCAGTGAGGGATTGCCCTAAGCCTCGAGAAGGAGCACCGATAGTAAATCGACAAGCTTCACCAGCACCGAAAGGATATCAGTGAGGCCACCCATGGCACCTCAAGCAGCACTCTTCCAGCAGGCCTAGCAACAGCAGAGGGTACCACCACAAGGACGCGGACAAGCTTATGCGATGACGATGGAGGCCGCGCAGACTCGTGGAGTAGCAAATGCGCGTAAGTTATTCATAGATGCAATGCCATAGCTCGTGCCTGTTAGTTCGTGACCATAGCCCTAAACCTAGTAAATTGAAACTTGTTAATAATTACCTAGTTTTTCTAAAAAGCTTGCTTTAACTAGATATCCTTCACTCTTGAACTGACATAACTTTCATTCTTAGGGAAATGATGTTTTCCCTAGGTGTCTTGCCTAAACCCTCATTCCTTTATTCTCCTTGATCATGATTCTTTGATGATGTCATGCTTCGAACCTGTTTTGTAAACCATGTCATCTCTGATGACCGGTCATTTCTTGGATTGCAAGGACGCAATCCTCTTAAAGGGGTAGATTGTAAACCCCCTAATTTTTCAGGATTTTTCCAATTTTTCTGGAATTTTCTGGGATATTTCTAACTAATTAAAATTAAGGTATTTCGGAATTAAATAAAATTAAATGTTTTTATTGAATATTAGAATATTATGAAAATAATATTTTTGTATGTAAAATAAAATATTAGACATAGGATAATTTTTCTGGAATTTATTGGACCCCAGAACAATTTTTAAAGACCTAAAAACCCCGTTTTAATTAAAACCAAACTGAACCGGGTCCATCCAAATCGGACCGGCCTAGACCCTAATGGGTCGGGTCCTCCCCAAACCGGACCCGACCCGACCCGTATCCGACCCGCTGACCTTCCCCTCACCGCCACGACCCATCATTTTACGGTGCTCCACCCCGCTCCGCGGCCACGACCGCCATGACCCGCCCTCGCCCGCGTCGCCATGCCCACGATCCCCTCCGCTCCGTCTCTCCTTGCCACGTCCCCAGCTCCCTCTCCGTCTCCAGCCCTATTTAAATACTGCCTACGCCACCGCCTCAGCCTACCCCGTTGTCCCTGAGCCCTCTGCCATCGCCAGAGCCACCGCCCTCTCCACTCGACGCCAGCTCCCGTCTTCGCTGCCCTCGACCAGAGCCGAGCCCGACGACCAGAACCCCGAGCTCCTCCGCCAAAGCCCCGGCCCTCCCTGCTCCACCTCCACCCTAATCCTCCTCCGGTGACGCATCGCCTCCACAAAGCACCGTCGTGCCCCTCACCGGAGCCCTAGCCGCAACGCCACCGTGCCCCCTCGCCGGAACCCTAACCCTAGCCCCGCCGTCGTGTGGCGCCGCCTCACGGAATCGTAATTTTTGTCCTATGCGGAGCCCTGTTCTGGTAGCCGTTTCTCTCTCCTCGCTGCCCCATTGCCCGTTCCGTCAATTGTGACGCGAACCCTGCGTGACCCTCTCGATACCCGTATAACCCTCTCGGTGTGTCGCATCCTGTGGCGATCGCATACTGCAATCCAAAATCAGGAAAAATAATGCCCTATTTTTCCCTGGAACTGAGTGTGCCCTGCTAAACAGGACGACTTGGTCGTGTGCGGACTTTACAGATAGGTACGGGCCGTTAATATGGATGTGTGAGATTTCGCGAAAGTTGATTTGGATGTACGTGAACACCGGAATCAACCGTATCCGTCGACAACGCCCCGTATCGACCATATTCTGTAACTCATTGTAATTTCGTGTACACACGTCGTATCAAAACAAAACTTGCGTCATTTGACTCGTAGTAAAATGCTGGTCCTGTGACCCAAGTTTGGTTCGATTCTGAGAATGTTGACAAAATCGCGTATCGTGGGCCCCACGGCTCCACTTGACGGGCAATTTTGAGATTGGCTCATCGGAATCCAATTTTAGAAATTTTGTTGGGTTCGTATCATCGTTCTGGACTTGTTGACACTAAGTTTGACGAATTTGGAGAATAATGTCCCTGACACATTTTGCGGTGAGAAACGGGCCACATGTGGACCCCGCTTTGACAGAAACTGTCACTTTTGCCCCTGTGTCCAAATTGGACTCAAGGAAAGGCAATTCTAGCTATTTGATATCTTCTGAGCATGATGGTAATATTTATTTCAGCATCCGAAGATATTCCTGGAGATTTCACGAGTACCAGAACAGCAGTTGGAAACTAAATAGCAGGCAAGTATACCTTGCCAACTTGTAGTGATTCCTGTTATAGTATTTTCTTGGGTTCTTTGTACATACATATACAATCTTGATGTTCAACCTAGGACCGTGTGACATTGCTTAGCATCTGAATAACATTCGGGTGTCGACGCCGTACGCGGTGTCGGGTAACGTCACTAGAGATTGATATCGCGATATATCTTCGTGCTTGCATAATCGAGTACGTCAAACCTCAGGACACCTGACACTATTAATGTGACAGAATCTTCCTGAGACATTCATGGCAATTTTGTATAGGCTGCAGGACTTGTGACATAGATATTACATATGCTTAGCTATCCATATGACTCGCTGCATCAGTTAGAGGTCATGATCTTGCATGACATGGATATGAGACATCGTGAACATGAGACGTGTAATTATATTGGGTGGGGAGAGACTTACCATATGAAAGGCTGATTATATTATATATATATATATATAGTTATCTGGAGGTGCCTTAGACTCTTACACAGAGCTTTGGCACATGTACTGGCCCTTCGAGAGAATGCTACTATGGGTTTCCCCGACACAGAGCCTATAGTAGTCTCAGCCTGAGTATGATTAATGCTCTCACTTGCATATCACATAGCTAGTTACATAGTTTACCCGATTGATTCATTTATTATTTTACTGTATTTATTTTGGCTTGAGTTATTCTTGTACCTTGCTATGACCCCTGAGGACCTGGATCCGGATTGTGTCCCCAGGTATAGCCGAAGAGATCTATCCCGAGGTATACGGGACATGAGCATACATTGGAGCAATACCAGAACCCGAGGACGAGATCGGGCCAGAGGATTTCTCCTGAGTATTGGCTTTATATACTCAGTTATTTCTATTTCTAGTTGCTTATTTCCTGTCTATTGCATTGATGTATCAGACTTATTCTTGGGTTGTTCCCCGAGATACTTTTATTGAGACATGTTAGATCATATTTATTTTGATTTATTCTGGCTATTGATCTATGATTATATTCTATGGATGAGATTAGAATAGACTGTGACTTGTGTCGTAGACCTATTTATTGTTGTTACAGCTTAAGTACACCCTAATAGGTCCATTAAATTGGGTTCGCCCATTGGTGTGTACTGCTGGCCATTGTCACGTGGCCAGTCCCTCGGTATTTTGGGACTGGGGCGTGACAACCCATAAGTCCAATTTTGATACAGGGGCTAAAATGTTAGTTTCGGCTAAAGCGGGGTCCACTAGTGACCCACTTCGGACCAAAAAATATATCGGAGACAAAGTTATCCAAATTTGACGAACCTAGTGTCTACGAGTCCTGTAAACCCCCTCACCAAAAATTAGGCCTACTTGGCTTAGATAGTGAAATTAGGGCTAGTTGGAACCAATTAGAATTAGAACACGGCCTTTATTTAAGTATACAATAATTTATATCACTTAGCACACCCTAGCGTTGCTTCGATAATTGGAGCACTATACTAACCATTGCCTTCCTATAAATTTCACAACCATGACCTAGACGTGCCCGCCTACTATTCTGATCCGGCATAACTTATAATTATGCTCCCTTGTGCTACATTTTAGTCGCACAATAAACGTCGAATACGTTATTTCTTAATTCTAAATAAATCTCATCTTTGTACCCTTGGGCGTTCCAATCGAAATCGGGAACACAATCTTGACTGTTTTGTGTGACCCAAATTTTATTAATATTCTGCACTGTATCCTCCTCGTCCCTGACACTTGTGTCCCACCTAATTTTAAACCCATGTACTCCTAATTAATTCCCGAACATCATGGGCATTCAATTTAATAAATTAAATCCAATTTTCGTCCTTGTGCAATTTTTCTAATTGTTGGGGACTTTTATGCAAAAATGCATTGAGGTGTCCCCACCATTGGACAATACGTGAAGAAACCCAATTTTTCCTTCACGTAGATTTTTTCGTAATTTTTCGGGATGTGCAACGCACGCACATCGCCCCGTATATTAAACCTGTCCTTGCATTTAATTAATGCAAAATTCTAGCCCTCCCAACATTCCCATGTGAGCCCAAGGCCCAATCCCAAGAGGGGTTGACCAGTCAAACTTGTCTTGGTCAATCACCCACCCCTATTGTATATATATATATCATCTTATATTTTTTCTCTATTTTTCCCTAACATCTAAAGCTCCTAGCCGACCTTTACAAACCATATTCACCATCTTCTTCCCCTTCCTCCCTTCAGCCCCGCCGACCGGAGACCTGAGCCCACCGCCTGAACAGTTCCCCGCACCACCAGCCTGAGAACGCTCGCCTGAACGCTATGCACCTCCCCTCGCCGGAGACCCACTGCCCTCACCATCCTCCGCTTGACCCGATCGTCCCCGCCTCCACGTCGAGTCTCGCCGTGCCCGCGCCTAACTGTGTGCGCCAGACTAAACGCCTCCGGAGTGACCGTGCCATCCACAACGACCTGGACCGGGGCTCCATCTGCCCTTTCTCTATCCTCCTCCACCTGAAGACCCACCGGAGCAGCACCAGGCCATCACCACCACCGCCAGCACCCGACTTCCTCTTCCTTCCCCATCGATCTCCCTACCTCACCGGAATCTCGCCGGACTCTGTCAGCCTGTCTCTCCTCATCCTCTCCTTCTTCCTTCCTGAACTACTTTACCTTTCCCCCGAGAGCCTCTCCCCTGACCGAGTGACTGAACCACTGCTACACCATTGTCGTACCACCCCCGTCGAGTCCTCCATCGACCCTGCTACTCTCGACCCCGCCGGCTCCTCTTCAACCACCACCTACAAGACTCCGGCCACATCCAGACCTTCTTTCCTCGACCATCTCTCCCCTTGCAGGACTCCGGTGATACCTGATCCCTATCATCACCACCACGCTGAACTCGCGACATCAGCTTCCCGCTGAACCGGAGAAGTCCGGAACCACCGACCTGCCGCCAACCGACTCGCCTGAAGTCGACCACTACGATACACCGCTGCCCACCTCGTGACAACCACCACCCTCGCTATCGACTGCACAGCGCCTAAACCAATCCCCTTTCCGGTCGCTGAACATCGGAATGACTCACCATCCCCTCGACTGAACCACTACGAGCACCACCCTGTCCACCACCCATCACCACCTCCGTTCTCTCCATACACGAACCACCACTCTGAACTCCTCCTCCTCTTCCACCTCCATGTCTTCCCCTCGACTCGCCAGAGAAGTTCCTCCTGGCCGGACTTCAGCAGGAACCCTCCAGTCAGTCGTCTACATCGCCCAAGACCATCATCACCACCTCTATTACCTTCTATATTATCATTATTATCGTCCATCGTCATTACCCTCGTCCTCATCGTGGAACCGTCACCCTTGCCCGATGACCCACATCAGTCACCCCCGATTCCCGTACCTGCACACGCTAACCCCAATGATCTATTGGATTGGTTCTACGCAACTTCCGGAGCTGGTTATTGGGACTACACAACCGCTTGCCAGGCAAATATACCTTGCCTTATTGTACTATTTAAATTCTGTATTATTAGCTGCATATTTATTATTTAATTATGCGCGTCTGAGAGAGACTTGGGTGCAGTCGACGGAGGCGTTGACGTTAGGACTTGTGTCTGACCTAGTGTCTAGTAGACCCACCTAAAGTTGTGGAGTTATTGGTATAACTTCCCAGGCCTTGACACATTTCTAACACGTGTTGTGAGTCTCATGTAGGGCACGGTCCTGCGTATGTGGTTGGTCACCTGTACGTGTAGGCGTGCGATGGATAGGGTATAATTACTAATAGTGATGCATGTTAGAAGACTTAGCAGTTATTAGTAGGCGGAGAGTAGACTATCGTGGTACGACGGTCCAATCCTTGTCCTTGTTTGGTTGTAAGGATTGGGCTATTGTTCTAATGATAGACTATGAGCTAGTGTTACGACGTCTCGACATAGTAGCTGAAGCGTATTGTGGATACAACATGCTTAGATCATTGGGCGGAGAGGACTACTAGTAGGCGTATTGGACACCCACTTCCTTTATACAGATACCGCACTCAATAGAGTGATACAGACGTTATTATTTATACAAATACCACGTTCCCTAGGGTGTTGGACGTTACTTGGTAATTTTACAGATACCTCATTCTTTGAAATAATGGACGTTGCAGATACCACACTCTAGAGAACGTTGGACATTATTATATTCCTGCGCCCGTGTTATAGGGGACATATGTGGCATATACTAGCCGGTTGTCACGATTGGTGAATTACGTCAGTATATGTCTAGCCTACACATTCCCATACATTCAGGTTGTCCTCAAATTGTATTTCACTTAGATGTTTAGGTCACCCTAGAGTTATTTATTCAGTATTTACTTTATGGCATATTTTTATGTATCTTGTTACGTCCCTCTAAGGACCTGGTTCCTTTCCAGGTGTGTTATTCCTGAGTATTTGCAGGAGTGCAGATCCGGACTGGCTACTTATATTCCGAGCAGGTCTTCTCTATTGTATTTACCATGTTCATTCTATATTCTAGTTCAGTAGTAGATTTGTTTCCATCCGACTACCAGCATTAGATACTTTATATTGATATCTAGCCTCATAGATATTGGTATTTATTTATATTTAATTTTCATGGATGAGATCTAGTTAGGCCCTGTGATATATATATGTTTACTACTTGTGAATTGTTATTCATATTACAACGTACGTGTGTTATGGTTTCCATATATTGGAGTGCCATATTTATACGGCTGGCATGCTTACGTGTCATGGTCCTACGTATTTTTGGGACTGGGGCGTGACATATTTTTGTGGTGGCCCATGTAGGTCAAGAGCATATTGTCTAGGTTACGTTACTGTACCGAGCAAGCCTGCACATAGGATTAGAGTATAAGATCTCATCCACATCTGACTATGACTCCTCCTCCTTCCAATCCATTCTATTTGAATAATTGCATCATGCTTCATTCATGTGCTTCCCTATTAGTTCCTTGACTGTAGCATTCTCCTAGAATATAGAAGTCCCTGTTGTTAGATAATAAGTAGGGTAACCTTCCTATTAAGAGTAACTAGAACCCTTACACGTTACTAAGTTTAGAATATTTGAGTAAACCCTAGCATCATTATCTAAAGAATGATTTACCATTATTCCTTGACATAATTATTAATGACTTAAAACTAGGATAGGCACTACTAGAGCTAGTTAGAAATTTAACCATAGTGTTTGACCCTAGCATTAAGCAACCCATAGAAACCCAAGGTTGAATAATAGGACCGAACTTAACATTTATAGTGAGATAGTGTTATAGAACTATACATTAGATTTATTGTCTGATATTAGCAGACCGTACCCTAGAAAGCCAAGAGGAATAAATATAACATTTCCTCGATCATTCCTCAAATACAGAGTTTAGCACACCACCTTTCCCTTAGAAAACCATGATATTATCTTGAGTCCCTTTATTTTAATTTCATATCTTGTTCCCCTACCACCTTAACGTTCGCCAATTGTGCGACGATTTAAAATATGTTCTTCCTCCTTCATCTTTCAACTCGTGCCACTTGACACCTCTGATTATAAGCCAAGTGATCTTATTCTATGTTAGGATATATAGTTTGCTAGGATGATAATTGTAATCTTGAACTTTAAATTTGTGCGTGGTAGCTAGAATTTGATAGTTGAGTTATTCCCTTAGATTGTGATCTGATTATTCTTAGTTTTAAATCATGTAACATGTACCCCACCTCAATATAGATTATGTCCTCCTTTTCCTTGAAGACCAGTAACTTCTCCATTCATACTATTGATACTTGTTCTATAAGCACTATAATTAAGACTTAAGATGGCCATTACCTACATGATACAATAGGAAACCCAAATAAGTGCTAAGATCCGTTCCTCATATAGCCCTATAAGAATTTGTACTTTATTTACAAGAACCTTATTAATTTGTAGGATCCCTTCAAGACTGTCACAATATTAGTTTATTATTTTTAAGTTGAGTAGTATGCCTCACAACATAGTATCACATAGCCCTATTGACCCATTGATGAAGTATAATAGGATGACACAACTTTAGACTTGCATAAGAAGATAGTGTTTATTCAGACTGTAGAAATTAAGGGTCCATACTCATATTTGGTCGACTAGCAACTTAGAAAAGTAGTAGTATGACAACTGTAGAGATGGTAGATTCTTAATTTTGTATCTTGTTTGGTTTTGTGAACTTAAATTATTTTCGTACCTCCTTTCATCATAATCTAGCATACTTATATTTTTGTACTACCTCGACTTATGCTGCTGTTACAGCCTAGTTTTGCAAGCTTATCCTTTTATCAAGCTTGTTCATGACATATGTATTATTGGATTCGTACACTAATATATTTCAGAATCAGTGTACTACAGTCTGATCAACCATAGTGCGCTTGGTTCGCCCTTCGCATAACTACTTTACGTGGATTAAGATATATAGTGATTAGTAGACGAATGTACTTGCCCTCTAGATGTGTCTGAGCATATCATATCTGTTACATAACTATACTGATGCGAGTATGCGAATAGGAATTACCAAAATAGGATTTCAATCCACAATTGCCTTGACAATTCCCATAGAATTCTTTAAACGCCTTGATTCCCATACTTCTAATCTATTACCTCCCCTTAAACTCTTTATTATTGTTTTTTGTCTCCCCTTATTTCAGAAAGACGAAACCTCGTGCCTAGCATAAGTTGATACACAGATAGTATTAGATATACCCTATAGGCCAATTACATTATTTGATGATTATTTTAAAACCAAGGGCATATCACATATAATATATTTGGTGTTAAAATTTTTGGGGATTGAGTAACAGGATTAAGTAAATTTGAGGAATAAAATTTTTTAAATGTAAGAGCCTTATGTGATAGATGGATAAATTTTAAGTTGGGTAGCAGTTACATTATCAGCTTGAGAGAAATTTCTTTAGATTGTGATCGAGCAAAAATTTGATTGAAAGGTTCAAGTCATTTAAATTTTTAGAATTTTGGACGAATAAGTAAGATGATGAGGATAAATGAATCTCAATTTTTAGCATATGATTTAAAAATTTTAATATTGAAGGATGAATCAACGATTTAAACCTCGAGGAAAATAAATAGAACTCTAAACATGGACATGGACGGATTAAATTTCAAATTTGAGGATTAAATTAAAAGAAATTTTTGATTGCAGGATTACCTTTTTGAACTATTGACGATATAAATTGAATTTAAATTTGAAGAGTACAAAAGTTCATAAGTTGAAAAATAGGAGAAAAAAATTTTGATTAGAATCATTTCCAAAAAAAGATTTTGTTAGTTGAAGATCGATATATAAAATTTGATATGCGAAGATGTTATACGGATTAAAATTAAATCTAGATGTTGATGAGGAAGTACGATAGGTTGAAATTTGATTTAGACAGTGACCATCTTAATCTTGAAGTGATTACAAAGGATTGATTAAAATTTTAATTATCGCAAAGATATCACGATTAACTTGCCTTATGTATGTAAAGGAATAACAGACTATGCCTTATTTTAATTTCGAGAATGAAATTATTTTAAGTTGGGTAGATTGTAAACCCCCTCACCAAAAATTAGGCCTACTTGGCTTAGATAGTGAAATTAGGGCTAGTTGGAACCAATTAGAATTAGAACACGGCCTTTATTTAAGTATACAATAATTTATATCACCTAGCACACCCTAGCGTTGCTTCGATAATTGGAGCACTACACAAGCCATTGCCTTCTTATAAATTTTACAACCATGACCTAGACGTACCCGCCTACTATTCTGATCCGGCGTAACTTATAATTATGCTCCCTTGTGCTATATTTTTGTCGCACAATAAACGTCGCGGACGTTATTTCTTAATTCTAAATAAATCTCATCTTTGTACCCTTGTGCGTTCCAATCGAAATCGGGAACACAATCTTGACTGTTTTGTGCGACCCGAATTTTATTAATATTCTGCACTGTATTCTCCTCGTCCCTGACACTTGTGTCCCACCTAATTTTAAACCCATGTACTCCTAATTAATTTCCGAACATCATGCGCATCAATTTAATAAATTAAATCCAATTTTTGTCCTTGTGTAATTTTTCTAATTGTTGGGGACTTTTATGCAAAAATGCATTGAGGTGTCCCCACCATTGGACAATACGTGAAGAAACCCAATTTTCTCTTCACGTGGATTTTTCTGTAATTTTTCGGGATGTGCAACGCACGCACATCGCCCCGTATATTAAACCTATCCTTGCATTTAATTAATACAAAATTCTAGCCCTCCCAACATTCCCATATGAGCCCAAGGCCTAATCCCAAGAGGGGTTGACCAGTCAAACTTTTCTAGGTCAATCACCCACCCCTATTGTATATATATATATATCATCTTATATTTTTCCTCTATTTTTCCCTAACATCTAAAGCTCCTAGCCGACCTTTACAAACCCTATTCACCATCTTCTTCCCCTTCCTCCCTTCAGCCCCGCCGACCGGAGACCTGAGCCCACCGCCTGAACAGTTCACCGCACCACCAGCCTGAGAACGCTCGCCTGAAAGGTGTGCACCTCCCCTCGCCGGAGACCCACTGCCCTCACCGTCCTCCGCCTGACCCGCTCGTCCCCGCCTCCACGTCGAGTCTCGCCGTGCCCGTGCCTAACTGTGTGCGCCGGACTGAACACCCCCGGAGTGACCATGCCATCCACAACGACCTGGACCGGAGCTCCATCTGCCCTTTCTCTCTCCTCCTCCACCTGAAGACCCACCGGGGCAGCACCAGGCCATCACCACCACCGACAGCACCCGACTTTCTCTTCCTTCCCCATCGATCTCCCTACCTCACCGAAATCTCGCCGGACTCTGTCAGCCTCTCTCTCCTCAACCTCTCCTTCTTCCTCCCTGAACTAATTTACCTTTCCCCCGAGAGACTCTCCCCCGACCGAGCGACTGAACCACGGCTACACCATTGTCGTACCACCCCCGTCGAGTCCTCCATCGACCCTGATACTCTCGACCCCGCCGGCTCCTCTTCAACCACCACCCACAAGACTCTGGCCACATCCAGACCTCCTTTCCTCGACCATCTCTCCCCTCGCAGGACTCTGATGATACCTGTTCCCTATCATCACCACCACGCTGAACTCGCGACATCATCTTCCCGCTGAACCGGAGAAGTCCGGAACCACCGACCTGCCGCCAACCGACCCGCCTGAAGTCGACCACTACGATACACCGCTGCCCACCTCGCGACAACCACCACCCTCGCTATCGACTGCACAGCGCCTAAACCAATCCCATTTTCGGTCGCTGAACACCGGAATGACTCGCCATCCCCTCGACTGAACCCTTACAAGCACCACCCTGTCCACCACCCATCACCACCTCCGTCCTCCTCCATACATGAACCACCACTCTGAACTCCTTCTCCTCTTCTACCTCCCTGTCTTCCCCTTGACTCGTCGAAGAAGTTCCCCCGGGCCGGACTCCGGTAGGAACCCTCCGGTCAGTCGTCTACATCGCCCAAGACCATCATCACCACATCTATTACCTTCATCATCATTATCATCGTCCATCGTCATTACCCTCGTCCTCATCGTGGAACCGTCACCCTTGCCCGACGAACTGCAGCAGTCACCCCCGATTCTCGTACCTGCGCACCCTGACCCCGAGGATCTATTGGATTGGTTCTACGCGACTTCCGGAGCTGGTTATTAGGACTATATAGTCGTTTGCCAGGCAAGTATACCTTGCCTTATTGTACTATTTAAATTATGTATTATTAGCTACATATTTATTATTTAATTGTGCGCATCCGAGAGAGACTCAGGTACATCGACGGAGGCGTTGATGTTAGGACTTGTGTCTGACCTAGTGTCTAGTAGACCCACTTAAAGTTGTGGATTTATCGCTATGACTTCCCGGGCCTTGACACATTTCTTACACGTGTTGTGAGTCTCATGTAGGGCACGGTCCTGCGTATGTGGTTGGCCACCTGTACGTGTAGGCGTACGACGGATAGGGTATAACTTCTAATAGTGATGCATGTTAGAAGACTTAGCAGTTATTAGTAGGCGGAGTGTAGACTATCGTGGTACGACGGTCCAATCCTTTTCCTTATTTGGTTATAAGGATTGGACTATTGTTCTAATAATATACTATGAGCCAATGTTACGATGCCTCAGCATAGTAGCTGAAGCGTGTTGTGGATACAACATGCTTAGATCATTGGGCGGGGAGGACTACTAGTAGGCGTATGGGACACCCACTTCCTTTATACAGATACCGCACTCGACGGAATAATATCGACGTTATTATTTATACAGATACCACATTCCCTAGAGTTTTGGACGTTACTTGGTGATTTTACATATACCTCATTCTTCGAAATAATGGACGTTGCAGATAGCATACTCTAGAGAACGTTAGACTTTATTATATTCCTGCGCCCGTGTTATAAGGGGCATGTGTGGCATATACTAGCCGGTTGTCACGATTGGTGAATTACGTCAGCATATGTCTAGCCTACACATTCCCATACACTCAGGTTGTCCTCAAATTGCATTTCACTTAGATGGTTAGGTCACTCTGGAGTTATTTATTCAGTATTTACATTATGGCATATTTTTATGTATCTTGTTACATCCCTCTGAGGACCTGGTTCCTTTCCAGGTGTGTTATTCCTGAGTATTTGCAGGAGCTCAGATCCGGACTGGCTACTTATATTCCGAGTAGGTCTTCTCTTCGAGCCTCGTGATTGTTAGATGTTGTACTTATATTGTATTTATCTTGTTCATTCTATATTCTAATTCGGTAGTGGATTTGTTTCCATCCGACTACCAGCATTAGATACTTTATATTGATATCTAGCTTCATAGATATTGGTATTTATTTATATTTAATTTTCGTGCATGAGATATAGTTAGGCCCTATGATATATATATGTTTACCACTTGTGAATTGTTATTCATATTACAGCGTACGTGTGTTATGGTTTCCATATATTGGAGTGCCATATTCATACGGCTGGCATGCTTATGTGTTCTGGTCCTACGTATTTTGGGACTGGGACGTGACAAGTCCAGAACTATGATACGAACTCAATAAAATTTATGAAATTGGATTTCGATGAGCCAGTCACGAAATCGCCCGTCAAGTGGGACCGTGGGGCCTGCAAAATAACGTACAAGTTGTAATGAACGAAGGTAGTTTTTATTTTATTGTAACTCTGTTTTGTCTATCTGAAACTGCAATTACAAGGAAGAACAAGAAGTTTGGTTAATTTTGATTCTTTTATAATCTGAGGTACAAGTTGTAATGAGCATTTTTATATAGTTCTTCGTTGGATCGAGGTATATCAGTGAGAGAACTTTTATGTAAACTACTGATCTCGACTTCAACTTCTTGTTCTACCATCTTTGATTAAGCCTTGGGACAAACAAAACTCACCCTATATGTAGTTGTGCTCTTTTAGAGAAGTAGTAAGCTCTTTTAGAGAAGAACATTAATTTAGAGAAGCAGTCAGCTCTTTTAGTCCAACATTAATAAAAGTGGCTAACATTAATGTAACTCTACAAACATGCACAAGTTTCAGAGTATTTATTCCTCCTAGCTCAGAATAGTTTAGTTCTTTTTTTTATCAAAAATACTTGCTTTTTAAGACAATCCTAAAGTTACAGAAATACTAAGTTAGATACCATCGATTACCATCGAATCAATCCACGATTGCATATTGTGTCATCTAAATATTGTGTCCTCTACCTTATTTGCTGCATTTATACTCATCATTTTGGTCCTATATGATGAGATAAATAAAGAATTGTCAAATAAGATACATGATCCTCCTTTTCTTTTCTGGACCTTATTTACTGCATTAATACTCACTATTTTCTGTTATCATCATCTAGTCACTATTATTTTCTGTTTTCAGGAAAAAAATGATCCTTCTTTTGTTAATGATTGTTGGGGTAGTAGAGGTTATAAGATGCTTACTTTCTTTCAGATTTCTTGCTATTTTATTTAATGACATATAACTTGAACATTTTCTTACTTTGTTTTCAGGTTCATTATGACAAAAAACCACTTTTGCCTATTTAATCTGGTTCTAAAGATATGATCCTAATCCATATGAGGATGCTAAGAAGTATTACTAATAGAACTCTTATATAGTATGATCCATATGAGGACGCCTATTTAATGTGGTTCTTATATCTTTTTTATTGACATTTTGTACGGTTTTGAAGTTTCTAAAATATTACTTTCGGTTAATTATTTGTGAACATAGTTGGTTTTGGTTAAATATTTCAACGTGTATATATATATATATATATATATATATAAAGTTGGCATAGTGGTAACACCATGGGTACATATAGGGGAGGTCGGGGGATCGAACCTAGGGGGTATGGGGGCTGGGGCCTTCACACCATATATATATATATATATATATATATATATATATATATATATATATATATATATATATATATATATATATATATAGAGAGAGAGAGAGAGAGTAATGTTCTAAAACTACCCGGGTGGTTTCATATTATGAAATCAACCTATATTACAACCATAAATTTGTATTGTAAGGATGAGAATAAAAGGTAACAATATCTACTTAAAAGATACAGGTGTAATATCTGTCTTACAATCCAAATCAAACGGTTATAACATAGGTTGGTTTCATAATATGAAACCACCTGGATGGTTTTTGAGAATTTCTTTATTTTATTTTTTTGACCATTTCTTTATATATATATATATATATATATATATATATATATATATATATATATATATATATTTATATATATATATATAATAAAAAATTAGTAGAATACGCGGCTTATTTATTATTGAGGTGGAGCTACATATATATAGGATAGGCTAACCCCTCTCTCTACTATTCTACTCAATGTGGGACTAAAGGCCAATTAATACTCTCAACACTCACTTTCAAGATGGACGGTAGATATTAATCATGCCCATCTTGTTATATAGTTTAGAAAGGCTCAATGAATTAAGACCCTTAGTAAGACAATCTATGACTTATTCTTCTGAGCGAACATGATCGAGCTTTAATATCCCTTTCTCTAGCTTCTTTTGGATAAAAAATTGATCGATCTCGATGTGCTTTATTCTGTAATGCTGAACTGGATTGTTAGCTATACTTAGTGCAGCTTGATTGTTACTCAGAAAGCAAAATAGTGTTCACTAGTCCAACTTCAACACTGTCAATAGTGCTTTTACCCACAATAACTCTGACACTCCCAGAGCCATAGCTTTATATTCTACTTCAACGGTCGATCGTGCTACCACAGACTATTTCTTGCTTCTCCATGAGACTAGGTTACCCTCCATAAAGACACAGTATCCTGAGGTAGAACTTTTGTTGTCCATGCAGCTTTCTAAATCTACTCCACAGTATACCTCAATACCCCTTAACACACATGTGTCCATTGTTCTTGAACCATAGCCCTCTTCTAGGAGCCCACTTCAGATATCTTAGATTATAGAAAATTGCATCCATGTGGCCCTTTCTTGGATGATGCATGTAGCGACTAACTACACTCACAATAAATGAGATATCAGGACGAGTATATCCTAGATAAATCAATCTGCCAACAAGTCTCTAATATCTCTCACGATCAATCGGCTCTCCCGTCTCTGCCCTCAACTTATCTTTCTTATCGATTGGAGTGAGTGTCGATCGACAACCCAGTATACCAGTATCTATGAGTAGGTCTAGTACATACTTCCTCTGAAAAAGGATGATCACATATCTTCCTCAAGCGACCTCTATCCCGAGAAAATACCTCATCATTCCCAAGTCATTTACTTCAAATTTCTTGGCAAGTTTTGATTACTCATTACCTGTAATCACTATATCATTAACATATACTATAAGTATGGTGTCGTGGCCTCTCGCATGTTAGAAGAAGACCGTGTGATCTGTATTAGTCTGGATGTACCCCATGCTTGTGATAGCTTTCCTGAATCTTTCAAAACAGGCTTGAGGAGATTACTTGAGTTCATACAGTGATTTTTCAACTTGCACACCTTTCATGTCGACTGCTTCATGCAAAACCCCGGGGGCATCTCCATGTATACTTCCACTAGTAGATCTCCATGAAAAAAAGCATTCTTCACATCCAATTGATGAAGTTGCCACCAATGGTTTGCTATAATAGATACTAGGATTCTCACCGTGCTCAAATTTGCTACTGGAGCCAATGTCTCATTGTAGTTTATGCAATATGACTTGGTGAATCCCTTTGCAACCAATCTTATCTTGTATCGGTTGTAACGGAAAGATCTTACAATCTGAGAGCCGAATAGCGTATTGGCTATATAATATCTTGGTCACATACAAACTTCCACTTGACCCCGATTTTCTGGACACATTGGCCGCATTGAAGTAAGGCCGCATAAGAGAAACCATGTGGCATTGTACGCCTGGTAGGGTCATCAATTCATTGATGTAATATTTCTGTCTTTTTATGTGTCGTCGTCTTCCTAGATCTTGAAGCGTCTCAGTGTAGTGAATGCCATGCCACACAGGTCATAATTGTAGTGGCCAGGATCCTATGTGGCCTCCAAATTCATGGTTGTTCGAGCCACATGGTTGTTTTACAGGATGGATGAGCCTCATAGCTGCATGGGCTCTACGTAGCTCCTCTGTGGCCTGCTTTCCCTTTGAGGGTGCATGGACTCCATACGGCCTGCATGATCTTTAGATTTTTTATGCTTCTACAAGACCCCCTTCAAAGCTTCCAAAATAACAAGTTTAGAATACTTTGGACAAGAAGCATTATCAATCACTTTTGGCCGCATGGTTAACATGCCGCATAGACACGTTGCCGCATAGATGCCTCTGCCATGCTGTCCGACCTTCATTAAATAAGAAGAATTAACTCGATCTTTTGAATTAATCTCTTAGGATTCTGAGCCACCGTTTGATGCGAGATTTATGGCATCTATTTCCAAGGAGACTAATGAGGATCATGCAAATTGATGCGTCAGGTTCATCCTCATAACTGCCTGGTTCATCGTCTCGATCTTCTCACGTATCCTTAGAGCCTATAAAGGCGGCCTAGGGTGGAGAGAGAACTTTTGTTTCTTGACTTCCTCTTCCTTTGTGGGAATGTTCAAGGTTGTTTTTTCCCTCACCGAGGAGTTTATCTGGGGTGGCATCGATCAGTGGCCCCCTGATGCTGGCATTCTACTTGAAGGTAAGGGAGTGTCATGATACCAAGGACACAGAGACACAAGAACACGGTCTTGCTTCGTGGATGAGAAATCATATAGAACATTCATAGATTTTTTATGTGGCCCTATCGCAAGGATAAGAGATCATCGAGGACATGCTTGTCACGCCCCAGTCCCAAAATACGTAGGACCAGGATTACGTGACACGCCAGCTACGCATTCGACCAGACTCTGGTCTGACTCGAATACGTATAAGCTGTAATATAAAGGGCACTATCTAGACTGTTCCATATATGTAAACCTCTATGTCTCAATCCACAATGTACATCAGTCTACAAGAAAGAGCTATATGTGCTAAGGTCGGCCGCCCAATAACACACTAACTCGAATAGACTCGAGAAGAAGTATGAGTCTACAAAACTAGGCTACAACAGCAGGTGAATAATCAATGTAAATAACCATAATGCCGGTAGATATAATGTGAGTACCTGGTACCATGCTCGCAAGATATGCCACTCCTTCAGTATCTTCAAGCGCTCCGTAATCGCCTATGCTGCAAAACTGGCAGGGAACCAGGTCCTCAGAGGGACGTAATAAGGTACAGAAATATAACATGCCAAGTAAACAGAAAGTACAAGTGCACGACAGGGTACTCTATCATAACCAACTAGTGTGACACAGTTTAAAGACAACGTTCGACGCGTGGGCCGTCCAAAGTAAAACCGCAGCTCCGAACACAGAGACACACGGGTCGTACCGTAGCTCCGAGCACAGAGACACACGGGTGCTACCACTACACTATGAAACAGGATCACTACATCTATAAGCGCGTGCAGAGTAGCCCAAACGTCTAGTAACTGTCTTCCCCTTCCCAAGCGGTCAACGATTGTGCGTTGAACCTGAACCTCTAACTACAGTCTCGACACAAGGAAAAATAACTCAACAGACGCGACCCTAAGGTCGTCCCAGTCTCTGGTCATGATGTCAGTATCAGGATAGGAATCTGGCACGAACACAGTGTATGAGTGTGTCCTGGGGTATCGATGTACTCTGGTACGTGCATCGAGGTTCTATGAAACATCAGTAATTATTCTAATACGTTAAGTCGAATGACAACACCCGGTTGTGAACCGGACACGGAATATCGAACATCAACGTAAATAAGCGCACAATGTACAAAAAGAATAACAATATCTGTAACTGAAATACTGGGTGGCAAGGTACACTTGCCTGCGTGCGGCTGCTGATGACGGGGATCGGGTACCCCGTCCAAGTCCTCAGGTCCCGCAATACCTAGAGAAGAGATACAAATCTGAATTAATATTCCATTCTATGACTCACAAGGGAAAGATGCTAGAGGTCTGACTACAACTGACTAACGGTACGATAGTCCATCAACTAGTCATCTGTACACTCTCCTCGATCCATCCTCATTCTCACCATATTTTGCACGTGGTTCAGTAGTTCAGGTATTCTCACCTTCTGACCGTATTTACTCCTTAGATATTAGGTCTTCCTTAACCCTCGGATCATTTCGTCATATATTCTCCTCCTCTATTAACTCTTTATTATTTGCCAGCTCTCAACAATTATTTATTATCTATTAAAACCTTACAACCTCTATTTTAGTATTCAAGCCCTTCTCATACCTGCATAGTTCACAAATACCTTTGTGTATTCCTCAACTGACTTTATCACTGTTAATCTAATCCTCAAATAATGAACAACTTAATAATAACTCGCACCATTTCACCACGAATCACTGCCCATCGATAATAATTAATATACATATCAACCAATATGACAAACCCTAAACCCCAATGTCTTCAAACCTTAAACTCCTCGTAGCATATATAATCCCTCAACTAAATCTAAATCTTTCACACGTATAATTGATTTCTTCATTTAATACAAAAATAAGGACAAGCTCTCATGAGACAACTCTTCATCCTTTGTTCACAGATAAACCTTACAACCTGGACTCAGTGCACTCTTCCTCCTACTGTTTATATGAATTTTCCTCCTACCATGAATTTCCATAGCAATAATAAACCCACGGTTAGGATCCTCAACCATCACTTGTACTCTTGGATGATTTGGTAAGTATACTCTAGTAAAATATATACCCATCACTACCATCCGTTCCCTGCTTCTCCCACACCACTTACTCCATATTCTTATGACTCCAACCCATGCACCATATTTTATTTCCTTCAATTTACCACTCTTCTCCCTTACTAGCCAGGAAAACACTATGGAGGTCAAGATGGGATATCCCAATGTAGCTAAAGCAAGTTCATGATAATGCTTGGTATAAGAAGGCATCCAACTCACCAGCCTGGGAAAGGATGGTGTCACAGCAGGGAAACGGAGCCCCGAGGTTCCTTGCCGCGAAGTCGTCGGTGACGCCGAGAACGTTACGATAGAAGGTCCGCACAGCAGTCCCGCTCCTCGGCTTGATGGAGGAACTAGAGGTAGGGTGTTGTCTGATCGAAGGGAAGAAGAAAGGAGGGTGAAACAGCTAGGGTCGGCTGCTTCTCTTCTCGGTGGAGGGAAGTTGAGGAAAATAGGTGATCATTTATAGAGGAGAGATTAGGTTATGGTAGGGTGATCGAACGGATGAGGAGGGGTAGGGGTGATCTAATGAATGGTTGGAGAGTTCCCAGTGGAGTAGGTGTTCTCCCCCACCGTACTGTGTGTACTGGCCTGCAGAATAGCTGGAGCCTAACGTGAAGAAGAACTCGGGACAGCATGCTTCAACCGCTAGCATGTTTTAGGTTAAAGTGTTCCATCCGAAAACCAAGGCCAGGATTTCCTTCCTTTGGTTAGGCTTCAAGAGTGAAAGCCGCTAAGAGTATGCTACTCCTTCACAAAAGCCAAGTACTTTGTTTTGTTCATGAGTCATTGGGCCAAGTGAAGGTAGCCTTGATTCTTGAAGTGGTGTGTTGGCTTCTAATAGAGATTGCCAGGTAGTTGATTGGGTTGGGTTTGATTGTCACAAGAAAAAATGATGGGACCGGCCATGCAACTAAAAGAAACTTTTAAATACACGAGAATCAAGGATCAATTTAATAGGCATAAAATTAAATGGGGTTCAACCTGGAATTTGTCAAAGTTGGTATTCTCCATTTAATTAGGATAAAAGTATCCCACGAATTTAATTTAATTAGGGTCCGCGAGGTCAAAATTCGAAAACGGCACAAAGGCCAAAAATGGTGGGGGCTTGGAGTCAGTCTTGGACCCTTTAGTTGGTCCGGCTCAACGGGTTAAATGGGTACCCCAAAATCGAGGGTAACGACACAGGTGTCCGACACAGAATTAAATACGGGTTACGATTTTCGGAAATGTTGCGCAATTAATTTAGAGCACACAAAAGTTGATTTTAACAGTCAGAAAAGTCCAGTGCCTAATTTGGCGAGTTGAGTTGAGTCGAGTGTACAATATTTATACGGAATTTATGGGCTGATAATGGGCTCCGAATAATTAGACAAAGATAGGGTGTGCCAATGGTTTAAATTAATTGGATTAAAATTCTAGATAAATATCCTCTACTCTAAACCTCAATATCTTCTATCAAAAATTTTCCTGGCCCACTCTTGCTAGCTACAGAATAAATTGAGGGGGTTTACAATGCTCGAGCTTTTCGTGTAGGTCAACCGCATAGATGAAGGCTCATCCTGAACTTGCACCGACCGTCATCTTGTTGCATGCTTTGAGCTTATTTATGATGCATGGATTAGAGAATATGCATGAGCTTTTCACGTAAGTAAGCCGCATGGATGAGGGCTCGCCCTGACCATGCGTCGACCATCACCCTATCGTATAGGCAGGGAATCAGCCAAAACATGGGCCAATCTTATCTCTATCGCTTGGACGACAAGTCTTCTAGACCAGCCATAATATTTTGTTTGCTGATGACGTGAGATTTCTTTATGCATGTTTTGTGGCCTTAACACCGCTGGCGTACTTAATTTTAAGTACAGGTGATAAGTTTATGTAATGACCGATATCAGAGGTATTATGGACATGACAATCGATAGTCATAAAGTAAGGTTTTCTTAGAGATAATATGAATATGGCACCCAGTTGGGGAGGAAAGTTAAGACAGCAGTTCAAAGGTGATGTGGACGTAAACTAAAGCCCAAGTGAACTGATTATAAGTGGTCTACCCGAAAGTGTGGATAGACCTGAGAATTGCTCCACTTGGGAGCTTTTGAGGATCTACTGTCTGTTGCATATTCTGAATATTGATAATGGCTTTTACCAAGATTTTGTAAAAATAGGGTAAATGTTGTGAATAGGCACCTGCTTGGAAAAATAGCATACATCTTGATTGTCCGGCTGGGGATAAGGGGAGTACCAATCTAGTTCAAACATATTAATTTTTAAGGAACTTTTCTTTGATAGGCTTCAAGAGCAAGTCATCATTGGGTTTTGCGAGCCAGTAGGTACCATTGGAGAATGCAGACTCTATGATGAATGGGTCCTCCTAATTAGGTTAGAATTTGTCGGCCGTCTTGTGGGTCATAAATATCTGTCTTCTTATGGTTAGGATGAGGTCACCTACTGAAAATATTCTTTTCTTAACTCATTTGTTAAAGGCTCCGAAAAGACGTGCTTGGTATAGCTCAATGCGTTGTTGAGCTAGGAGACGCTTCTCGTCGAGTGCTTCTAACTCTTATAGCCGTCGGTAGTGATTGCCATCACCAGCTAACTGGCTGGAGAGCCACCCAAACTGAAGGAATTTGGACCTCAAGAGGGAGCATTACCTCACTTTCATATACTAGAGCGAACAACATGCTGCCAGTTGGAGTTCGGATCGTTGTATGATTGGCCCAGAGACATTCGCCAACCTTCTCATTCCAGTCGTACTTATTGGATGCCACAAACTTCTTAAGTAGCTTTATAATGGTCTTGTTAATTGCTTTTGCCAGCTTATTTGCTGTTGGGTTGTAGACAGTCAAGGCTACATTCTGGATTCAGTTATTGTCACAAAATTGGTAGAAAGAATGACTTGCAAACTGCGAACCATTATCGTAAATGATCTTTCGTGACAAGCCGAAGCAATATATTATGTGAAGCTTGACAAAGCTAATCACATTGGATATCTTCACCTCAGCGAGTGGCACGACTTATGATAATTTTTAGAAGTATTCGGTGATGGCAAGGATAAATCGGTGCCCCTTGGATAAAGATGAACTAATCGGTCCAATGATGTCTATTCTCCATACTTTAAACGGCCAAGATGCTACAGTTTGGTGCAGGAATTCTAAGGGATGGTAGATGAAGTCTACGTGAATTTGGTAAATCCGACACTTCCTTGCATAGTTAATGGAATCTGCTTCCATTATTGGCCAATAGTAACCTATCCTACGAAGATGGTCCTATAGCTTCGGACTAGGTTGATGTACACTACAAATACTGTCTTGAGCTTTATGGAGCGCTTGCTTTACCTCTTCATTCGATAGGCATTGTAGCAAAATCCCATCATAGGAACTTCGATACAATATTTTAGTAGCTGCATCATAATAGAACCGGAGGGAACATCTCCTGATGGAAGTAGCCACCTTCGGGTCCTCAGGCAAAATTTTATAGATCGCATAGTCTATAAATGGGAGCCTCCAGTCTTGGATACAGGTGTTCACCTCCGTTGAGTAGCTTAGACACATACAGAGATTGTTTCTTGGGTAGACCAATTCTTAGCCGACCAGGGTGATCAACTGATGAGTGTTAACTGGGATAACTAAAGAAGCAACGAGACCAGCCAGGGCATCAGCCTCGATGTTTTACAGTTGGGGCACATGATCTATGAAGAATCCGTCGAAGGTATAGATTTTACCTAGCGCGGCTTGGTAGTAAGGAAGTAAATTCTTATGGCAGACTTCGTACTCACACCAAACCTAACTACTATTATCTTGGAGTCATCGTAGGCCTCTAAGTAGTCTACTCCTACTTGTTTTGCAAGTTAGAGTCCAATAATGAGGGTATTTTACTCTGCCATATTGTTGGAATGCGGCTCTGTGAAAGAGTAGGCGTGGTTGATGACCATATCGACTGGGAAGATTACCATTTTACTGACTCCAGCGACGATATCATCTTTGGGCCCTATTCTTGAAGCACCATCGAAGAATATTCGCCAAACGGCCATGCTCATTATGTTGGAGTATTTTACTTCGTCTAGGATCTCTTCATAAAGCTTTGAGGTTTTTGGTATAGGGTGGGCTGCCAGGAAATCTGCCAATGTCTGGCATTTGACCGCCTTTTATGGGACAAATACTATGTCGTTTGGTGATAGCAGTATGACCCATGTAGCTAGGCAGGAATTGAGTGCCCCGGGTTTGGTCATGAGAACCCTAAGAGGGTTAATTCATGAAACTACATGAATAGTCTGCCCTGACATATAATGCCTAGTTTTTTGAATGGCAAAGACCAGAGCTAGACACTCATTTTCAACAAGGTAGTATCTATGCTCCGTACCGACCATCATTCTGCTAGGATAGTAGATGGCCTGCTCATGACCTGCAACACTCTTATAGGTTAGTAGAGCACCAAGGGAGTGATCCATCGCATGCACGTATAGCAAGAAGGGTCTTCCCATAACGGCGGCCACCAAGACTGGGGGACTTGTAAGATACCTCTTGATATTGTTGAATGCTTACTAACCCAAATTAGATATAACAGGTGCAGTAATCAAGGCCTAACCTAGTTACCCCCGCTATGGCATCTTTGGTAGTAGATGAAACCATATAGAAAGATTTAGACTTTCATCCTTTGGACTTGACGGCGGAAGGCGTTGTTTGTTGTGTCAAGTCTGGAGTAAGATCTGGGTGAATCCACATGACCTCACCCCATTGTGTGCAGAAAGGTACCAGCCCGGCTACTTGGTCCTAAGATGGAGGAAGATTAACAACCTCCATTGTGGCCTTGGGAATCAGGACCACACCGTCTTGGGCCTCCGTCACAGGAAAGTTACCAAACTGGAGAGATACCATGTTGGCGGTAACTGTCATATCCTCAAAGTCCAAGGTGAGGGTCTTGGAATCTAGCAGACGTTGGATGTATCGCATCAACATGTAGCAATCCTTTCTTGAATGGTGGATATACCAATGGTAATGGCAGTAATTGGGATCATTGACCTTGTCTGCCTCCTAAGGACGTTTGATGTTGGAAAGCCGAAGCTTATTGCCCTTCATTAGTATATCGAAGATTTCTATGACATTCTTATCTTCGAAAGAGGAAGTCTATTTCGATTTTGGAGGCTCTCCAGGCTTTTGCTCGGGCTTCTTTGTTATATTGGCAACAAGGGCCTGTTTTCCTTTGTCATCACGACTATTATTGTCATTGTTGTTGTTGTTGTTGTTGTAAGGATATTTCTCCCTATCATCAACAACGGGGATTTATATGCCCAGAAGTCAGGCGTCCTTTACTATCTCTCAATGCCTACAACATTTATGATGAACGACGTCCAGTCTTTGAAGCCTGACCGTCGACAGTAGATTTCTCCGACATATTTCTATCAGCGTGGACTGAAGATTGCTGAGGGGAAAATTGAGCATAGCTTGCCTGTATCGTTTGATGTATTCCCGTACAGGCACTTTTTCTCATTGCACAATGTCCATTAGGGAGGACATTGTCATGTCGTTTCCCCCGTCATAGAATCGGGAGAGAAAAAGGCTTTTAAGGTCATCAAATGACGAGATACAATTTTCTTGGAGACTGCAAAACCAATCAAAGGCCACTCCCTATGATGCCCTGACAAAGAGCTTGTCAGGAGAGCATCGTTGGAGGGTAGATGCCCCATCACTGTCTCAAAGTATCTCATGTATTGACGAAGAGATGTCTTCCTATCAAATAGAGTCATGCTGAAGGGCTTATACTTGGACGGGTACGGAATATCTCTCCACACGAGGGGATATGGTTGTCGTGTCCCGAGCTCGTGAAGTGAGTCTCGATTGCCCATCGAGTCTACACGGGCTCGAATTTCTCGTACCTCCCTTATTGCTTCCTAGGCTTCATCTATTATAGAATGAGCAGATGACCCGGGCAAGGTGTGATTGCCGCCAGCAGATGGAGCTGATGCGTTTGAGTCCCCATTGGTACAGGGGTCCAGGCTCGCCTGGCCTGAAGTCCTTGGTGGCCGTGAGGCCACATTTTTCTTGATCTCTAGTATTCCCTGGGTCAAGGCCTGTATTGACATGTTCATGGTTTGCATCATGACCTCGAGGATATTGAGGCATTGTCGATCGATAGGGCCCTCATGATCATCCCCTGCCATGTATATTGTTCTTACATAAGGAGAGATGGATGGGACAGTGGATGTCACACTTTCTTCCTCGGACTCTTGCAATGAATAGTCCTCAGGAAAAGTTGGTAGTGTGGCATCCTCTTCGAACTCGAAGGGAATACTACCCCTAGCGTAAGAAGATGCGTCTTCTTGATGTGGGTGGCAACCTCCAGGGGTCTCAATGTCTGTTCCTTCGGAATCATTGTCGCTTCAGAATGTTGGGTTATTATAAATTTTTGAGGGATCACTACCCCCCAGCTTGCAGAGCCAACTGGGGTTCCAAGTAAGAACTACCCCCAGCAGCTAATGTTTTCTTTTTGAGCACGTACCCAAGAACACTCCTTCTTTTGGCACCTCTGCTTGTCTCTGGTTCCTTAACACGCTTGTTGAGAGTGAAGGATTGGAGGTGCTAGACTTTTATCCCCCCTTTTGGAGGAGCTTTCCTAGCGGAGTAACATAAAGCAAAGGGCAGCTCCTCCTCTTTCTCTGGTGTTTGCACCTACTCTTCGGGATGCTGCCGGATGAGTTCTCTTGTTTGTAGTCGTTGGAATGCTGACTTTCTGTCTACAAGTACTGCTACATTGGCACAACAATAGTTGCTGATGATGTTGGCACAACGATGCCCATGAGAGGATACCTCATATGTCGTAGTTATTCCCCTCGCTTTAGCTTGTGATTGATCACGTTGCGCAAGTCAAGTGAGGGGTGATTCACCTTTACGCCCTCCTTTCGGGAATGGGAAGTCCGAGCACATGGGTGTTTAGGCGTTATCTTTGCTCCCTGACATGGGGTTCGTATAAGAACTTTTCCCAGATCTTTAGTAGAAGACTTTTGAGACTGACCCTGTCCACTTGCCACTGCGGGATGGGCGCATGGGTCAGTTTTTATAGCTTTCAGCCAATGGCACGTATAGCAATTAGCGGTGCCTACTGACGGTCAGCCGAATGAGCAGTTGCTTGAGCTTGGCGAGCCTGCACTATCCTAGACCTCCTCGTTCTAGCACGTACTGGTGCATAGTATAAAAGTCCAAATTTAATTCTTTCCCTTTCTCAGCATGACGCATGGATTCAACACCGAATGAGATTCAGTCGAAGTCTGAGATTCTATTATTGTTGGGGCCTCATACGGCCTTTTTCTTGTGGCTAGAGTCCGGTACCATAGGGGCCTTCTTATGCGGCCTTTGATGTGGCTGCTTGGCACGTGCCTTAGCACTCGAACTTCTGGCATCGAAGTATTTTCCTCTACCCGATCTCAAGTGCTGAGCACTTTCCTTGTCAAAAGAGGTAGTCGTATCTATGGGGATAGCCTGTGGGGAGATCCTATGTTGAAGCATATGTGCGACATCCTTCGGCATGGAGAGAAATAGGATGCGCATACTCTATAGTTTATTGGGGCGCATCAACCTTGACTGCCATGTCCTGGGGGTCTTTTTAGGCTTTGCCAGCCTCGGCGAAGAGCTACCATCGGATAAAATTTACTCAAAGGTTTGCTGGTCGAAGCATACCACTAGCATCTTCTGGGTTGAACCCAGCTTCGACGCATCGGACTGCGTCACGACATTCTCATCAGAGGAGAAGGATGTCCCCAGCTGAGTTACCATCTTTTTCTCTATTTATGTAAGTTTCAAAAACTTTTTTTAATAACAAAGTACAAAGAAATCCTTGAAAGAAAATTTAAGTACAATATTTTTGATCTGGAAAATATGACGATAGAGATTGAGTACTGCAGGAACTCCTTTACTACGTTGACGGTCGGACGAGGAAATGAGGATGCTCTCTCCTCTTTTCTCTCTCTTAATCTTGTGTGCACGTACATAGCCCTCTTTTGGGGGGGTATGCTACCCTGCTATTTATAGCCATCATATTGACAGGCTATAGAGCCGTATATGCCTCTGTTTGGTGGCCGTATAGGGCTCCTTCAACAGAATACAATTGAAATTGTAGTCGCATATCATAGGCATTATGCCATGTGGCCTCAGTTGGGATATATTGTTGATAATATCTGGGGGTTGTTTTCAACTCTGTTGTGAGTGACTTGGTCAGCTGGATACGTAGTCAGCACTAATTATGTGAAGATTCTTTCGGTTGTAACGGAAAGATCTTGCAAGATGAGTGTCGCATAACGTATTGGCTGCATAACGTCTTGGCCGCATAGATACTTTCGCTTGGCCTCGGATTTTTGGACACATTGTCCGCATAAGGCAAGGCCGTATAAGAGTAACCATGTGGCATTGTATGCTTGACAGGGTCATCAAAGCATTGATGTGATATTTCTGTCTTTTTGTATACCGTCGTCTTCACGAGTCTCGAAGCATCTCAGTACAATTAATGTCATATCAAACTGGTCATAATTGATGTAGCCAGGATCTTATGCGGTGTTACTACCACATTTTCTAGAAAAGGATATTTTGGTCATTTCATGATTAATTAAATATCGTGCATGTTGTATATTTATTTATTGTATTATTTATTTATTGTTAGATGTTAGTTTATTATTTTGGACTTATGCTAGTGGACCTAACTAGTTTAGATTAGATCCATGGACCAACATTTAAATCTAGTTAGAATTGAGCCCAATTAGAAGCTCATTCATTAGGATGATGATTAATTAAGTTAAATCCATTAGACTAGAACATTCTCTCCTTAATTATTTCTTAATAAGAGGCCCTAAGGGGTATTTTATACTTTACATAGTAGGTTGGGGAGGGGGTTAAGTGGCCGGCCTATTATTCAAGGGAAGGAAAAAATTCTCTCTTTATTTTTATTTCAAATCTAGATCTAGAATTTTCTCTTTTATATTTCTTCATTTCCACATCAAATTTTACCCAAATTTCTTTTCAATTCCTTCCCAAATCATCATTGAAGGATATTGAAGTAAGGATCTACAAAGAGAAAGCAAGGATCTACAAGGAGGAACAAGGATCTACTAGTTGGAGGGTCTTTTCAGCCAATTTGAAAGATTTATTGGGAATTTATCTCCCAATAGGTACAATTCAATTTTTTTCTTTAATTAGATTCTAAATCTATGTTTTAATCATTAGGAACCACCACATATGCTAAGGCTATCCATAGGAATTGTAATTAGGTTCATAGGAGGCCTACGGAGAAAGTTATGTGTGGTTTTGTGTCAATTTTCGGAGAATTTCGAGATTAACACATCTTGTGTTGTCAATGGGTCAATTTAACCAAATTGACATATGTTTAATGGTGTATGACTAGTGGCGTGTCCATAATTGGATACGTGTAGGCAGTATCCCGACAATTTGGAGATACGGATTGATTTGGGAGTTTTCTTCCAACACGGGAGTTTGAGCATATCACATTTTGACACGGACACGTAGATGTGTAATTAACTCTTTATATTATTCATAATTATTATTTTAGACTTGTTCGTGTCCTTCGGGGCACGTTTGGTCGTGTGGTAGACTTGTATCGCAAGCGTATCATAGACCTAGTGTGATACGGGTGCGATGCACTCTACGTGTTTGTTTCCTTGCATTTCAACATAATTATTTATAGCTATTAGAGTATTATGATTATATGGTTATATGGTTATATATATATATATATATATATATATATATATATATATATATATATATATATATATATATATATATATATATATATATATATATATATATATATATATATATATATGAATAGTGGTGATTATATATATATATATATATACATAGAGAGTGGTATATATGTATGTGGGTACGTTTACATATGTATGTATGTATGTATGTATGTATGTATGTACGTATGTATGTATATATATATATATATATATATATATATATATATATATATATATATGTATGTGTGTACATATATAAGTATATATATATATGTGTGTGTGTGTGTGTGTGTGTGTGTGTGTGTGTGTGTGTGTGTGTGCGCGCTAGGAAGGGGGGTCAGGCAGTGCAACTGCGCAGCAAATCAACAAGGAGGTACAGCAGCATGCACAACAACCTAGCTAGCATAGCAACAAGCATCCAGTAGAAGCAGCAACTGCAGCAAAGCACTGCATTAGCAGCAGCAGGAAACACAGCAGCAACAACATCCAGTAGCAATAGCAGCAGCTTGAGCAACAACAGCAAGTACAGAGCATGGGCAGCAGTGTATCAGCAGCAAGGTAAGTAGATAGTTTTGTTAATAGTTTAGTAGATAGTTTAGTTAGCTTGAGGTCTAGTAGTTAATTAGTTAATTTGGTATATAATTATATAAATATGTACATATTGTTAGTAGCAGTTAGATATATATGTATAATATCTCTAGTTAGTGATATGTATGTAGGTATGTATATATGTATATATGTATTTGTAGTTAGTAGTTAGTATAGTAGAATGGTATTAATTAATTCATGTTAGTTTATAGTTTAGTATATTGGGTAGTTAATATATACTAGAATTCACATTACCTTGTGACACCAAGGTAATGTCAAGGTATTGATTTGATACTCAAGGTATTGGGTTTGAGTATCAAGATGGGTGTGTAGTGGTGTGATGCCATATTGGTTCAAAGCCAAGATATCCACTAAGCATTAGTTTAGTTAGGAATAGTAAATATTATTGATTGTATATATATTATGATATTTTTATATATATTATTTGCGTATCTTTGGATGCGGTATCTTGTTTGCATCCTAATATCTTAGCATAGCTAGTATGGCCTAGTTACATAGTGTAAGAATCCAATATCTTAGAGAGGCTCATAAAACCTAGAAATAGCTAGTTTGACCAGTTTGACCTAGAGTTGACCTAGTTTGACTATTTTCACTTGGAAATGGCTTTATGACTTAGAAGTTGACTAGTTTAACTTATTTTTATTCCAAAACCTTATATTGATGTAATATTCCATATTTAGGTCTTCGAGGCACCGTACCGGACATTTATGATACTGTTCATCGGATTCCAGGCAAGTAAATTCTCTGATAGTTTCTCATTTATGATATCCTTTATGTCTTTTGTATCTAGTGTAGATATCATTTATTTCTTGATATGATGGTTACACGGATTGGTATATCCGGATCTCGTCATAAGATGTTATTCCTTGGTATGTATGGAATATCTTTTCCAAGCCTTATTTTCTTGTTCTTCTTGTACATGTACAGACATTGATTCTTGGGGAGACTAGCTACCTACCCAATGAATCCCGTGTCATAACGTACAATGGTTGGATCCACTATACCAGTCGGGGGTGGAGACTATTTAGTGTAGATATGTAAGCATACACTCCTTGTATCATGTCTTATTCCTTGAATAGTTGGTACTCACTCACTTAGTCATTAGTCTTTCTTGTTCATTTCTATATTGCTCATTTTTGTATTTATTTCCAGTATTTCTCTTATTGAATATCTCTTGTATCTGTATATTACATCTTGTATATTCACATATATTTACTGTTACATAGTTTATATTATTTATTAGAACTGCTATTAGAGATGTATTATGCTCCTTTCCTGACTAGATATATTTTTCCCAGATGACACTAAGGAGTGGTACCCCACCCGCTATGGGCCTCAAGACGTGGTAGGCTTAGAGCTAGAGACCTTGGCTCAGGAGTGTCTCATCCCTACTGAGACATACTACCCAGGACTCGTAGCTTTGTAGTTAGTTTTCTTTTGTACTGGATTTGTCTCCAGCTCAGTTTTAGTATTTCTCTGACTCATTGGTTATCATTTTAGTCTTATGAGTTGTATTTGTGACTCTTCTATTCTTTTATCATATTCATGTTTATTCTATCTATAGATCTATGATTGAGTATATTCATTTACATTGGTGGCATATTATATCTTGATTGCTAGATAGATAGTTTACCCAAACAGCATTCTACCGCCGATGCTGCGGCGTAGGCTGGGTGTTGTTCACTACTTGCATCCCTATACCGGGTGCGGGTCATGACATGCGGCCTCCAACTTCTTGGTTGTTCGGACCTCATGGTTGTTTTGCAGGTTGGAATAGCCCTTTGGTCGTATGGGCTCTACGTGGCTCCTCTGTAGCCTACTTTCCCTTTGAGGGTGCATGGGCTCTATACGACCTGCATGATCTTCAGATTTTTCATGCTTCTACAGTAATTTTACGTTCATAACCATAATGATTAGGAGATCTTCTCACATTTCTATGAGAAGATCTTCTTAAGGGAATATGAGATAGTGGAGGAGAGATAATGCCATCCAAATCAGAGGGATCCGCATCTGAATCAGAGAAATTCGTTGTGGTAGGTGCATCTTCAGGAGTTGGGGCAGGGTTAGGCGAGGGACATGACATAGTAGGGGCAATAGGCATAGTAGTAAACTGCTGCTTTCTCCTTCTGTAGTCTTAGAGCTCTGTAGATTGTTCTGTACTATGTTCCTCTCCCTGTACTAGAGCATCACTTTCTTCCTCCTGATTGTGTGCATCCTCATCACTTTTCTCATCCTCGCTATCTCTTCCTTATTTTCTTGGACCAACTTCCATCATTGGGCATGGAACTAACCAGACAATCACGCTTGGGCCTATCTCCCCCTCACTTCTAACACCTCATGTTTAGGTTTGTCACCAAATACGGAGCCTTCACCTGAACCATTGTGGTACTATGGTTCAATCTCTCTGAATGTAACGTCCATGCTTACAAAGATTCTTTGCTCCACATGACTCCAGCAAGAATATCCCTTCTAAGTCCCTAAGTAGCCAACAAAGATGCACTTCACTATCCGAGAGTTTAACTTTCCTACCGCATGCCTATTATCCTTCACAAAGTATACACATCCAAATACCTTTGGGAAAATAATGTACTTTTTCTTACTTATAAGCATCTCAAATGGTATCTTCCATCCTAACACCTGAGTGGACATCATGTTGATGAGATATGCAGCTATCAACACAGTATGCTCCAAAAGTGTTTAGGAATATTCATAGCAAACATCATTGACCGTGCTACTAACAACAGGTGTTTGTTCTTCCACTTCGCCATGCTATTTTGTGTTGGTATATTGGCACATAAAGTCTGATGTTGTATCCCATGGACTGATAAGTACTCTTCAATAGCCTTGTTAGTATATTTTGTCCAATTTTCAGACCTCAAAATCTTTACCTTAGCACTGTATTGTGTTGTAACCCTGCGATAAAAATCTTAAAAGTATGCAAAGATATCACTCTTACTCTTTATTAGATATACCCATGTGACACGAGTGTAGTAGTCAATAAAGGTGACAAAGTACTTAAAACCATTAACAGCAGTTGTAGGACAAGGTCCTCACACATTAGAGTGTATTATATCAAAAGCAGCTAAACTTTTATTTTCAGAACTCACATAAGAGCTCCTGGTATGTTTCCCAAGTTCACAAGTGTAGCAAAACATCTTTTGCTTATTAGGCTTTTGATAGATAGACGGATACATCTGACTTAGTCTAGTAAATGAAGAGTGTTCCATACATTTATGTTGGACTAATAATTCTACTTCCACAGTCCTTTGTGGCTTCTCCGGTTGTGTTTCATACACCAGTGATGCCAATACTGTATCCAGCCTACCCCTGTCCAAGTACCATAGTCCTTTATGACAAGTGTCAGTCCACAACCGTCTCCCTGTTCCCTTCTACTAAAAAAATCACCTTAGGAATGTTAAAGGAAACAACACAGTTAAGTTGAAGAACAATGGCACTAATAAACAATAGATTAACAGAAAAAGATGGAGCATGCAAGACATCAGTAAGAGTCATTGAAGGGGTGCATTCAACTGTTCCTTTACCCACAATGTGTCTAGCAGTACCATCAGCAGTATGAATGCTTTCAGGCATCACCAGGTGAGTGTAATCTTGGAACCCATTATGGACATCCGTGACATGGCAGGATGCCCCAGATTCAATTATCTAATTTAGACTTTATGGTCTGTGGGTAGATGCAAGGGCATGAGTAGGTATACCTATGCTTGTATGGACATAGTAGGTGATGTTACCCCCCAAAGGTAGTTGAAATCGATTCCCCAGTGGTGTTGGATCGACTGTCGCTGGTTTCAAGCTTCATGCTCCTCCATATTTCTAGTATTTTCCTCTCATTAGAGGTCAAATCGGATGACTGACTCATATTTTTTCCTTCTACCAGGTTAGCCTTGTGCCCTCCAAAATAATTCTCCATGCCATCGGCATAGCCTCCTATGCCATCGGCATAGCCTCCTATGCCATCCCTACGCCCTCCATGCATGCATCTACGGTCGCTGGACTGGCCTCTCAGAGCTTTCTTACATAATCTAATAAAGTATCTAGGGTCTCCACATTTGTAGCACCTTCCCCCTCTATAAGGGTTTGGGTTAAAAACTATTGAAGCTCATTTTTTCTCCGGAGAGCTAGTAGTGCTTGGCATCAGCTTCAGTCGTGCCTCTTCTTGTGCCATAACAGCTATGGCCTCCTCGGTGATGGCATCTCGCTTTATGCAAGTAGGACATTCCTCCTCTGCTCGAATGTTAGGTTGAGCCACTTCAGGAACTTCATCATCATCTGTCGCAAGACATACTCCATGAGAATCTGATAATATTTTACAAATGCTGATTCCACTTGCTCATCCTTCACGCCAATGGGATCATAGTGGTCGAGATCTGACTAATACTTCTTCAGAAGAGCCGTATACTCAGAGATGGTATGATCTTCTTGGACCACCTTATCAAGTTCGTCCAGTAGTTGGAAGACCCTCATAGGGTTGAGTACATGTCTCTCAGCGTCATCCAAATGTCACCAGCACCCTACATCCCTTTTACGTTGCCCGATACTTGGTCGGTCAATGAGGCTGTCAACCATCCAACTACAACATTGTTGACAATTTTCTACACAGCAAACTCCTATGAGGAGTGATCTTCAGGTGCCTTAGTTTGGCCAATCACATAGCCCACCAAGCCCCTTTCTTCAGAGTCCGCATCGTCTGACGCGACCACTCCAAGTAGTTTGAAGTACCCTCCAACTTTACCTCCAGTTTCTTCAACTTTTCCATTTTGTATGGTAAAGGATCCACATCTGCGTGTGCAGTATGGGAGCTACTCTCGGTCAGCCCCCTGGAGAAGAGATCGTTCACCAAAGCCTTCATCTCTTTAGCTGTCAGCTTGTTGTAAATCGTCTCTATCGTCTTCTTCTTCTTCTCTTCCATCAGCAAGGTGGTGACAGATCTAGATCATCTCCACATTTGATCGTCGTTCCTTCTACGTCTATTGTTACTCCTTCAGCGGCAGCGGCGTCCCCGAGGTCGCATGGCCTGATGAGAAGGAAGAGGAAGGCTGCGTCAAATAACAACGTCGCAAAAATATAAATTAGCGACGTCAAAAACGTCGCTAAATACGTTGCTAAATATTTTTGATAGATACGTCGCTAATTACGACGCTAAACGTCACTAAATGAGATATATTAGCGACGTTTAGCGACCTTAATTGAACTTATAGCGACTAATCTTTTAAAATCTTAATAAAAGTCGCTAAACGTCGCTAAATGTCGCCATTTAGCGACGTCTAGCGACGATTTTTACGGAGTCGCTAATTTAGCGACGTTTTTACTTGGAGTCGCTAAAATACGTCGATAATACCGCTTTTTCTAGTAGTGTGCGCTGGCGGCGACGGAGAGGAGTCAGGGGCCATCGTGGAGAAAGGAGGTTGCTGGACGGTAGGGGAGATTGGGGCGACGGTGATGGCGGCGGGGGGTGCTACCGGTGGGGTGGCGGGTATGCTGGCGGCGGAAGGGTAGAGGGGGCGGTGGGGTGAATGGGGGGTTTTGCAGAGGCAAGGTTTGGAGGGGGGGGGCTGTGGAGTAGGGTTAGGATTAGAGTTTGGTGGAGAACAGTGGCAGCTAGGGTTAGAGTTAGGATTAGGGTTTGGTTGCTTTGATACCAAATAAAAATTTAGTAGAATACTTGACTTGTTTATTATATATATATAGTCTATCCAAAGAGCATAGGATCTAAATAAGAAACTGAGCGCAACCATTTCTAGTCCTTGGATTTAATTAAATGATATCTAATGGTTAGGATTTAAATAATATTTAAACTGTTGGATGGGCCTTTATTGACATCCTATTGCCCGGATACATTCCAAAAAATATATGAAAGATATAATGGCTCTCTTCTCTCTCCATACAACCCCTCGTTCCTGTTCGCTTGGAAAAACTATAAGAACACCAGATACGTACCTCTGCAACATAAACGTAAAATGACGGAGATCTTATTCATCCACCAAGAGCACAATATGAACATTATATACTTGGAAACTAATCTAATTAAAAGTAGCCGCTGCTATTGACATTAGGATTGAAGAGTTTATGTTTTCCATCGAACGTCAAACTTTAGGAATCTTGAGGCAACTAACGCCTCATATATACAGTGTTGTTTTTGTTGTTCTTGGATTAATTTTTTCTTTAATATGAAGACTTCGAACTAGTCAAAACTCAAGAAATTAAGATGCATCATGCATTGAAGTCCCTTTTTATTTCCCTGAAGACTTCGACGCGTCGGGCGGCCGAGCGCATGGCTTGTGACGTCCAAGTCTTGATATTATATTTTGATATTCAGAATATATGGCCGCTTCTTGAGATTATGCCTGCTTCTTGAAAGTCCCTTCCTTGTGACGTCCAACTCATCAGGGAAAAAAAGGGACTTCAGTATCCATCTTTGTGACGTCGATCACGAACTCTTCAAGAAATAAAAAGGGACTTCAATATTCCTCTTAATTTCTTGATTTTGGAATTTTGGACTGCTTCTACGTCTTGATATTAGCAAAAAATATAATCCAAAAACTAAGAAAACAACAATGTATATATGCCACATTCCCAAAGTTTGATGTCCGTTCTATGGCAAATAGAGAGTTGGAAAAGATGCAACATCAGTTGTATAGAGAGAGAAGAGAGCAATAATGCATCTCATATATTTTTTTTGGAATGTATCCGGATAGTAGGATGTCAATAAAGACCAATTCAATGGTTTAAACTTAAGAACCACAAAAGTAAATCATAACCATTTGATATCATTTAATTAAATCCAAGGGCTATGAATGGTTGTACTCATTTGCTTATTTAGATCCTGTGCTCATTGGAGATATATATATATATATATATATATATATATATATATATATATTTTGATGATATTTTGAAGGCATTTAAAATGTGTCGTGGAACTCAGTTTACATGATACATAAAAAGAGCGATGAATAATATTCATGACATTTATTAAATGTCATTGAGTGATTTTAGATGACATTTCTAAAGTGTCATAATTTCGACGACACTTATCAACTGTCATTGAAACATGTTAAGATGATACCACTAAAGTGTCGTGACTAAAATCTTTATCCTCTATTATTTAGATGACACATAAAAGTGTCTTAAAACTTTATCCATGACATTTATTAACTATCATTGAATGCTTGTAGATGAACCCTACAAAGTATCATAATTTTGACGACATTTATCAAATGTCATTGAAGCATGTTAATATGACACAAGTAAAGTTCTGTGAAATAAGCATACGGCATTAAAAAAATATCGTCATAAAGTTATTAAATGACACTTATTGAGTGTCGTTGAAAGTTAAAAACTTTCTATGACACCCCCTCTAGACAATACTAAAAAGTGTCATGGAAAAGTCATTAATGATACTTTTCGAGTGTCATTAAAATACTTTTTAATTGTAGTGGGTATAGCCGTCGGTATGTCAGCAACTAAGTTCGCGACAAAAATAGTGACAATCTCTGATACCCTTTATGTATCAGACAACAATTGTAAATTAATAACAATTAAAACATTAGGCGTTGATTCGTCGTTGGCCATCTCTAGGTAGTCGCTATTCCATTGCTGGCAAAAATTTCTAGGTTTTCGTCGTTGGTTAGTCGTCATTCCGCTGCTAGGTAATAACCTGTCCGTCGCTAACTTGAATACTTTTTCCAAAATCAAATATTTGTTGCTACACATGACCTGTAACACAAAATATCATTCGTATCCCAATTAAATAACCATACCCCAGTAACCAACAGAGATGCACATAGTTTAAAATACATCCAACAGGTCTATACATAGTATAAAACACATTAAACACAGATCCACACATATAATATAATACAATATAGATCCACATCCATAGTCTAAAAATACTACTAATATACATGCAGTACAGTAATAATATAATACACAAATAGAATACATCAAAGAGCATCAAATTAAATTACTGAAATCAACATATAGCTGGCATGGTGGCAACAACGACTGGTGCTCTGGCTGCACATAAACTCAAACATAAACATAGTCAAGACCTGTTGTATGACCTCCAGAATAAAAGGATAAGAGCAAGAGTAGGAGAATAAGCGGATGCAACTGGAAGAGCAGCATGACTAGCCTAAGGAGAAGACTGACTCGCCGGATGAGCATCAGTAGGAACAGTACCTGTTGCATGACCAATAATATCTCGTAAGTCTCCTATATTTATATAAAACAAGAATAATTATTTTACAATTTCTGTTTTCAATGCTTCTAGATGATTAATCTAGTATATTTTTCTTTTCTTTAGTACATAGCTTAGTCAGGGTCCTTTTATATATATATATATATATATATATATATATATATATATATATATATATATATATATATATTATAGACTCCTGGTTCGAAGGCCTACAAACTCGGCCCTAAGACCACACTTCCAGCATGATGGCCTGCACTTGCATCGCACTGCACCCGCATTCGGCCCATACTCACATTTATTCCCCTACAAGAATTAAATGTGCTTTCCCCCGTTGCTCGAACCTACAATCTTTTGGGGAGATATGCCTCACTCTAACCACTTGAGCTAGAGGTCATTGTATATATATATATATATATATATATATATATATATATATATATATATATGTGGAGAGAGAGGGAGAGTCCTGTTAAGAAATATAAGAAATAGGGTTAGCATTATGATTTTATGGTTACGGTTAGGGTTAGGATCAATTTGGATTAACTATGTCACATTTATACAGTGAAATAGGACAAATAATTAGCCACCGATGAGACGCTCCGAGTAGACGGCTCTCCGGGGAGGAGGGGGAAGAGGAGTTGGTGGTGGCTCACCGGCGAGGAGGGGGGTCGGGTAGGAATAGGGTTTAGAGGGATGGAAAATTTCTATTTTAAGTGAGAAAATTGAAATGAGAAAACTAAGGAGTCGCTAACTAAATTATGACGCCTTAGCGACGAACAAGTGTAAGCCCCTGATTTTTCAAAAATATTAAAATTGGGATTTTTCATAATTTTCTGGAATTTTCTGGGAATTTTCTGTAATTAAAATCAGGGTTTTGAATTATTACAAAATTTTTAATTGATAATAAATAATATTAAAATATTATGAAAATAATATTTTTGGGTGTAAAATGGAAAACTGGACTTAGGGCAATTTTTCTGGAATTTATTGGACCCCGGATCTATTTTTTTTAAAACACCTAAAACAAACTATTTATTTAATTAGTTATTAATTATTAATAATTATTATTATTATTATTTTATTCCTTAAATCCCAGCCCACGGCCCATTGGGCCGGCCCGGCCCAGTCCCCCGCGGCCCGTCACCCTAACGGGTCGGGTCGGGTCCGCTTGAACCCGACCCGCCCGGACCCCGACCCGCTCCCCAGCCCTCTCCCCCATGACCCGCTCCCCCGCTCCGCTCCCGCCGGCCGCGCCGCCCGCCGCTCCGCCCGGCCAGCACCACGCGTCCCCGCGCCCCCGCGCTAGCCGCCGCTCCGCCCGGAGCCCCCTCGCCTCGCCACCCCTATTTAACCCCCCCCACCGCCGTCGCTCTCGACCACGCCACCGCTGCCCGACGCCGCCACGCCCACCGCCACCGCTGCCCGACGCCGCCACCGCCGCTATCCCTCTCCCCGGCCTCCTCCTCCACCGTGCCCGGCCCCCTCGACGACTGCCTCCGGCTCCCCCTCAGCAGCAGCGGCCGTAGCAGCCCGCCGACGGCCGCCCCTGCCGCCGACGGTCCCCAGCCGCCTCGCCGTGCCCCCCCGCGCTGCCCCCGGCCCCCTCCGCCTCTGTCCGGCCGCCCTCCGCCAGAGTCCGGCGAGAAAACCCTAAACCCTAATTCTTCGTGTCGGACACAGCCTGTGTCGGACACAGCCTGTGTCGTGTCGGACACGACACGGACACGATTTCAGCCCCGGTTTCGAGCCCTGTTCAGGTACTCATAACTTTCGCCTCGTAGCTCCTTTTTCAATTCCGTAAATTGCGTTGTGAAGCCTGTATGACCCTCTCGGTGTCCGGACAAACTGTTCGGGGCATCGCGTCCTGTGGTGATCGCACACCGCGATCCAAAAACAGGAAAAACCAGACCCTGTTTTACCCCGGAACTGAGTGCGCCCCGCCAAACGGGATGACTTGGTCGTGTGCGGTCTTCACAGATACGTGCGCGTCGTCGATACGGATGTGTGAGAATTCGTGGAAGCTGATTCGGGTGTGCGTGCACACAGGAATCAACGCGTATCCGCGGACATCGCCCCGTATCCGCCTTTTCTGCAATTCACCCTAACTTCGTGCACACACGTCGGATCGAGACAAAACTTGCGCCATCAGACTCGTAGCGATACGCTGGTCCTGTGGATCAAGTTTGGTTCGATTCTGAGAACGTTGACGAAATCGCGTGTCGTGGGCCCCACAGGCCCCGCTCGACGGGCGATTTCGTGATCGGCTCATCGGAATCCAAATCTGGAAGTTCCGTTGGGTTCACATCAGCGTTCCTGACCTGTTGACACTAAGTTTGGTGAATTTGGAGACCGTTGACCCGGACACGTTTTTCGGTGCAAAGCGTGCCCACCGGCGGACCCCGTTTTGACCCAAAACTGCCGTTTTTGCCCTTGTCTCCAAATTGGACCCAAGGACAGGCGTTTCTAGCTATTTGACATCTTCTGAGCGTGATGGTAATGTCTATTTCAGCTTTTGGACTCATCTCTGGAAATTTCCCCAAGAACCAAATTAATCAGATCCAAACAACAGGCAAGTACCTGCACTTCAAGTTTAACCTTTATATTGTGATAAATAAATTCCCTGCTTAATAGTACCATTGATGATCATATGTAGAGTTAGAACACTGGATTTCATGTCTTGAATAATATATTTCATGTCTTGCTTTTCATGTCGGGTGGGAGAATACTAGGAGGCATGTAGTTTACCTTTCCCCTTGTCGTGACTGCTAGCTGTTGGTACGCGACTGTACCATCAGCCTTATTCCTGATTGTTCCTGACTGCTAGTCGTCTATGACGGCCTTATTAGCCTTATAAACCCCTACATGCCAACTATGTATTCTAAATACACAAGTTCACGCACATAGTTCCTGTCTTGTTGCAGTTCTTGTTGTCTTGTTACAGTTACATTTCCTGTCACATTTTTCCTGTTTTACTCGTATTTCTGGTTTATAGCAATTAATCATACTTTACTTCTAGTCTTGTTTTATAGCATTATTTCTCAGTTAATTTCACTATTTACTTACGCATATTCTCAACATGATGCTTAGTCAGTTATTTTCTACCTGTCACAAATATTTAGCTTAAATCTTGTTGTGCATTGTGTACTTTGCTCCTTTCCTGACTGGATCCGTTGTTTAGGCGATGATAAGAACCTTGCCCCTACCTATTATGGACCCTATGAGCCAGCAGGTGATACAATTGCAGAGCCGGTTCCCACCCAGGAGACTACTCCTGCAGAGTAGTTAGCATTAGTTGTTTATTTCCTTTCATCTTAGTAATCGGGTTTGTCCCCGATATAATCTATGGTTCTGTAATAAACTCTGGATCTGATTATCATATTCTGGTTATAAAATCTTAGCGTTCTTTTTCCTGCTATTTTTCCTTGCCTATTTAATTATTGTGAATGAGCTAGATTTATTACCTGTGATTATGCCCTAGACAGCATACTACCGCCGACACTGCGGCGTAGGCTGGACGTACCCACGCACTCGTGCCCGAATTTCTGGGTGCGGGTCGTGACACGTTTTAGTGGTGGCCCATGCAGGTCAAACGACTAAATTATTCGGTTCCAACTTAGGGACCGAACAGGCCTGCAACAAGATTGAGGATTTTAGGATAAAGCTCATTCACAGTATAGGGTCCTTATTTCAATTCTTGATATCATTTCTGCTCAATTATCCTATCGCCTTTGATTTTCAAGTATTCTATTCTGATTCTCCTATCCCTTAATCTTTCAGAATGGTTCAGACGAGAAACACAGTAGGAGGCACATCAGAACCAGCTGAGCAGAATGTGCCCGAAACTCTTGCACTCCCGTCGCCTCCATCTGTTCCGGCAGTTACTCTAGATGGGGCACAGCTACTCGGAGTGTTCCAGGGACTAGTGGAATCCCAGAAGGAACAGACTGCACTTCTGCGGACCAGCCTCTCAGAAGCTCTTAGGTCCCAGGAGTCGCCACACAAGAGGCCAGGGAGTGCCAAAGACTTCAAGAACCTTAAACCCCTGGAATTCTATGGAACTGAGGGCATTCTCTACGCCGATGAATGGATAGAGAACGTAGAGCGACTCCTGAAGACTGCTCGGGTCCCTGATGATCTCAAAGTGGAGTCCGCAAGCCTGCAACTGTTCGACTTTGCTCGAACCTGGTTCAGAGATGAACCCCAACTATCTGCTCCTGACCTCACCTGGGAGGACTTCAAAAGGCTATTCAAGGAGAAATTTTATCCCGAAGTGGCTCGGGAAGCTCTCGAAAGCCAATTCGAGAGACTGGAACAAGGTAACATGTCTGTTGATGAATATACTGCTGAATTTAGCAGGTTAAGCCACTTTGCGGAGTACATGGTTCGTACCCCGGAGGACAGAGCCCGTAGATTCAAGAAGGGGCTGTCTCCGGATATTCGCCTTGCTGTCACCACCAGCCGAGCCCGCACCTACGAGGAAATCTTAAACGTGGCACAAGGCGTTGAGAGAGACATGGGGCATAAGCTAAAGCGAGAAAGAGATACCGGAAATGCGGGACCCAACAAACGCCCTTTTTAACAACAACAGCAGCAGAGGTCCCCGCAGCAAACCCAGGGTCCTCTCCCTCGAGCCACAGCACCCCAACACCAAGCTCAAGGACAGAATCAACGAGTTCCCACTTGTGGCTTTTGTCAAAAACAAGGTCACACCTGGCAAGTTTGTAGGAAGAGACTGGGTGCCTGTCTATATTGTGGATCAACAGAACACCAAGTGAGGGACTGCCCCACTGCTCCAGGACGCGGACAAGCTTACGTGATGACCGTGGAGAACGCGCAAACTCTGGAAGCAGCTAATGCGCGTAAGTGATTCGTAGATATCTTTTCTAGTATTGTTTAGCTCATGCCTATTGGTTCGTGACCTCAGCCCCAACCTAGTAATTTTGAACTTGCTAAATACCTGGTATGCTTTTAAAATTTGATAACTGTTTTAGAGACTTTTTGCTATTGTGCTTATTTTGTGTTATTTTGTGAACTTCAATAATTTGTACCTCCTTTCATCATTATCTAGCGCACTTAAATTTTGCTGAACTTGACATATGCTGCTATTTTATAGCTTAGTTTTGCAAGCTTACCTTTATCGGGCTTGTTCAGGACACATGTATTACTGAGGCCTGATCAACCCCACTAATACAAGTGTCTACTCAGAATCAGAGTACTACGATCTGATCAACCTTAGTGCATTTTGATTCGCACTTCGCACGACTACCTTACGTGGATTGAGAGATATAGTGACTAGTATACTTGCCCCTAAAAGTGTCCGAGCATATCGTATCAGTTACATAACCGTACTAATACGAGCATGCGAATAAATGATTACCAGAATAGAATCTCAATCCATAACCGCCTGACAATCCCCATTAGAATTCTTTAAACGCCTTGATCCCTATACCTCTGTTCTACCACCTCGCCCTTAAACTCTTATTATTGATCCTCGTCTTCCCTTACTTCGGAAAGACAAAATCCTGTGTTTGATATAAGTTGAATTGTAGTGTTAGACATACCCCTCAGACCGGTCAAATTGATGTTAACCCTTTATGACTAAGGCAATACCCTAAGTGATGTGTTTTGTGTTGCAGACTTAAAGATTCAATACCATGATTTATTAAGTTGGGACCTAGCTTTACTAGTTGTACAGCCTTAAAGGATATGGGTAAAATTCTAAGTTGGGTAGCGACCGCAATGTTCACCTAAGAGAAACCCGTTATACTGTGACCAAGTGAGTTTGGACAGAGAGAACCCTGCCATAATTTAAATTTCGAGGACGAAATTTTTTATAAGTTTGGTAGATTGTAAGCCCCTGATTTTTCAAAAATATTAAAATTGGGATTTTTCACAATTTTCTGGAATTTTCTGGGAATTTTTTGTAATTAAAATCAGGATTTTGAATTATTATAAAATTTTTAATTGATAATAAATAATATTAAAATATTATAAAAATAATATTTTTGGGTGTAAAATGGAAAACTGGACTTAGGACAATTTTTCTGGAATTTATTGGACCCCGGATCTATTTTTTTTAAAACACCTAAAACAAACTATTTATTTAATTAGTTATTAATTATTAATTATTATTATTATTATTATTTTATTCCTTAACACGGCCCATTGGGCCGGCCCGGCCCAGTCCCCCGCGGCCCGTCACCCTAACGGGTCGGGTCGGGTCGGGTCCGCTTGAACCCGACCCGCCCGGACCCCGACCCGCTCCCCAGCCCTCTCCCCCAAGACCCGCTCCCCCGCTCCGCTCCCGCCGGCCGCGCCGCCCGCCGCTCCGCCCGGCCAGCGCCACGCGTCCCCGCGCCCCCGCGCTAGCCGCCGCTCCGCCCGGAGCCCCCTCGCCTCGCCACCCCTATTTAACCCCCCCCCCACCGCCGTCGCTCTCGACCACGCCACCGCTGCCCGACGCCGCCACCGCCGCTATCCCTCTCCCCGGCCTCCTCCTCCACCGTGTCCGGCCCCCTCGACGACTGCCTCCGGCTCCCCCTCAGCAGCAGCGGCCGCAGCAACCCGTCGACGGCCGCCCCTGCCGCCGACGGTCCCCAGCTGCCTCGCCGTGCCCCCCCCGCGCTGCCCCCGGCCCCCTCCGCCTCTGTCCGGCCGCCCTCGGCCGAAGTTCGGCGAGAAAACCTTAAACCCTAATTCTTCGTGTCGGACACAGCCTGTGTCGTGTCGGACACGACACGGACACGATTTCAGCCCCGGTTTCGAGCCCTGTTCAGGTACTCATAACTTTCGCCTCGTAGCTCCTTTTTCAATTCCGTAAATTGCGTTGTGAAGCCTGTATGACCCTCTCGGTGTCCGGAAAAACTGTTCGGGACATCGCATCATGTGGTGATCGCACACCGCGATCCAAAAACAGGAAAAACTAGACCCTGTTTCACCCCGGAACTGAGTGCGTCCCGCCAAACGGGACGACTTGGTCGCGTGCGGTCTTCACAGATATGTGCGCGTCGTCGATACGGATGTGTGAGATTTCGTGGAAGCTGATTCGGGTGTGCGTGCACACCGGAATCAACGCGTATCCGCGGACATCGTTCCGTATCCGCCTTTTCTGCAATTTACCCTAACTTCGTGCACATACGTCGGATCGAGACGAAACTTGTGCCATCGGACTCGTAGCGATACGCTGGTCCTGTGGGTAAAGTTTGGTTCGATTCTGAGAACGTTGACGAAATCGCGTGTCGTGGGCCCCACAGGCCCCGCTCGACGGGCGATTTCGTGATCGGCTCATCGGAATCCAAATTTGGAAGTTCCGTTGGGTTCGCATCAGCGTTCCTGACCTGTTGACACTAAGTTTGGTGAATTTGGAGACCGTTGACCCGAACACGTTTTTCGGTGCAAAGCGGGCCCACCGGCGGACCCCGTTTTGACCCGAAACTGCCGTTTTTGCCCTTGTCTCCAAATTGGACCCAAGGAGAGGCGTTTCTAGCTATTTGACATCTTCTGAGCGTGATGGTAATATCTATTTCAGCTTTTGGACTCATCTCTGTAAATTTCCCCAAGAACCAAATTAATCAGATCCAAACAACAGGCAAGTACCTGCACTTCAAGTTTAACCTTTATATTGTGATAAATAAATTCCCTGCTTAATAGTACCATTGATGATCATATGTAGAGTTAGAACACTGGATTTTATGTCTTGAATAATATATTTCATGTCTTGCTTTTCATGTCGGGTGGGAGAATACTAGGAGGCATGTAGTTTACCTTTCCCCTTGTCGTGACTGCTAGCTGTTGGTACGCGACTGTACCATCAGCCTTATTCCTGATTGTTCCTGACTGCTAGTCGTCTATGACGGCCTTATTAGCCTTATAAACCCCTACATGCCAACTATGTATTCTAAATACACAAGTTCACGCACATAGTTCCTGTCTTGTTGCAGTTCTTGTTGTCTTGTTACAGTTACATTTCCTGTCACATTTTTCCTGTTTTACTCGTATTTCTGGTTTATAGCAATTAATCATACTTTACTTCTAGTCTTGTTTTATAGCATTATTTCTCAGTTAATTTCACTATTTACTTACGCATATTCTCAACATGATGCTTAGTCAGTTATTTTCTACCTGTCACAAATATTTAGCTTAAATCTTGTTGTGCATTGTGTACTTTGCTCCTTTCCTGACTGGATCCGTTGTTTAGGCGATGATGAGAACCTTGCCCCTACCTATTATGGACCCTATGAGCCAGCAGGTGATACAGTTGCAGAGCCGGTTCCCACCCAGGAGACTACTCCTGCAGAGTAGTTAGCATTAGTTGTTTATTTCCTTTCATCTTATTAATCGGGTTTGTCCCCGATATAATCTATGGTTCTGTAATAAACTCTGGATCTGATTATCATATTCTGGTTATAAAATCTTAGCGTTCTTTTTCCTGCTATTTTTCCTTGCCTATTTAATTATTGTGAATGAGCTAGATTTATTACCTGTGATTATGCCCTAGACAGCGTACTACCGCCGACACTGCGGCGTAGGCTGGACGTACCCACGCACTCGTGCCCGAATTTCCGGGTGCGGGTCGTGACAACAAGTGATAGAAATATGGACATCTGTTTCTGTCGCCAATCAATATCATATACGTCGTACCTCAGCAGCGGTTTTTGTTTCGTCGTTGAAGTCGGTCGCTGTTTTGTAGTATTTTTATAGTGTTTCAAGGCATATCTTCGATATACATATAGTCGTATTTTTGTAGTATTTTTGTCGTTGACAAAACAAGAAATGTCGTTGTATATATATATATGTCCAAAATTTTATGGAATAGTGTAATACCATAGCGAGCAAGTTTTCTATTTAAGGCTGCAAACTAGTCGTATGTTCATGACATCTCAAAATAGTCAAAAAATGATAATGAATTTTTTTTATTATCAACTATATAATTTATTAAACATTTTTTTACAGCTTAAACATGTCAATAACAAATATTTCTTGACATTTTTGAATTGTGAGACATAAATCCCAAAACTTTTAAATTGAGACTTTTTTTGGCACGGACAGTTGAGAATGTGAACCGTCATCAAATTCTTATTTTTTGACAGGTAAAATCAATTAATAAAGACTATTATTTTGGTAATTGTATTAAGATTTTTAAAAAATTCTCTTTTCAGGAGTATTTTATTAGATTTTTTTATTAGTTTTCTCTATATTCTTTTTTCTATGTTTCTTCCAAGTTTCAAGGACTCAACCTTTTAGGCTTTAGAAATTTAGACAGTGGTTAGTAGTGTGTTGATGATACTTTTCTTGATGATTCCTTGCTTTTCCTTGTGCTAAAGCAACATTTTGAAGAGTTGGTGCATAGGAGAGGTTCATTTGCATATATAACTCAAATATGTTTTTCATGTCTAACCACTTTGTGAGTCGTGACGATCATCATCGTCGTCGCCATCATTAGAATCCACTATAATTTGTTTTACTATTTTGTTCAGTTGTTGCTCTTTAAGAAAATCTCAACTCGTTATCAAACGTGCAAGTAATTATTATATTTGTTGCTTGAAGATGCTTAAGTGATAAAATATACACAACGTGGGTCTGGTACAGCCTACACGAGTCTGTACTCTCTACTAGTTCACTACTAATAAGCAGCAGATCTTTAGTCACTCTTTTTAGATCCAAACTTACACATAGGAAGATTCCAAGCAGAACATAATGAAGAGTTTGTGTCTGTCTGTGAAGAAATTAATTACCCTCAACAATATAAGCGTATGTTCATTCATGATGTACGTGTGCAACAATTGATTGCATGCCAGGCTAGCTAGGCCAGGCCCCGGTCCTTAATTCGTTGCGATGCTTTGTATCTGAACGAATTTATTGTACAGAATGTAGCTGAAATATAATATGCAACAATTGATCGCCAAGTCCCTTTATGTTCGCTATCCTTTTGTTTGAATCTGACGAAATTTGTCGGAAGATTAGCGTTAAACAAGAGTTGTACTTGTGCACGTACACAATCTTGTAAATTTTTGGATCATGGTCTCTAGGAAATTTTGTTCCTGTGCGAATCTGCCGACATATTTATGATTCATACTGGTAAACAATATAGTATCAATATTACAAACTATGTAAAACTGATATATATATATATATATATAGGTAAAGTGTAAAAAAAAATTCCTTCAATTTGTCTAATTAGTAAACTAAGTTTCGATAGACAAATATAACAATTAAATTCTCTCGCAATATATGACTCGATCAAAATGTCTCATACCGTCTACAAACCTTCAGATTTGACCGTTAGTGTCTGTTTAAAAAAAAAAAAAAAATCCAAAATATATCCTGTCCCTCTTTCTCATTCACCCCTCTCCCCTCCCTCAATCCCTTCCCCCCTCCTTCTCTACCCCAACCCCCCGCGGTGGTGGCAGCCCCCAGCCCCCCTCCTCCTACCCTCGCGGCCACCCGTCCCCCTCCTCCTCCTCCCCACGGGGCCACCCCCGTCCTCCTCCTCCTCCTCTTCACACGGATACCCCCTCCCCCCCCCCCCCGCCGAAGACACACACAGAGAGAGAGAGAGAGGGAGAGAGAGGGGGGGGGGGGGGAGAATGGGTGAGAGGACATATTTTAACGTTTTTTAACGGCAGAACTTATAATGGGTGTAGACTAAGCCAAAATAAAAATGTGAGTTTTTAAAACTAGGGGTTTTAAATGCAAAAATGAAAATCTAAGAAATTTATTTTTTTCCACTTTACCCACTGATATCTTTAGTACCACAAAAAATTAAACAGTTCAGTTGTACAATAAATATATTCTTGTATATATTTACTAATTAAAATTATCAATTAAAAATAAAACTGTTGTTTTTAGTCTTTCTAAATAATATGTTGCATGAAGTTATATATATATATATATATATATATATATATATATAATACTAATATAATAATAAATTTAGAATAAATAAAGTTGTTCTAGTTTAGTCTTCCTAAGTAGATCTTAATAAAGGTTTGAATAATTACAATAATTGTCTTTTAGTCTTCCTATAATAATCTAACTACTATTATTTATTTATTTTCATTTAGTATATGTTGGTTTCTTCACCGAGTTCATATATACAAGTGTTTTATAAAATACAATGCAGAAAATTTTATATGGAGAAGAAAGTTTAAAGAAATAGAGGCAAGTGAAAGAGATTTTGAAGAATTACAATTACGAAATATTTCGTTGGATAGTCTGACAAAATTATTTTAGATTTTTTTTATCCACAAAATTAATATTTGTTTGTGATATAATGGTAAAATCGGATTTACTTTGGGGCCAAATTATAAATATATACAGGAACAGACGCAGTAATTTAAAATAGAGAGGGCAACCTCAAATCTAAAAAAAGTCCAAAATTATACTAAATAGAATTCAAAGGGGTTGATGAAAATTATGAAAAAATGAAAAATCCTATATATATATATATATATATATATATATATATATATATATATATATATATATATATGTAAAACCCCAGATTTATCAGGAATTTAAAAATAAATTTTCGGATTTTTTCTTGAGTTTTTAACCAATTAAAATCAAGGTATTCTGGTATTAAATAATTTTAGATATTTTTATTAAATATTAAAATATTATGAAAATAATATTTTTGGGTGTAAAATAAAATATTAGACATAGGGTAATTTTTTTGGAATTTATTGGACCCCAAAACTAGTTTTAAAGACCTAAAAACCAAGTTTTTAAAAAAAGCAGAATAAACAAAACCAAACCAAAATAAAACCGATTTATTATTAAACCGAACCAACACTGAACCGAACCCAATCCTTAGCGGGTCGGGTCGGACCCATAACCGAACTCGACCGGAAACCCGCAACCCGACCCGTAGCTACAGTATTCCCAAATTTTTTCCGTCCCTTCGACTTCTCGCCGGCGGCCGTTTCCCGGCCGCTGCGCCTCTCCGCCTCCTCCGCGGACATCCCCTGCCGCTTCGCCTCCGCAACCGTCTCCTCCTATAAATTGACTCTGCTTCCACCACCTTCTCCGCCATCACCGAACCCGACTACGGCCGCTCCCATCCACCACAGCCACCGCCACCTTCATCCCTTGTAGCCACCACCGCCATCCTTCGGCGCCACCCTGCAGGCCACCGAGCTCCCCTGCCTCCGCCAATCCCCCAACCCCTAGCCACCGCCACTGTCTCCCTCCACTCCTCTCCGGTCACCCAGCCCCGCAGCCCACAGCACCGCCACCGCCATCGCCGAGTTCCCTCCGACGAACTCCTCTGGCCGACCCGACTCCAGTGCCGCCTCCGCCGAGCCTCCACGACGACCCCGAGCAGCCGCCGCAGCACAGCAGCCAACGCCGCCGTGCCCCACCACTGTGCCGCGTTGCGCCACCTCGCGAGAACGTAATTTTAGTCGATACTGACGCCCTGTTCAGGTGATATTTTCTCTCTCCTCGTCGTCTCATTTTTTGTTCTGTCGACTCGTGCACGAACCCTGCGTGACCCTCTCGAACCCCGTACCATTAGCCAGGGGTATTGCGTCCTGTGGTGATGTCAAACTGCGACAAAAAATCAGGAAAATAAACCCCTTTTTCTGAAAATTCGGAAAATGTTCCGAACTCCCCAGTTCGCGACCGTTTTGCGACCAACCTGTAAAATGTTTTCAAAATTGGCTTGACCAGTGATTTAGACTATATGACCAAGTTTTAAACCCTATTTTTGTGTAATTTATTGAGTTGTCGTTTGTATTTAATTTGAGGGTAAAAATGATCGAAATATTAGTTATTTAAATACCATATTTTTCTCGGAACTGGGTGCGTCCCGCTAAACGGGATGACTTGGTCGTGTGCGTACTTCACCGAAAGGTGCGCGCCGTTAATACGGAAGTATGAGATTTCACGGAAGTTGATTTGGATGTGCGTGCACACCGGAATCAACGCGTATCCGTCGACAACACCCCATATCGGCCCTGTTTTAAAACTCGTTGTAACTTCGTATACGCTCATCGTATCGAAATAAAACTTGTGCCATCGAACTCATAGCAATACGCCGGTCCTGTGACCCAAGTTTGGTTTGATTCTGAGAACGTTGACAAAATCGCATATCGTGGGTCCCACGGCTCCACTTGACGGACAATTTTGTGATCGGCTCATCAGAATCCAGTTCTGGATATTTCGTTGGGCTTGTATCGTTGTTCTGGACTTATAGACACTAAGTTTGATAAATTTGGAGAATATTGTCTCTGTCACGTTTCTCGGTGCGAAGTGGGCCACATGTGGACCCCGCTTTGACCAGAAACTGTCACTTTTGCCCCTGTGTCAAAATTGGACTTATGGACAGGCAATTCTAGCTATTTGATATCTTCTGAACCTGATAGTAATATTTATTTCAGCAACCGGGGGAGTACCTGCAGATCCCGCTGATACCAGAGCAGCAGTTGGAGCCAGAACCCCAAGCAAGTGTACCTTGCCATACTTGCAGTAAATTGATTCATATTATTCTCTTGTTCTATTCCTGTGATATATATGTTGTACCTAGGATCGTGTGATATTACTTAACATTCGAACAAGATTCGGGTGTCAACACCGTACGCGGAGTTGTGTAACGTCACATAGAGATGGATATCGAAACCCTATATATTCTCGTGCTTGCCTTATCAAGTACGTCATACCTCAGGGCACCTAACACTATTCATGAGACATAATCTTCCTGAGATATTCATGGTGATTCTGTATAGGTTACAGGTTTTATGACATATACTTTATATACATGCTTAGATCTCATTATGACTTGCTGCATTAGATATGATCTTGCGTGTCATGGACATGAGATGTGTGATTACATTGGGTGGAAAGAGACATAAAGGCTACAGGTTGATTATATTAGTGCGATGCCATGGCCGCTTGGAGCTAGATTCTGACATGATATCACTGCTAACGGCTCCCCGACACCGAGCTTGTAGTGGTCTCAGCCTGAGTTCTAGTGATGCTCTCATCTTGCATATCACTAAGCTGGTTATATTGTTTACCCTATTGATTCATTTATTATTGTACTACATTTATTATGGCTTGAGTTATTCTTGTACCTTGCTATGTCCCCTGAGGACCTGGATCCGGATTATGTTTCCAGGTTTAGCAGAAGAGATCTACCCCGAGGTGTACGGAACAGGAACAGGCACTGGAGCAGTACCAGATCCAGAAGACGAGGTGATCGCCGATAATTTCTTCTGAGTATATTCTTTATCTATACTCAGTATTTGATGTTGTTATACTCTTTATTTTTTGTCTATTGAACTATTTATCGGGTTGTTCCCCGATATATATTTTATTGAGACATTGATTTGATTTGTATTTTATATTGATGTATTCATTTATGTGGATGAGATTAGTATATTAGATCCTTACTGTTGTTTTACAGCTTAAGTACACCCTGATGGGTCCATTAAATTGGGTTTGTCCATCAGTGTGTGCTGCTGGCCATTATCACGTGTCTAGTCCGATGATATTTTGGGACTGGGTTATGACAATATATATATATATATAGTCATACCCAGAACCAGAATACAAGAGAGAGGGGGCAGACAATGACCAACTACGTAAACTCAGAGCACACCAGTACCCCGAATATACTATAAAACTGTAAGACATGGGGGGTTAACACTACAATGCATCAGTTAATCCTAAATCAAGAGGTCATAGGTGTATCAATGACAACCAAATAACAATATACACGGAATATGATCATTAGGAGCAAAATAGTAAAGCGTCCCAAACCAAATGTACAAAGATGATCATGAAGCTACTAATACAAAATAAAGAAATAGTAAGAGTATAGTCATAGATGATTAACTCATAGTCTAGACTAAGCTAACCATGCCATTGCCCATAGGCTAGAAGTCAAGTCCAAAACACGAGCTAAACACGTGCTGGGTGGAAAAATGCCGCAAAAGAATATACAAGTACGGGATCTAGTGGGTGGACAAGAAGAAATCCACTCAGGTAGTCTAGTACTCCGGGTAGTCACCAACCAGCGAAAGATAAGGGAAGTCCTCTTGTTCCACTACGAGATCTAGCCATGCAAAACTAGTGAAGTCAGACACCAAAAAACCAGTACCACAAAGGAAGGCCAAAAACTATGAACTAAAACCAATACTATCTTAACACAGAAACAAATAAGACAGAAGTAATTAAATACACATTGAGCCTAATGTGCTACCACTGCACTTATCTCGAGAAGAAAAGGCAATAAGCTAAGTAACAGATGATATATAGTAAGCTATTGGTGACAGAAAAATAAACATGGAGCAATGAAAAAATAAACGTGTACAAGTGAACATGTAACGTTCCTGAACAAAACTGAGAACATATACAAGATCGGGAACAAGGACTAGGAACAAGCAAAGCTATCTAGGCTAGTGGAACTGTACTGTACAAGGGGCGAGCATAGTTTGGGCGTACAATATCCAGAACTTGGCATAAGTAGCTAGCAAGTAAAGGATCAAAAGAAACTGAATGCAATAACTATGAAACTAACGGAACCCGTGAAAAATAATAGGCTTAGTTTTTCACCTTTATACCAAACAAGGACAAAAGGAAGGAACCACCCCCATTACCGTTCATGTGTCTCAATCTATGTCTTCAACAATATAACAATAAGAACAATAACAATATAGAAGGAAAACTATTGGACCAGCAATTGTAACAATCAACAAGTACGACCAAGAATTGTTTATATCTTGATATCATTAGCTAACTTGGGTTAGCATAATTTCTGGTTACTAACAAATGCACTTTGAGGTTCTCCTATTGGTCGCAGGCTCTGTAGTCTATCCGGGTTATATTTTGCACGCAAGGGTAATAATAAGTAACAATAGTAGCAATAATAATAAGATGCTACACTTGACGGTGAGCTAGAAATGGGCCATACTCGACAGCATGCTCCAAATCCATACCTAAATTATAGCATCGGAACACCGTGAGTACCTGCAACTAGGTAACCTCCCCTACCAATAATCTAAGTCTATAATCTAGCCATTAATTCTTAGCAATTTTAGTTCAGGATTTTGGGTGTGGTATTTCGAAGAATCTATCCTAGATATGCATGCAAGACAAGACAATGAATTGACAGTTATAATCATTAGCACAAGACAAGCCACAACAGTTACTATAGTGACAATCAAAGACAATAGTGACCATGAGGGACAATCTCAATATCTAGAGTGACAATCAATACATGTAGTGACAATATGTATCTAGCGTAACAATCAATATCTAGAGTGACAATCAATGCATGTAGTAATAATCTGTATCTAGGGTGACAATATGCCATAGGTAACAGTTTGAGAGTGACAGTGAGGGACAATAAGGGAAAATAATGTCATGGTCAAGAGTAACAATAGGTAACATGTACTGGGCGCATATATAAAGGGTGGGAAGCCACTAACTATACAAAATATCATGTCGGGACAATGAAGCATAAATAGTCATGCAAGATAGTAAACACAAAGGAGCTAGGTACAAGCAACGAAGAGCACAAGAAAATAAATCATATAAAAAAGAGTACATGACTGCTATACCATTGGTACAGACCAGTATACCGCTGGTATGGCGGTCCAGAGATAGAAAAAAGACAGCAGGTAATCGATTCCAACTGTCATTACCACATTTTTAGAGGAGAATATTTTTGTCATTTAGCATATTTTATATTTAGTGATTAAATATTTATATATTGTGCTACTAATTATTTATATTGTGTTGTGCTATTTATTATTAGTTAGTAGGCTAGCCTAATTATTGAACTTGTCATTAATGGACCCAATTAGATTGCCATGACACATTGAGTCCAACATTGAGTCAGGTCCATTAGACTTATTCCATTTAGTTAATTAAGGAGATTATATTAATTTTTATTATATTAGAGGCTTCCTAATATAACCCTCCTAATTAATTTCTCATAACTAGCTAGTGGGGGGCATAGTTGTCATTGTGAATTGCTTGGAGAAGGGGCAAGAAGGGGCCGACCATATGAGGAGTCTCTCTCTCTCTCTCTCTCTCTCTCTCTCTCTCTCTCTCTCTCTCTCTCTCATTAATTCATTTCAATTTTAGATCCTTAATTGTGTTATTCCCCAAATTACTTCATCCCTCCACCAAATTTACCCTAATTCACTTTTATCCTCTTCTATTTACACCACCTAAGGTGTATTGGAGCTTGGGTTACAAGGAGCACTTCGATAAGGAGCCATTAGATAGAAACTTATGGCCTAATTGTGTCTATTTGGGTTTTGCATTAAAAATCTATCTTCCAATAGGTATAATTCTGAATTACTTCCTTAATTAGACTCTAATTCATACATTTGACCATTAGAAAATCTTTTTTGGCTTAGGGCTACCCATAGGAACAAGAACTAGGTTCATATAACTTGTATTATGACATCTACATAGATTTTTGTGCCCAATTTGGGGAAATTCCGAGATTGATGCATCAAGTGTGTGTCATAAGACCAATTAGATCTAATTAGACTTAGATTGATAGTGTGGGACTAGATACGTGTCCATAATTGTGCATGAGTAGAGCGTATCATGGTATTTTATGATACGCTATGATACAGGAGTTTATTTGGGTGTTTTCCTTTGTACACTTGTGATACACATGTTAATTCTTTCACACCACATTGTAATAACTATTGTTTGTATTAATTATACTATATTAGCTATTTGAGATATTTTTCTATTAGTTTGGGATGTGTATCATATCAATGAGTGAGTGTGGCATGTTGATGCGCACCAAGTGCTTGAGTGGAGTGGTTGTGCTTTAGGTATTTGTTTGAATGCCTATATATATTTATATTAGTGTATATATACATATATATACTTAAGTGGCAGTGTGTGTGTACATTGAGATATTAATGTGTATAGGTGGTGCACAGAAAGGGGTTATAGTCAGGGAGTAGTTGTAATAGCAACAATGGAGACTCCTATTCAGAGAATGTGCAGTGTGCACATCGGGTTGAGATTCATGTGGCGGTGATCCTTGCACCAATGTGTTGGGTGTTGGTAAGTTCAGGTTTTAGTATCACTAGGGTGCTTGGTTGTTTGGAGTTCTTAGTGTTAGCATTTGTATTAAGTGTATTAAGTGTAGTGAGGACTGTGATACAACAATAGCTCTTGAAGGGGAGTCGGGCATAGATGTTAACAGTTGTGCACAGTGTACACTACTATTCAATTTGGCATCAGCAGCTACTGTTGGTAACAACAAACAGTAGTGATGGTGCTAACATCAAGGGTAAAAGAGTGAACTGCATTCATAGTATGTATGTGTGTGTGTGTGTGTGTGTGTGTGTGTGTGTGTGTGTGTATGTGTATTGCTGTATGGGTGTGAGAAGGATTATAGTAGCAGCAGTAGTAGTATTTAAGGAAGCTTTGAGCTTCAGTAACGGTGTGAGCAATAAGACATCTAGGGGAAAACTTACTTAATGTCAGGTAAGCAGCAAAGATAGGGTCGGGTAGCAGGTAATGGAAAGTGAGTATGCATTCACTGACTGTGTAATTCTAGTTTTGAGGAGTGATTTGAACTGATACATAGTATCAGTGATAGGATATGGGGGAGATAGGCATTTAACTGCAAGGAAATGGTGTGGAGTCGGGTTAGTATGAAACCTGAGCAGGCCTGGGTTGGGGCACTGCACACAGTGTATGAGATAGCTGTGAGGGGTATTACCTAATGACTGATACCATGGTAATGAGATACCCAGTTTGTAAGGTATTAACTAAGGTATTTAGTATAAGATTAGTATGGTTTGAGGTATGGTTAATAGATATGGGTTATGTTGATACCATGGGGTATCTTAGAGTTGGGTAAGGGTTAGTATTGGTATTAGATAGGATATTGTAATACTATGTATATGATATAGATATTAGACTATATGTTATATATATAGTATAGTGTATCAACTAGGAGTAATATTAGCTAGTATAGCTAATACCCAAGGTATTGACTAGATTAACTAGTTTTGGTCTAGAAATATAGTTACAACTTAGTTTTGACCAATATTGACTAGTTTGACCCTAAAAGTCAACATTTGACCTAGTTGGTCTAGTTTGAACTAGTTTGACTAGAAATGGCCTAGAAAGTAAAATTTGAATCTTTTAGCATATTTATCATTTCTTACACCCAATGATATGATATTTTATATATAGCTCTGTGTGATACCAGCCTGAGCACCGAGTTACATTATTTGCTTAGGACCAGAGGCGAGTGCATTCTCTGATTATTTTTCGTTTATGATATCTTCTATGTTCCTTATATTTAGTGTAGATATTATTGACTTCTTGACACATGGTTACATGGATTACTATTTTGTGGATCCCGTAATAAGATATTATTTCGGATAGTTCCTAGTGTATCCTATACAAGCCCTATTGCTCTTGTACTTGTATGGACACTGATTCCTGGGGAGACTAGCTACCTTCTCAGAGAATCCCGTGTCGTAACGTGCCATAGTTTTATCCACTATACCAGTCAGGGGTTGGAGAGTGTTAGTTAGATATGTGATCATACCCACCCTATATGAGTATTCATGTACAAGTACCCTGTTAGTATTAATCATACACTTCATGTATGATTAGCCAGGTCATAATTCCAATACAAGTTTCTAAGCCAATCATATGTCAAAGCTACTACCCACTTACTTTGTTTGTGGTTTTTCCTGACTTCTATATATGATGCTCATCTATCTTGTACCATTTACAATATTTTCATATTCTATGTATTTCCTACTCATGCCCTATTTATCTTGTATATTATCTCTATTTACTGTTACATAGTCTTTGTCAATTATTTGGAATTGTTGTTAGAGGTATGCTTCACTCCAATCCTGACTGGATATATTTTTCAGATGATGTAGATAACTGGTACTCTACATACCACGGATCTCAGGATATAGTGGGTGTAGAGTTAGAGACGGTGGCTCAGAAGGAGCCAATACCTGGAGATGATAAGATAGTTACAGATGTTTAGACCATTGGATTAGTTAAGTCTCAATTTAGATATTTTAGCATGTATTATATTTGAGACTATTGAGCTAGTCTATTAGACTTGATTATGAGTTGTATTTGTGACTTGTGATTCTATTTCTTTAATTCTATATCATGCTACATCTTTCTCTAGTTTTATTGTGATTGAGTATTGATTACTATTTTGTCCTCCATTTGGAGTTGAGATACCTTGAAAGGTACATATATATTATGTGAGATGTTAGATAGTATTAATGATCTAGACAGCGTTCTACTGTCGATGCTGCGGTATAGGCTGGATGTCTCCACGTTCTCGTACCCTTACACTTGGAGCGAGTCGTGACACCAACAAATCGGTATATCGTGGATATACTCTAGTATACTGTCTGTATGCCGGTCCAAGTCACAACAGATTTCTAGGATTCCAAGTTGGGCCATTATCGGTATATCATCGGTAAACACAAGTATACCATCGGTATGCCGGTCTAATAAGCAATTCTAGGAAAAGTCCAAATAAAGACGAGTGTTCGAAAATAAAATCACGTCATGAAACTCAACAAATATTGGTTTAACAAGTTTACAAATTGTCACTACCATATTTTCTAGAAAAGGGTATTTTGGTCATTTCATAATTTATTAAATATTGTGCAAATTAAATATTTATTTATTATATTATTTATTTATTGTTAGCATGTTAGATTTATTTTTGGACTTGTGTTAGTAGACCTAACTAGTATAGATTAGATCCATGGACCAACATTTAATTCTAGTTAGAATTGAGCCCAATAATTAGAAGCTCAATCATTAGGAGGATGATAAATTATGTTAAACCCATTAGACTAGAACATTCTCTCCTTAACTAATTTTTTCATGAGAGGCCCCAAGGGGTATTTTAGACTTTACATAGTAGCTTGAGGGAGGGGGCAAGTGAGGCCTATATAAAGGGGATAAAAATTTCTCTCTCTTCATTTTTTATTCCAAATCTAGAACTAAAATTTTTCTCAACCAAATTCCATCAAATCCCTACCAAATTTCTTCCCAATTCCTTCCCAAATCACCATTGGAGACTATTAGAGTATGGATATACAAGGAGAAAGCATGGATCTACAAAGAGGAGCAAGGATCTACAAGTTGAAGGCTTATTTTACCATTTTTGGAGGTTTTATTGGGAATCCATCTCCCAATAGATTACAATTCAGTTTTTTCTCTTTTATTAGATTCTAAATCTGATATTTAACTATGAGAAACCAACCTATATGCATAGGCTACCCATAGAAATTGGAATTGAGTTCATAAGAGGCCTATGGAGAAAGTTATGGTACTTTTTGTGTCAATTTTGGGAGAATTCCGAGATTGACACTTATTGTGTTTATCAATTGGTCCTATAGATCAAATTAGCATATGTTTGTTTGTTTATTTGTGGTTAGTGTCGTGTCTACAATTGGATACGTGTAGGTCGTATCCCAACAAAATTGGTGATATGTGTTGATTTGGGGGTTTTTCCTCCGACACGGGACTTAATTTGAGCATGTCATATTTTGACACGGACACGTAGATATGTAATTGACTCTTCATATTATTCATATTTATTATTTTAGACTTGCTCATGTCCTTCGGGGTATGTTTGGTTGTGTGATGGACTCGTGTCGCAAGCGTATCATAGATCTAGTGTGATACGGGTGCGATACACTCCACATGTTTGTTGTGTTGCATTTCTAGATCTAATCTCTTTTATTCATAGCTATTGATAATATATGAATTCATATGTATATGCATATATTGTTGTATATAGATATATATATGTATATATATATATATGATTATGTATATATATATATATATATATATATATATATATATATATATATATATATATATATATATAGTAGAGAGATGTGTTTATATATATATAATGTTGAGTGTTTGTGGGTTGATATATATGTATATGGCTATGGGATACTATATCTATATTTATATATATGAGAGGGAGTGATATATCTAGCTATATGTATATATGTATGTAGGAGATGTGTATTGATATATGTATAGCTATGTGTGTGTATACATATATATGTGTATATGTATATAGATATAGATATCTATATAGTTGTGTATATATACATGTATGGTTGTGAGTGAGAGTATATATATATATATATATATATATATATATATATATATATATATATATAGAGAGAGAGAGAGAGAGAGAGAGATGTGTGTGAGAGTGGAGAGTTGCATATATATGTATGTAGATGTATATAGGAGTGGTGTTAGTTGTGCTTGTGTGTGTGTATGAGAGAGTGTTGTGATGTATATATGTATAGATATATATGTTGATATCTACTTATAGTTATGTATGTATGTATATATATATATATATATATATATATATATATATATATATATATATATATGTATAGTTTGTGTATGTGTGTGTGTGTGCTAAGGGGTGAGGCACAGCGATGCGAAGTACTGCCGCAGCAGCGAGGCAACGCAACTCAGCGCGACGTGCACAACAGGCTGCAGCGAGCAGCAGCGTGGTGCACATCAGTAGTTTCAGGGCGCCGCAGCAACAGTTCATGGCACAGTAGCAAGGCAGCGCAGCGCGGTGCAGCAGCTGCTGCATGGTGCAGCAGCATATGCGTAGTGCGGCACTGTGAAGCAGTAGTAGCCAAGCATTCTGTTTCTGTGTGCGCAACACCGTTCAGACAGCAAGGTATGGTTTAGATGGATTAGATAGTTTAGTGGTTAATAGTTATAGCTAGTAGTATAATAGTTAAGTTAAATACTTTGTTAGTAGAATAGTTAGCCTAGTAGCTATTGTAGTATATGTATCTATGTATGTAAGTTATTGTTAAGTACTATATGTAGATATGTAGTATTATGGGATAAGTTAGTAGATATGTATCATATGTTAAGTTAGTATCTATGTATTAGTATATAAAATATGTTAGTAGTAATAGGTAGTTGGGTATTAGTAAATATTAAATAGCTAGTAGTTGTATTAGATAAATATATATTAGCATATAGTTTAGAGATTGGGTAGCTAATATATATTAAGATATCACATTACCTTGAGATGCCAAAGTATTGAGGATACTCAAGGTATTTGAGTTGAGTAACGAGATGGGTGTGTTAGTAGTGCGATACCGCATTGGTTCAAAGCCAAGGTATTCATTTAGAATGTGTAGTGAGGATTAGTATATCTAATATTGTTTGGATATGAATATATGACTATTTCATATTTTTGCTTGCGTATCATAGGATACGGTATCTTGTTGGTTTCTTAGTGTCTTAGAATAGCTAGTATAGCTTAGTTTCATAGCGTATTGACCTAGCATCCTAGAGATGGACTCATATAACCTAAAAATAGGTAGTTTGACCAAGTTTGACTAGTTTGGCATAGTGTTGACCTAGTTTGACTATTTTGACTTAGAAATAGCTTTATGACCTATAATTGAACTAGTTTAACTTATTTTTATTCCAGAACCTTGTTTTATTGCAATATTCCATATATAGGTCTGTGTTACACCAGTTTGGACAGTTTGACATTCATTGCTCTGGACCACAGGCGAGTACATTCTCTAATAGTTTCTCATTTATGATATCCTCTATGTTCATTGTATCTAGTGTAGATATCTATATTTTCTTGACACGATGGTTACACGGATTGGTATATTCGGATCTCGTCATGAGATATTATTCCTTGGTATATATGGTATATCTTGTGCAAGCCTTGTTTTATTATTCTTCTTGTACATGTACAGACACTGATTCTCGGAGAGATTTGCTACCTTCCTAGGGAATCCCATGCCATAGCGTACCATAGTTGGATCTACTATACCAGTCGGGGTTGGGGAGTATGTAGTGTAGATATGTAAAAATAACCATCTTGTATCATGTCTTGTTCTTGAATAGTGTTAATCATATACCGCACGTATGATTATCCAGGCCATAAATCTTGTATCAAGTTCCCAAGCCGATCACATGTTAAAGCTGGTACTCACTCACTTAGTCATTAGTATTTTTTTTATTCCATATTGCTCATTCTTGTATTTATTTCCAGTATTTCCTTTATTGCGTATCTCTTGTATATGTATATGGCATCTTGTATATTCACATCTATTTACTGTTACATAGTTTATATCATTGATTAGAACTGTTGTTAGAGATGTACTTCGCTCCATTCCTGACTGGAAAATTTTTTGTCAGAGGATCCGAGAGATTGGTGTCCGACATACTATGGACTTTGACCTATAGATGGTGCAGACTTGGACCCACTAGTTCTGGAGTGATTGTCGCAAGGTTTATCCGGATCACTAGTTTTTATAGTTAGTTTCTTTATTATTTTGGGTACCGGATTTGTTTTCAGCTTATAGTATGAGATTGAATATTATTTCTATTATTGTTATTATATATTTTGTATAGTTATGGTAGACTTTCTTGATATCTTCTCGTGCTTTAAAATGTGATTGAGTTTTGTGTTGAGATATTGTTCGCAGATTTCATATTATTGTGAGATGTTTAGATAGTATAGTTAACCAAGACAGCGTTCTACCGCTGATGCTGCGGCGTAGGCTGGATGTTGTTCCCGACTTGCATCCCTACACCGGGTGCGGGTCATGACACAAATCTAGAGGTGTAAAACCCCCTAATTTTAAATATTATATTTATTTAATTAATCATCGAATGTAATTATATTATTTCTTAGTTAATTAGAAAATAAAATTTATTGATTTAATTACCTAGATAATTACTCATTTAGAATTATTGCACAAAAACTATTATTTTTATTTTTATTTATTTTATTTTAGGAACCCTTGTAGAAGGGTGATAGATTTTTAGAATGTACTAATATTTTCTGGATTTTTATACCATATATATATATATATATATATATATATATATATATATATATATATATATATAGTATTAATAAAAAAAACTTAAACCTTAAGCCTAATTTTCTAAGCCCTAAGCCTTAAGCTAATTTCCTAAGGTTACCCACAGCAGCCCGTGAGCACAGTACCTGTCACGCCCCAGTCCCAAAATACGTAGGACTAGGACATGTAAGCATGCCAGCCGCATGGATATGGCAACTCTAATATATGGAAATCAAATCCACACGTACGCTGTAATATGAATATCAAATCCACAAGTGGTATAACTGTAGTACAAGTCACAGGGTAAAAAATCTAAATCTCATCCACCAAAATCATATAGAGATAAATAAACAGTATCTATGAAACTAGATCTCAATAAGAAGTATCTAAGGATGATAGTTGGATAAAAACAAATCCACTACCAACTCAAATGGGAAAAGTAAATACAATATAAGTACAACTCACTCAAACAATATAAGTACCCGCTATCAATCATGGCTCGAAGAGAAGACATCCACAAAGCATCTATAACCATCCAAATCTGTGCTCCTGTAAATACTCAAGAAATAGGTACACCTAGCAGCGGACCAGGTCCTCAGAGGGACATAACAAGATACTTAAACACATGCCATTAAAGTACTGAAAATAAACATCCATTGGGGTCGCCTAACCATCTATGTGAATACAGTTTGAGAACAACTTTCTAACAAGTGGGCTATCTGGCCATAAATAGGATTGGCATGGTTCTTTTGGAGATCCAGGGGCCTACAAAGGCACGTCGTCTTTTGAACGGCGAACGGCGGAGGCCCGCCAAGTAGTATAGGTGTCATCATGACCGCGCATCTCCGGCAGAGCGTACGGGTTACACAAGAAAAGTACAAAGGAGCCCAAATGTGATACTTGTTGTTCTTCCCACCCCATGCTCTAAGCATGTCACATCCATGACACGATTTGGTCCATAGCCTATCCTTAGTACCCTAGCCCAATCCTGTAACCAAACAAGGACAAGGATGGGACTACCGTACTACAATAGGCTACGTCCATAGACCTCTAATAACTGCTAAGTCTTCTAGCATGCAAAGTTTCTAACAACAGTTATTCCTAACGCACGGCCCACACGTACAGGAGGCCAACCTGCACGCAAGTCCGTGATCTACATGAGACTCACAACTCGTATAACAACTGTGTCACGGCCAATGAACCTAAAGATGCTACATGATGATGGGGTAGTCTCATAAATAAGGTCAATGCAAATACATAAATAAAAACATACCGCGACGACACCGTCGTACGCATTTTTATATAACAGTTAAAATATATAAAAAGATAGAAAATAAAGATGCATGCAAAATATGGAATAAAAATAACAGTACAATGGCAAGGTATACTTGCCTGGCAAGGAAGCTGCAATGTACCAATAACCTGCTCCAGAAATCGCGCAGAACAAATCCAATATCCTATGTACACATAATATAATGCAATAAAATCATTAGTCATTACACTAGCACATACAAAACCATATTTACACTGGACTCAGGGGGTATACTAGGGCAACACTAGTCATCTAACACGGTCAATTACACGTTGAATTAGGCGGGTGTCGCGTCTTCAAGTACTGTACGAAATTAGTCACTCAACTGACAGGTGTCTATGCCAGTACATTAATGTACGCAAGGCAGACAAATTCACAAGTTCTTAGGGTCAACATGGTCAAGGTAAATATGGGATAGTCCACGGTGTCCTAGGGTCGTATAGTCTGAATATTTAGTCATAATTATCAATTAGCATTTACTTACATATATATTCATATAACTATATAATAATATAACTAGTTATTTATTTACATAATTATATACATACTAAATATGTACATAAATATATGTATACCAACTAATAATATGCTAATGACTAACCAAATATATTTATACTAGATTGAATAATGTTTGCATGCATGTACGTGTACGTGCACGAACGCGAGTTGGGTTTACCGACTCAAGGTCTGCTATCTGCTACTGTAGTACAGAAATACTAATGTCCTAATAACATATACTCAAGCACACCTACGAAATAAGAAGGTGGGGCAGATTTGAACCTCGGTGTACGTGCACGGGATCGGCTGGACGTCGACGAAGAGAGGTTGACGACGATGATGATTATGACTTTAGCGATGATGATGATGGATTGATGGTGAGATGACGATGATGCGATGCCGATGATGATGACGAGGACGATGGTGAGACGATGGTGAGTTGTATGGATGATGAAGATGGTGATGTATATAATGGTGATGACGAGGATAACGATGATGGCTATGATAATGGTGGTCAATGGTGAATGTGTGGGTTTAGATTAAGGTGGTGGCGAGGATTGCTATGGGGTGATGATGATGATATGGACGATGAATAGGTGATATTGGTGATGAGGATACGACGATGATAATGACGTCGATGGCTACGATGATGGCGTGGATAACTACGACGACAACGAGGACGAGGTGGTGAGGAGATGGAAGAATGGTGGTTATGGTGATGATAATGTGATGATGGTGAGTTGTTAATGGTGATGGTGTTAGGGATGATGGTGATGTGGATGGCACTCCGGCCAGGGGGGAGGAGATCCGGTCAGGCCAGGGGGTGGTCCGGCAAGGAGGACAGGAAGCAGGAGGAGGAGAAGAAGTTGACGACGGAGAGGAGATGGTGGTGATGATGGTGTGTGTCGGAGGAGGCTGACAGGGACACAGGGAGGAGCTCGGCCAGGGGAGAGGAGATCTGGCCAGAAGGAGAAGGAGGCCAGGGTGGTGGTGCTGGTGTAGTGGTGGTCGGGTCGTGCAGAGGATCCCGGCGAGTTCTGGTGGTGATGGTGCAGTCGTCGTGGACGAGATGGAGGTCGGGAAGACGTCGAAGACGATGATGGGAAGGAGTGGAGGTGGCAATGGTGGTGGTGTGTATTCGTGCAGCGGGGAAGATCGTGGTGTCGGGTTGGCTACTGCTCGACACCGGTGAGTCGAGTCGAGCAGGGAGGAGTTCGACGAGGGGAGACTTCAGATGGTCGAGGTCAGGACGGCGGCTTCCGGCAATCCATGGCTCGGTGAGGATTGGGAAGTCGAGGATGTGCAGATGGGGAAGGAGGCAGACAGGCTGCTCGTGGTGGCTCCGGTGAGGTTCAGTAGAGTCGGCTCGGCGTTAATGGCGGAGGAGACGGACCGGTGCGGCTGTGCACAGGAGGGAGACGGTGAGGGAAAGTGGCAGATTGCCTCCGGCGCGGGTGGAGAAGGTGAGGCGGAGGGATGGAGATGAAGGTCGGGGAAGACCATGGTGGCTGGGGGCTTCTCCGGCGAGGAGGCCGACAGGGATGGCAGGGATGAGGGATGCACAGGGATGGAGATGTCGGCTACTAGAGTTTAGGTTTGGAAAAATAGGAAAATAAAGAAAAGGGAAAAGAATTATTTATATATACACATGTAAAACTTGGTTTGGGTTGACCTAGGGCAATGTGGGCTTGGTCAACTCTTCTTGGAGTGGGCCTTGGCCTCACATGAGGATGTTGGGGTTTTAAATTATAATTATTTAATTGCAAGAGTTGGATTAAAATAGGGGGGCGATGTTGCGCGTTTGAAATTCCAGAAAATTATGAGAAAATCCACGTGAAGAGAAAAATCGATTCCTTTGTGAATTGTCCAATGGTAGGGACACCTCAGTGCATTTTTGCATAAAAGCCCCAACAATTGGAAAATTGCACAAAGGCGGATATTGGATTTAATTAATTAAATCGAACCGTGCACGATGTTCTAGAATTAATTATGAGTACATGGGATTAGGTTTAGGCGGGGCACAAGTGTCAGGGCATAGAGGGGACAATGTAAAATATTAATAAAATTTGAGATGCACAAGACGGGCAAGATTGTGTCTCCAATTATCGTAGCATCGGTAATGTGTGCTACGCGATATAATTTAATTAAATAATCCCGTGTTCTAATTCAAATTGGTTCAAACTAGCCCTAATTTCATTATCTAAGCCATGTAGCCCTAATTTTGGGTGAGGGCATTTACAGTACCCCCACACCCGCTAGCAGACCCCGCATCCCCCTTCTCATCTCACCCCGCCTCCGCTTATATATATATATATATATATATATATATATATATATATATATATATATATATATATATATATATATATATATATATATATATTCTATAAACTCTAACCCTAACCCTAACCTAATCACCCCCAACGCTCCGCCGGAGAACCATGACAACCCCGTGCAGCCACCGGAGAGTCGTCGACCGGCCGTGATAGCGAACCGCGCGGTCAACCACGGCAGGAACAAGCAGCGATAACCCCTACTTCACGCGTCAATTTCTGTCTCGTCTCTCGATCATTTTCAGATCCGTCTTTGTCGGTATGATCATAACATATCCGTCTCTAAACCCCATTAATTAATTTCATTCGAACAACGTTAAACACCAGGTAGAAATTGAAGCAAAATTGGAAGAAAACTATATTTTTAAAACTGTTATGAACCGTTCCAACGACCGATGTTTAGAGGCTGATATCTTCCACCATAGACATCCAAATTGAAAACTATATTTTGGTATGTAAAGCCTATATAAACAAGATCATTTTCTGTTAATTAGTTTATTTTATTTTATGTTAGATCCAGAGATAAATTAAGTAGAAATCTCAGAAAAACTTGTTTTAAAATATTAAAATTTGTGCTACGGAGTGCACCCCGCCGCCAAACAGGACTGCCTCTTCGCGTACCAATTATACCGAAAGGCTCGTAAGGTACTTCCTGACGTGTGGGCTTCACAGAAATTGATTCGGACTATGTGCGTGTCAGAATCAACCCGTATCCGTAAAAAGTTCCCGTATCGCGACTTTTGTAAAATACCACACCATTTTCTGTACGCACGTTAGAATGCGACAAAATTTATGCTATTGGATTCGTTGTATCTCGCTAGTCCTGTGACCCAAGTTTTACGCGATTCTGAGACAGTTGACCAAGCTGCCTATTTGTGGGCCCTACGGTTGACTTTAAGGGAATTTGTGTTCGACTCACCGTAATCCAAAATTGGACGTACCGTTGAGTTTGTATTGACGTTTAGAATTTGTTTGACCTATAATTCGTCCAATTTAGAGACCTTTACCTCTAGCACGCATTTTGGTGCAGCCACAAGTGGACCCTGTTTTGACCCAAAATTATTATTTTGCCCCTGTGTCCAAATTGGACGAAAGGGTAGTATTTTCTAGCTATCTCGCTGATTCCAGAAATATTAGTGATATTTATTTCAGCATCCGGAGACGTTTATTCGAAGGTCGTAGTTTCTGATCCTGTGTGCTTGACATCTAGATGCTTACACTACTCAGATTGCTTGCCAGACAAGTATACCTTGTCATTGCACTATGATTTATATTTCATATGGTGCATGCATTTTATTTCTGTTATTTAGTTCATATATTTTAACTGCTATATAAACTGCGCGTCCAAAAATAAATTGGGTGCAACGACGGTGGCGTCGTATTTCATTTTTATTATATATTATGCATGATGACCTAGTTTTATGAGACCACCCCATTATCATGAGGCATTCTTATGTTTCATTGGCTATAACACAGTTGTTACACGAATGTGAGTCTCATGTTGGACACAGACTTGCGTATTCGTCTGGCCACCGGTACGGATGAGACGTGCGACGGATAGGGATAACTGCTGATAGAATTTGCATAATTAGAAGCCTTGGCAGTTATTAGAGGTCTCATCGTGTCATGGATATGACATGCTTAGAGCATGGGGTGGGGAGGACAACGAATAAGGCGTTTGGGCTCCTTTGCACTTTTTTTGTGTAACCCGCACGCTCCGTAGGAGATGCGCGGTCAGATGACCCCTATATATTATCTACAAGCGGCCTCTGACGTTCAAAAAATGTCATACTTTTTAGGCCCCTGATTCTCCGAGAGAATCATGCCAATCCCATTTTGGCCAGATAGCCTACGTGTTTGAAAGTTATTCTCAAAGTGCATTCACATAGATGGTTAGGCGACCTTTGAATATTTATTTTTCAGTACTTTTTTGGCATGCTTCTATGTATCTTGGTATGTCCCTTTCCGGGTATAGACGGACAGGACTATCCACAGGAGTACGGACCCGGACCTGACGCTTAATATCAGACTAAGGAGGTCTTACCTTCAGAGTACCCCTGATTCTTCGTAGCTGATGGATATTCTAGTTGCTATTTCCTTATTGACATTTATCTTATATTAGAGTTTGATCTATTATCTCATTTAGTTTTTAGTATAGTCGATTGGTAGTGGATTTGTTTTTACCCGACTACCATTCTTTGATACTTCATATTTGAGATTCAGTTATTTATTTCCCATTTTTTTATTTATGTTGTGGATGAGATATAGATTGTGTGTGACTTGGGTTGATAGTATATTACCACTTGTGGGTTTGATATTCATGTATAGCGTACATATGTTTTACGATCTTCCAACACATTAGAGTTATCGTATATAAATGGCTAGCATGTTGCATATTCCTACTCCTATGTATTTTGGGACTGGGGCGTGACATATTTTAGTGGTGGCCCATGCAGGTCCTCGAATATATTGTCTCGGTTATGTTATTATACCGAACAAGTCTGCGTATAAGAATAGAGTATAGGATCTCATCCACGCTTGACTAAAACTCATCTTCTCTTTCAACTTTCCTGTTTAAATGCTTGTATCCTGTTTGATTCATGTACTCCTTCTAATCTTTTCGTCCACCTCTTGCAGAGAGATGGATTTGCATAGTAGATATACTGCCACCGGGGGCGACACACCTCCAAGTGTCAACGGCCAAACTCGAGGAGAGGCCTCAACGACTTCTAGACTTCTGGGGCCGGATGGACAGACTCACAATCCGGTTCCATCTGATCTGTCCGCTTCGCCTAATGGGACTTTTCTAGCTTAATCGACACCACCGGATGGCCAGACATAGCTGTTCCAATTCTTCTAAATGATAATGCAGGAACAGAGACAACAGGCGGCCACACTAGCTGTAGAGCAGAGGCAGCAAGCGGCAGAGCAGAGGCAAGAATTTCTTGCAGCACTTGAGAGAGTGGCTATGCTGTCACCTGTACCAGCCCACGCACTAGTTCCAGTACCGCGAGCTCGAGTTGGTTCAGTCAAGGACTTTGTACAGATGGGCCCCAAGCCGTATAAGGGCACTGAGAGCCCAGAGGAGACCATAAACTGGATTACCCACACCAATAAGTTGTTAGAAGCATCACAGCTGCCTACAGATCTATGGATGACAGGTATAAGAACCCAGCTAGATGGTAACGCTCATCACTGGTGGAAATCAATGGAGCGCCAGTTGGGTACGCATCAAACTTGGGAACAATTCTTGGAGTTCTTTGAGAGAAAGTACTTTTCGAACACTGTAAGGGATGCGTTGTACGATCATTTCCTCCATCTGGAGCAGGGGAACAAGACAATCGACGAGTATGATGCAGAGTTTAGTCGCCTTAGTAAATATGGCGCTGCCCTGATACCTAATGACTTAGAGAAGGCTAAGAGGTTTCACCGTGGGCTAACTCAAGAGCTCCAACACTATACTAGCTCATAGTCTCGGATCTCTTATGCCGAATTATTGACAGAAGCTAGGCTACAAAAGGTCATAAGCAAGAAAAAAGGAGGTCAACTGAAGGCACAGCAGGGACCAGCAAGGACACAGCAAAGAGGGCCCATCAGACATCCTTTGGCACTGCAGCAGCACAGAGCAGGACCGTACCAGATTTCGGATAAGCCCTACTACAACTATTGTGGGAAGCGCGGGCACATTAGGAGAGACTGTCGGCTACTCTTGGGATAGTGTATGTGGTGTGGTTTCGGACAGCATATGGCGAGAGACTGTCCAATGCAGCAGGCATTGACACTTCCACCGCCAATACAGAGGCCAGCACTTCCAGTACCGAAGCCAGTTCAGTAGATGACAAGACCAGGAGCACCTCGGCCCCCAGCAGCCGGAGGATTTCAGCGAGGACCACCGCTACCTACTCAGGAGGACCAGTTCACGAGGGCTAGACATGGACTACCACCAAGGAATGGACAAGCTTTTGCACTAGAAGTGGATGACATAGAACAGGAGATTGATGTTATAGCAGGTTTTACTCTTATTTTTAATTTTCCTGCTGTAACATTATTTGATACGGGAGCCACCGACTCGTTCATATCTTCTAATTTTATTGCCAAGCACAATATTGCCACTACACCTTTACCTAGTTGTGTTAGAATTCTCACCGGAGGAAGAGTTGTACCTATTAGCCTGATTTATAGATCTTGTCCTAAAGTGATTCGTATCAGAGAGATGAATGTCCGACTCTTAGTCCTTCTTATGCCAAATTTTTATATTGTGCTTGGGATGGACTAGCTAAGCAGGTACCATGCTTTCTTCAACTGTTTTGGCGAAAGCATTCTTTTTAAGGTACCAGGCCAGCCAAAACTCGGGTTTACACGGGGATCAACAGAAGTCCTTGATGGTGTTCAGCTTGCAATAGACGACGTTATCTATCACCCCATCATCTCAGAGTTCCAAGACGTCTTTCTCGAGGAATTGCCAGGACTACCTCCGGACAGAGACGTAGAATTCTTGATTGAATTAACACCGAGCGCAGCACCTATAGCGTCACATGTTTATAGATTGGCGAAGAAGGAGATGGATGAGCTGAAGGCACAATTGAAAGAATTAGAGGAGAAATGTTTCATCCGGCCAAGTGTATCAACCTGGGGAGCACCAGTATTATTTATACCAAAGAAGGATGGGCTAGTGCGTATGTGCATCGACTATAGAGCCTTAAATACGGTAACTGTGAAGAATAAATACCCATTGCCATGCATTAATGACTTAATTGATCAGCTCAGTAGATCCAAGGTATTCTCGAAGATAGAATTAAGATCAGGAAATCACCAGGTGAAGGTACGAAAGTAGGACATCCCGAAGACCGCATTCAAAATAAGATATGGACACTACAAATTTTTGGTCATGCCATTTGGATTGACCAATGCTCCAGCTATCTTTATGGACTTAATGAATGGAGTATTCCATCAATATTTGGACCAGTTCATGGTCGTCTTCATAGATGACATACTTGTCTATTCGAAGAGCCATGAGGAGCACGAGAAGCACCTGCGAATTATCCTAGAGGCCTTGAGGGAAGAACAGTTATATGCGAAGCTCAATAAATGTGAGTTTTTCTTGGACAGAGTATCGTTTCTTGGGCATGTCGTTACGGGAGATGATATTTCTGTTGATCCAGAGAAAATCTCGACAGTCGAGACATGGCCCGTTCCTAAATCAGCATCGGAGGTGAGGAGTTTCCTTGGACTTGCGAAATATTACCGACGATTCATAAAGAACTTCTCAAGGATAGCAGCGCCTATGACTCGGTTGACGTACAAGGACCAAGAGTTCATATGGACCGACGAGTGTCAAGCCACTTTCTAGGAGTTGAAGAAGTGACTGACCACAGCACCAGTATTGACTATTCCATCAGGATCGGGAGGTTATATAATTTACAGTGACACATCAGGAAAAGTCTTAGGATGCGTGTTGATGTAGCATGGCAAGGTGATTGCATATGCATCTAGACAGTTACGAGTACATGAGAAGAATTATCCAACTCATGACTTGGATCTTGCAGCCATTGTTTTTGCTCTGAAGCTATGGAGACATTACCTATATGGGGAACGAGTGGAGATCTATACAGACCACAAAAGCCTCAAGTATGTCTTCACACAGAAGGAGCTAAATATGAGGCAACGTCGGTGGCTTGAGTTGATGAAGAATTTTGAGATAGAGCTGCATTATTACCCAGGCAAGGCTAACATAGTAGCAGACGCGTTAAGCCGGAAGCCTGCAGCTTACTTCTTGATGATATAGAGGGAGTTATTGGAGGACATGCAAGAGCTTGGCATAGAAGTGATATTACCCGGAGTAGATGGGACACTAGTCAACTTGCAAGTACAGTCATCACTAGTTGAGAGGATCAAGGCAGTTTGGCCTACGGACGCCAGGTTCAGGAAATTGAAAGAAAGGACAAAGGCCGGAGAGCAGATGGGATTGCGCATTCATGGGGACGGGACATTATAATATGGTGATCGTCTATATGTTCCCAATGGAGAGATTCGACAGGAGCTGATGGCAGAAGCTCATAGTTCGATATATTCTATTCATCCAAGAGGCACCAAGATGTACTGTGACCTACGATAGCATATTTGGTGGCATGGGATAAAAAGAGAGATAGCTCGCTTTATGGCCAAATGTCTAGTATGTCAGCAAGTGAATGCGGAACATCATAGAACAGCAGGGCTACTGCAACCACTTCCGATTCCTGAGTTAAAGTGGGAGCACATCACTATGGACTTCGTCACGGGTTTTTCGAAGAGTCTATGTGGGCGAGATGTTGTATGGGTAATAGTGGATTGACTCGCCAAATTCGCATATTTCTTGTCTTTTAGAGTTGGCTAGTCTAAAGAAGCATTGGCTGACTTATACATGAGACAGATCATGAGGTTGAACGATATTCCGGTCAGCATTGTGTCAGACAGGGATTCGCTTTTTACCTCTCACTTTTGGAGAAGCATACAAGAGAGTCTTGGGACTCGTCTAAAGTTCAGTACATCTTATCACCCACAGACAGATGGGCAGTCCGAACGTACTATTCAGACACTGGAGGATATGTTGAGGGCTTGTATGTTGGATTTTAGAGGATCATGGGAGGACCACCTACATCTTTTGGAGTTTTATTGCAATAATAACTATCAAGCGAGCATCCAGATGGCTCTGTTTGAAATATTGTATGGAAGAAAGCATAGGTCTCCCGTGTGTTGTTGTGACATGGAAGAACGTCAGATTCTGGGACCAGAGTTGGTAGTCAACACCGTGGAGACAGTGAAGAAGATACAAGGGCACTTGCGAGCAGCGCAAGACAGGCAGAAGCAGTGGGCAGACCTTCACCGCCGTCCCTTGGAGTTTAAAGAAGGCGATCATGTCTTCTTTAGGATATCACCTACTAGAGGCACTATTCGGTTTGGAGGGCGTGGCAAGTTGAGCCCAAGGTATATTGGACCATTTGACGTGCTAGAGCGAGTGAAAGAAGTGGCATATCGACTTGCACTACCACCTTTACTCGAGGGAGTGCATGATGTATTCCACGTGTCGTAACTTAGGCGATATGTGGCAGATAGCAGTCATGTTCTCGACCCCTCTGAGATCACCATTGGGTCGAGTTTGTCATACCAAGAGCAACCTGTGGGGATCCTTGATCGTCGAGAGAAAGTGTTGAGGAACCAGTCTATTCCCTTGGTCCGTGTGGAATGGAGGCATTGCACGCCAGGAGAATCCACTTGGGAGCGCGAGGATGACATGCACAAACATTTTTCGCAGATGTTCGTAGATCAAGGTATGAATTTACTTTGTTCATCTCTACCATACACCATTCTTGATTCCCTATCGTGGTTAGTTTTAATTTCGAGGACAAAATTTTTATAAGTTGGGTAGAATGTAAAACCCCCTAATTTTAAATATATATTTATTTAATTAATCATCGAATTTAATTATATTATGTCTTAGTTAATTAGATAATAAAATTTATTGATTTAATTACCTAGATAATTACTCATTTAGAATTATTACACAAAAACTATTATTTTTATTTTTATTTTATTTTATTTTATTTTAGGAACCCTTGTAGAAGGGTGATAGATTTTTAGAATGTACTAATGTTTTTTGGATTTTTATACCATATGTACATATATATATATATATATATAAATAAATAGTATTTATAAAAAAAACCTTAAACCTTAAGCCTAATTTCCTAAGCCCTAAGCCTTAAGCTAATTTCCTAAGCTAACCTACAGCAGCCCGCGAGCACAGTACCCCACACCTGCGAGCAGACCCCGCATCCCCCTTCTCATCTCACCCCTCCTACGCCTATATATATATATATATATATATATATATATATATAAACCCTAACCCTAACCTAATCATCCCCAACGCTCCGTCGGAGAACCACCATAACTCCGCGCATCCACTCGAGAGTCGCCGACCAGCCGTGATAGCGAACCGCGCGGTCAACCGCGGCAGGTACAGGCAACGACGACCCCTACTTTATGCATCGATTTCTGTCTCATCTTTTGATCGTTTTAGGATCCATCTTCGTCGGTATGATCACAACATATCCCTCTCTAAACCATATTAATTAGTTTCATTCGACCAGCGTTAAACACCAGGTAGAAATTGAAGCCAAATTGGAAGATAACTATATTTTTAAAACTGTTACGAACCGTCCCAACGACCAATGTTTAGAGGCTGATATCTTCCACCATAGACATCCAAATTAAAATCTACTTTTTGCTATGTAAAGCCTATATAACCAAGATCATTCCTTATTAATTAGTTTATTTTATTTTATTTTATGTTAGAACCAAAGATAAATCAAGTAGAAATCTCAGAAAAACTTGTTTTAAAATATTAAAATTTGTGCTACGAAGTGCACCCCGCCAAACAGGACTGCCTCGTCGCATACCAATTATACCGAAAGACGTGTAAGGTACGTCCTGACGTGTGGGCTTCGCAAAAATTGATTCGGACTGTGTGCGCGTCGGAATCAACCCGTATCCGTAAAAAGTTTTCGTATCGCGACTTTTGTAAAATACTACGCCATTTTGTGTACGCTCGTCGGAATACGACAAAACTTGCGCCATTGGATTCGTGGTATCACGCTAGTCCTGTGACCGAAGTTTCACACGATTCTGAGACTATTGACCAAGTCGCCAATTTGTGGGCTCTACGGTTGACTTTAAGGGTGAATATGTGTTCGGCTCACCGGAATCCAAAATTAGACGTACCGTTGAGTTCGTATTGACGTTTAGAATTTGCTTGACTATAATTTGTCCCATTTAGAGACATTTACCTTTGGCACGCATTTTGGTGCAAGGTGGGCCGTTGACCCCGCTTTGACCCAAAATTATTATTTTGCCCCTGTATCCAAATTGGACGAAAGGGTAGTATTTTCTAGCTATTTCGTTGATTTCGGAAACGTTGGTGATGTTTATTTCATCATCCAGAGACGTTTATTCGGAGGCCGTAGTTTCTGATCCTTTGTGCTTGACGTTTGGACGCTTACACTACTCAGATTGCTTGCCAAGCAAGTATATCTTGCCATTGTACTGTGATTTATATTCCATATGGTGCATGCATTTTATTTCTGTTATTTAGTTTATATATTTTAACTGCTATGTAAACTGCGCATCCAATAATAACTTAGGTGCAAGGTGGCATCATATTTTGTTTTTATTATATATTATGCATGAGAACCTAATTTTATGATATCACCCCATTATCATGAGGCATTCTTATATTTCATTGGCTATGACACAGTTGTTACACGAATGTGAGTATAGTATAGGACACGGACTTGCGTATTCGCTGGCCACCGGTACGGATGGAATGTGTGACGGATAGGGATAACTGCTGATAGAATTTGCATAATTAGAAGCCTTGGCAGTTATTAGAGGTCTCATCGTGTCAAGGATATGACATGCTTAGAGCATGGAGTAGGGAGGACAACGATTAAGGAGTTTAGGCTCCTTTGCACTTTTCTTGTGTAACCCATACGCTCCGCCGGAGATGCGCGGTTAGATGACCCCTATATATTATCTACAAGCGGCCTCTGACTTTCAAAAGACATCATGCTTTTTAGGCCCTGATTCTCCAAGAGAATCATGTCAATCCCATTTTGGCCATATAGCCTACGTCTTGGAAAGTTGTTCTCAAATTGTATTCACATAGATGGTTAGGTGACCCTTTGATGTTTATTTTTTAGTACTTTATTGGTATGCTTCCATGTATCTTGGTATGTCCCTCTGAGGACCTGGTCCCTTTCCAGGTATAGATCGGCAGGACTATCCACAGGAGTTGTAAACCCCTATCCTAAAAAATCGTATATACCCTTTTTTATTTATTAATTATTAATTTAATTATAGTAATTAGTGGCTAATTAGGATAAATAGATTTTTAATAATTTTTATTTTAGGTGTTCGGATATTTAGAAGATTTATGGGACCATTAGAAATTTTTTGGAATTTATTTCATGTAGGAGACCCCTTGAGCAGTTGCTAGCCTAACGGTGTGCATTATTCTAATCTATAAATTTTCTTATGAGTATATATATATATATATATATATATATATATATATATATATATATATATATATATATACAAATATATATATGTATATAGATATTTTAAAAAGAAAAAGGAAAAGAAAAAAAAATATTAATAAAATAATAATAATAATAATAATAACTATTAAATATATTAACTAATAACCCAACTATTAGTTTTTCTAGCAAACATTAGCAAACAAGTTCCAACAAAAGCAAACCCAAGCTACAGCAACAACCCCCTTTCCCTTTATTCCACCAACGCCCCCCATTAGCCCGCGACCAAACCATCTCTCTCTCTCTTTCATATTAATATATATATTATATTTATAAAACCCTAAACCTAAACCTCCAGACCCTCCCTCTTCTCATCTAGACCTAGAGAGAGCCGCCGTCGCAGCCAGAGAACCCCGCCAGGCAGTTCAAACCAATCCCGACGACTGCGACCCCGCGCACTGCAGATTCCCACACGAGGTACCTGCGTTCCGGAGTTATTTTCCGTCGACTCGCTCAACCAAACGCCATTCCGTCTTCACCGGTATGCTCACCCCTTAACTCTTTTCCATATCTGTATGATAGCAGACCACGAACAATACAAAAACCTAGGCGAAAACAGCGTCCAAGTTGGCACAAGCAGACCGAATTCTGGGATCGCAGAAAACTGCGGTGACCACCCATGTTGCCGAGTTCGTATCTCCCACTACAGAGACCTGAATTCGATGATTCTTTTTTGTATACGTAGAACACTTGACCTATTTTAATTTCTGTTAAATAACCCTAGAGTATTAACTGCTGTGGACAGAATTAAATTCGTCACAAAATCCCGCGAACTCACTTTTCCAGATTTCTAAAAGTTGTGAAACAGAGCGCTCCCCATCAAACGGGACCGCCCCACTATGTACCAAGTATACCGAACGGTGCATGCAGCGTAACCGGACACGTAAAAATTCGCGAAGACTGATTCGGACGCGTGTGCGCGCCGGAATCAGCCCGCATTCGCGGACACATCCCGTGTCGCAACTTTTATAGAAGTCGTGCGCATTTTGTGCACGCTTGTCAGATTGTGACGAAACTTGCGCCATTGGACTCGTGGTAACGCGTTGGTCCTGTGACCCAATTTTTACACAATTCCGAGATGGTTGACCAGATCGCCAATTGGCGGGCCCCATAGTTGACTTTTTGGACGAAATTGTGTTCGGCTCATCGGAATCCATATTTGGACATATCGTTGGGTTCGTATTGACATCTAGAGTTGTTTGACCTATAGTTTGCCCAATTTAGAGACTGTTACCCTTGGCACATTTTTTGGTACGAAGTGGGCCACAAGTGGACCCCACTTTTACCCGAAATTATCGTTTTGCCCCTGTGTCCAAATTGGACGAAAGGAAAGTGCTTTCTAGCTATTTTGCTTATTCTGGGAATGTTGGTGATATTTATTTTAGCATCCGGAGACGTTCATTCTGAGGCCGTAGCATCTGACTTTTGGTGTGGACATCGGGACATTATATTTTGTAGCTTTCTTACCAGGCAAGATACCTTACCAATTTGCTTACAACATTTTTTATGCTTAGTATATTTCTGTATATTTATTGTATTTCTGTATATTTCTTGCATGTATAGTTTTCTTTCAGTCATTACTATGTATTAGATATGTTGACACACACATGGCATTTAGTATCATCAAGAACAATCATTAGGCGTATGGACTTTTAACCACTCTGGTAAACCGTAGTATATAGTTCACACTACGGGCGTGTGTCACGCTGGTCGCTACCCCCGCGGTATATCGATTTCTGATGTCCATTGACGTGTGTGTGAGGTATGAGGTAGATCGAGTAGCCTACCCTTGCCCATACGTCGAAAAGTTGTCCATATTTGCATTCATATAGATTGTCTTGTACAGCGTACTTATTTATTTTCAAATTATATGCATATTTACTGTATTCAAATTGGCTTGCTTCTATGTATCTTGTTACGTCCCTCTGAGGACCTGGTCCCTTTCCAGGTGTATCTGTTCTTGAGTTTTTACAGGAGCGCAGATTCGGATGGTCACATATATTTTGAGGATATCTTCTCTCCGAGCCCCATGATTGTTAGCTGGTATTCCTATATTGTGTTTATTGTGTTGTACTTTTCCATTCGAGTTGGTAGTGGATTTATTTCCATCCAACTATCATCCTTAGATACTTATGTTGAGATCTAGTTATATAGATGCTGGTTATTCATTTATATTGATTTTCTGTGGATATGATTTAGATTGTACCCTATGACTTGTGACATATGTTTATACCACTTGTGGATTAATTTTCATATTACAGTGTACGTGTGGATTTTGGTTTCCATATATTGGAGTTACCATATCCATACGGCTGGCATGCTTACGTGTCCTAGTCCTACGTATTTTTGGGACTGGGGCATGACATATTTTTGTGGTGGCCCATGCAGGTCGAGAGTATATTGTCTCAGTTACGTTATTGTACCGAACAAGCCTGCACCTAGGAATAGAGTATAGGATCTCATCCACAATTGACTATGATTCATCTTCCTCCTATCTGTTCTATTTGAACAATTGTATCCTGCTTGATTCCTGTACTTCCCTAATAGTTCTTTGAGTATAGCCTTCTGCTAGAATATAGGAACCCCTGTTATTAGGATGATAATTATGGTAGCACACCTATTAAGAATATAACGAGAATATAGACACACCACTAAGTTTAGAATATCTAGTGAACCCTAGAATTCCTTATCTCTAGAATTGGTTTACCATTACCCCCTGATGTATTATGAAGGCTTGAGAGTAGTATAGACACTACTATAGTCAGTTAGAAGTTTGACTATAGTGTTTGACCCTAGTATTGAGGAACCAATAGAAATCCAAGGTTAAATATTATGGCTGGACCTAACTCTTATGGTGAGATAATATTAGAACTATAAACTTAGATCATTGTCTTATTATTAGTAGACAGCACCTAGGAGGCCAAAGGGAATGAATATAACATTTTCAGGAACATACCTCGAACAAAGAGATTAGCATATAATCTTTCCTTAGGAAACCATGACATTGTCCAGAGTCTTTCCATATTAGTTTTATGACTTGTTCCTCTGAACTCTTAGCGCTCGCTAATTACGCGATGACTAAATTTTGTTCTTCTACTCTTCATCTTTCAACTTGTGCTATCTGACACTTCTGATTGTAGGCCAGGTGATTTATTCTATGATAGGATATATATAGCTTGCTAAGATTTTGGTTGTTACTCTTGAATTTTTGAATTGTATGCTTAGTAGTTAGAACTTGATGGTTTAAGCTATTCTTGTAGATTGAGACCTGGTGCTTATCCCTTAGTTTTAAATTACGTAACCTGTACCCCCACCTCGATACAAGTTATATTCTTTTTTCTCCTGGAAGGCCAGTAACTGTTCCGTTCTTACTATTGACACTTGCACTAAGACTAAGACTTAGTACGATCATGACCTATGTAATGTAAGAGGATACCCTAATAAGTACCAAGACCCCTTCCCGTAGACCTTAACAGGAGTTTCTACGGTATCCTTAAGGCAATTACAGTATTAGTTTATTGTTGTAAGTTGGGTAGTATACCTCACAACCTAGTATCCCATAGTCTTTTGCCCTATTATTGAGGTATGAGTGAACAACATTAACTGTATGCTAGCTTAGGACGACAGTATTTTTTTTTTTACTGTAGGACTTAGAGGCTCATACCCCAATTTTGTCGACTATCGACTTAGAGAAGGAATTAGTATGACCATCTTTTTGTGAACTTGAATTGATATGTACATTCTCTTATCATAATCTAGCGTACTTATATTTTCTGTACTACCTTGATTTATGCTGCTATTATAGCCTAGTTTTGCAAGATTATTCCTTTATCGAGCTTGCTCATGGCATATGTATTATTGGGTGCACACAATGATACAATTGCCTAATTAGAATCGGTGTATTAAGGTCTAGCTAACCTTAGTGCGCTTGGTTCACTCTTCGCATGACTACTTTACGTGGATTGATATATAGGGTAGTAGACGAATATACTTGCCCCTAGACATGTCTAACATATCGTATCGGTTACATAACTATACTGATACGAGCATATAAATAGGAAATTACAAAAAATAGAATTTTAATCCACAACTGTCCTGACAACTCTCTTTTCGAATTCTTTAATCTCTTTAAAGCTCGTACTTGTATTCTATCACCTTCACCTTGAATTCTTTATTATTGATCTCCGTCTTCCCTTATTTCGGAAAGACGAAACCTCGTGCTTGGTATAAGTTTGATACATAGAGAGTACTAGATATACCCCATAGGCCGATCCCATACTTGAGGATTATTCTTTTGTAATTAAGGGCATATCATAGATGTTCTGTTTGGTGTTAAAAAAATTTGAGGATTAATAACATGATTAAACAATTTGAGGAATAGTTTTCCTAGATGTATAGCCTTAGGTGATAGATGGATAAATTTTAAGTTCGGTAGATTGTGAACCCTCACCCAAAATTAGACCTACTTGACTGAGATAGTGAGACTAAGGTTAGATTGAGCCCAGTTAGAGATAGAACACGGTATTTTTAATTTTGCAATAATTATATCACTTAGCGCCCCTTACCGCACTCCGATAATTGGAGCACTACACTAGCCACTGCCTTTCTACAAATTCCATACCCTTATCCTAGACGTGCCCATCAACCAGTTCTCATCGTTGTACAATTTTCCAATTATTTGGTGCTTTTATGCAAAAGAGCATTTAGGTGTCCACACCATTGGACATGACACATGAAGAAACCTATTTTTCGCTCATGTAGATTTTTCCATGATATTTTTTCGGGATGTGCAACGTGCAACATCGCCCCATCCTTTAAACCTAGTCTTGCATTTTAAATAATACAAATCTTATACCACCCTTGACTTTCTACACGGCTTAGTTTTAATTTCGAGGACAAAATTTTTATAAGTTGGGTAGAATGTAAAATTCCTATCCTAGAAAATCGTATATACCCTTTTTATTTATTAATTATTACTTTAATTATAGTAATTAGTGGCTAATTAGGAAAAATAGATTTTTAATAATTTTTATTTTAGGTGTTCGGGCACTTAGAGGATTTATGGGACCATTAGAAATTTTTCGGAATTTATTTCATGTAGGAGACCCCTTGAGCAGTTGCCAACCTAACGGTGTACATTATTCTAATCTATAAATTTTTTTATGAGTATATATATATATATATATATATATATATATATATAAATATATATATATGTATATAGATATTTTAAAAAGAAAAAGAAAAAGAAAAGAAAAGAAAAGAAAGTATTAATAAACTAATAATAATAATAATAACTATTAAATATATTAACTAATAACCCAACTATTAGTTTTTCTAGCAAACATTAGCAAACAAGTTCCAACAAAAGCAAACCCAAGCTACAGCAGCAACCCCCTTTCCCTTTATTCCACCAACGCCCCCCATTAGCCCACGACCAAACCATCTCTCTCTCTCTTTCCTATTACTATATATATATATATATATATATATATATATATATATATATATATATATATATATTATATTTATAAAACCCTAAACCTAAACCTCCAGACCCTCTCTCTTCTCATCTAGACCTAAAGAGAGCCGCCGTCGCAGCCAGAGAACCCCGCCAGGCCGTTCAAACCAATCCCAACGACTGCGACCCCGCGCACTGCAGATTCTCACATGAGGTACCTGCGTTCCGGAGTTGTTTTCCGTCGACTCGCTCAACCAAACGCCGTTCCGTCTTCACCGGTATGCTCACCCCTTAACCCTCTTCCATATCTGTATGATAGCAGACCACAAAAAACACGAAAACCTAGGCTAAAATGGCGCCCAAGTTGGCAGAAGCAGACCGAATTCTTGGATTGGAGAAAACTACGATGACCGCCTATGTTGCCGAGTTCGTATCTCCCACCACAGAGATCCAAATTTGATGATTATTTTTTGTATGCGTAGACCACTTGATCTAATTTAATTTTTGTTAAATAACCCTAGAGTATTAACTGCTGCGGACAGAATTAAATTCGTCACAAAACCCCGCGAACCCACTTTTCCAGATTTCTAAACGATGTGGAACGGAGCGCGCCCCGCCAAACCGGACCACCCCATCGTGTATCAAGTGTACCGAACGGTGCACGCAGCGTAACCAGACACATAAAAATTTGCGAAGACTGATTCGGACGCGTGTGCGCGCCGGAATCAGCTTGTATCCACGGACACATCCCGTGTCGCAACTTTTGTGGAAGTCGTGCGCATTTTGTGTACGCTTGTCAGATTGCGACGAAACTTATGCCATTGGACTCGTGGTAACGCGCTGGTCCTGTGACCCAATTTTCATGCAATTCAGAGATGGATGACCAGATCGCCAATTGGCGGGCCCCACAGTTGACTTTTTGGACGAAATTGTGTTCGGCTCATCGGAATCCACATTTGGACATACTGTTGGGTTCATATTGACATCTAGAGTTATTTGACCTATAATTTGCTCCATTTAGAGACTGTTACCCTTGGCACATTTTTCGGTGCAAAGTGGGCCACAAGTGGACCCCACTTTTATCCAAAATTACCATTTTGCCCCTGTGTCCAAATTGGACGAAAGGGAAGTGCTTTCTAGCTATTTTGCTTATTCTGGGAATGTTGGTGATATTTATTTCAGCATCCGGAGACGTTCATTCTGAGGCCGTAGCTTCTGACTTTTGGTGTGGACATCGGGACATTATATTTTGCAGCTTTCTTGCCAGGCAAGTTATCTTGCCAATTTACTTACAGTATTTTTTATGCTTAGTATATTTCTGTATATTTATTGCATTTCTGTATATTTCTTGCATGTGTAGTTTTTTCAGTCATTACTATGTATTAGATATGTTGACACACACATGACACTGAGTATCATCGAGGACAATCATTAGGCGTATGGGCTTTTAACCACTCTGGTAAACCGTAGTATATAGTTCGCACTACGGGCGTGTGTCGCGCTGGTCGCTACCCCCACGATATGTCAATTTCTGGAGTCTCGCTGATCGCTACCCCCGCAGTATGTTGATTTCTGATGTCCATTGCCGTGTGTGTGAGTTATGAGGTAGATCGAGTAGCCTACCCTTGCCCATACGTCGAAAAGTTGTCCTCATTTGCATTCATATAGATTATCTTGTACAACGTACTTATTTATTTTTAAATTATATGCATGTTTACTGTATTCAAATTGGCTTACTTCTATGTATCTTGTTACGTCCCTCTGAGGACCTGGTCCCTTTTCAGGTGTATCTGTTCTTGAGTATTTGTAGGAGTACAGATTCGGATGGTCACATATGTTTCGAGGATGTCTTCTCTCCGAGCCCCATGATTGTTAGCTGGTATTCCTATATTGTGTTTATTGTGTTATACTTTTACATTCAAGTTGGTAGTGGATTTGTTTCCATCCAACTATCATCCTTAGATACTTATGTTGAGATCTAGTTATATAGATGTTGGTTATTCATTTATATTAATTTTCTGTGGATGAGATTTAGATTGTACCCTATGACTTGTGATATATTTTTATACCACTTGTGGATTGATTTTCATATTCCAGCGTACGTATGGATTTTGGTTTCCATATATTGGAGTTGCCATATCCATACGGCTGGCATGCTTACGTGTCCTAGTCCTACGTATTTTTGGGACTGGGACGTGACAGGAGTACGGACCCAAACCTGACGCTTTATATCAGACTGAGAAGTTCTTACCTTCAGAGTACCCCTGATTCTTTACAGCTGATGGATATTCTAGTTGCTTTCCTTATTGACATTTATCTTAAATTAGAGTTTGATCTTTTCTCTCATTTAGTTTTTAGTATAGTCGATTGGTAGTGGATTTATTTTCACCCGACTACCATTCTTTGTTACTTCATATTTGAGATTCAGTTATTTATTTCCCATTTCTTTATTTATGCTTTGGATGAGATATAAATTGCGTGTGACTTGGGTTGACAGTATATTACCACTTGTTGATTTGATATTCATGTACAGCGTACGTATGTGTTATGATCTTCCAACACATTGGAGTTATCGTATACATACGGCTGGCATGTTGCGTATTTCTAGTCCTACATATTTTGGGACTGGGACATGATAAGAGGTGAGCCTCACGTAGCATGTACACTAAGTCTCATGGCAGTCACTCTTGTAATCGTTTTCGTCATCGAGTTTTCTAACCAAAAAATATCATGGTTTCATAGGAAAGTCAAAACTAAGCTAAAAACATTTTCTGAAACATACAAAGGTTTGGAAATCACGGGAGAAACATTATTAACAAATCAAGTACCATAAAATTCTAAGCATATCAAAATCAAGGAAAGAAAAACTGCAATAAATAAAACCGTTCCTAGTTTTCGGCAAGATGTACTTGCCTAAGGTCGAGCTCCCAGCCTAAATCTTCAACTCCCCACCAAGAGGGGTTCAGAAACCACACTCCTAGGCCACAAGACCAAGCTCAAAGCTTCCTAAAAAAATTGAAGAGAAAATGAAGAAGGAAGAGTGAAAGAAAAAAGAGAGGAGAGAGAAAATCAAGTCGTATATATAGAGGGTGGAATTTAATCGTGACTGTTGGATCTTCCACGTCAGTGATCCACATACCGATTCAAATCAATCCTAGCCACTCAAAAAAAATCATATATCCAATGGGTAATAGGGTGAGTCAACAATATTTATGGAAATATCTAAATACTATTTATGAAAATATCTTAAAAGAAAAATAATATCTGTCGATCAGTATATCGTCGGTACGACGTAGTATACCGTCGGTATACCGGTCAAGAAGGAAAATTTCAAAATTGCTAAGTTTTAAAATCATACGAAATCCAGAAAAATTAAACATGCAATATAAAATACTTATCCATATACCGATATAGATACTATGAGACAGAGTCTAACAACTCTTTCCTCCTTAAAAAAATTTTGTCCTCAAAGTTTCAATAAGGCACCAAAAGCTCCAGAAATACAACTATCTTAATAAAATAAAGCATGGCATATAAATAGGAAATAAAAGCATCATATAATTGAACAAGCAACTACACTACCAGGAAGAAGGGCTAGAGACACATGAATAAATATGTCTCGCGAATCAACTAAGTAGGAATCCGTCCTCGCTGGCCTCCAAAATGGACAAGGACCAAGTCTCGAGATAAGTCAGTACCAACGACTTAGTCAAAAATATGACTCTGCCCAGGACATACCTTCGTAGTCGAAGACGTGATAGATATCATGTATCCCGACTACGCAGGCAGAAGAGTGACTCAAGATTCACTCTTAGAATATATGTGAACCCAAGGAAATAGATAAGAACGAAAGGATGCTCATGACATCACCTACAATCGGACTGCCCTCGGTCGACACCTGGTACAAGATGCCAAACTCTCCATGCTCATGCCTCGGAACTGCTACCCTAAATTTCTTCTGACCCTGCGCTCTGGGTGTTGGTCCCCTATATTGCTGAACTCTTTGCCGAGCCTGAATCTGAGCGTACTGTTATAGCCTCTACTGTTGTAAAGCCTGAGTCTGGGTCGGTAAAGGTCCCCTGATATTGCTGAACCATTACTGGAGTCCTATACTATATATCTGCTGGGGTAGATGACGAAGCTAGCTGAGATGGTAAAGGATCAGCTCTACGGGGACAAGACTCTACTCGATGGCCTGAAGCTCCGCAGATCAAGCACAACCCCAATGCCTTACGATAATCAGTAAAAATATGTCATGGCTTGCTACAATTAGAACACCCAACTGAAGGTGACTACCTCTGGTTCTAAGGGTACGTTTAAGATGACTGCAGGAAGGAAGATGCGGGTGTAGACCTCCTCGGGGATCTGATCTTCAATACCCTAACGGCTGGGGTTGGTGCTGAAGACAGCGTAGAATAGTCTCCCTTAGTAGAATGAGACAACTTCTGACTTTTGGTCCCCTCAGAAATCCTTTGAGATTTATACTCATGCCTCTGTGCTGCCTCATTACGGCATCAAACGTTTGAAACTAATGCTGCTCTATCACCAGAATAATCTCCAAGTGTAAGTCCTGTTGGAACCTTCTAGCACGATCCAACTCTGTCGCCACCAAGGTAGGAGCAAACCGACTGAGCCGACCAAATTCCACCGAATAGCAGTCGATCGACCTTCCCTGTTGCCTGATATTATTAAACCTATGCTAAAGATCATATTGCGATACCGTATCAAAGTATCGCGTCTGGAACCTTTCGCTAAAGAATGCTCATCATATTGACAACACCATGTTACTTTATTGCGCTCTCCACCAATCTCTAGCCAACTCCAGCAACTACAACATGACCAATGCTAATCTCTCCTGAGTCGGGATCCCTGCTGCCTTAAGGATAGTCTCAGTGTCCAGGAGCCAAGCATCGGACATAATTGTATACTCTGTACCTTAAAAGTATGGGGGATGGAGACGCCTGAAGTCCCTCAAAAATTAGGTGTCTGAGGGCTACCTCGCTCAAGGGATGTCTGAACTGAATGGGTGAGAATATCACTCCTGTGCTGCTGTGTCGCCATAATGTCTCTCAGAACCTCCATAAGTGTGCCAACAACTCCCTCTGGCTGCTCTGGCTGCACCAGAACTACTGGCTGATCGGACTGAACATGTTGCTCTGCCCCAAGATTTTTTCTAGACTTTGCTCCTGAAGGCTGGGGCTCAAACAATCTGATTAGAAGGATCAGGATCAGTTCCCCTGAAAGTTAAAGGACACGAGAATTAAATCGAAGGAAAAGGATAGATCAAAGATAAAATTAGATGATAGGGCAAGGATCAGAGATATAAAATAATACGAAAGATATCAAGGAGTTATAATTTGGATTGGGACATCTAAGCAGATAACCCCACACGTATGAAAACCATACCTGCATGGTGCACCACTAAAACCTTGTCACGACCCAAAACTAGAATACTAGAGAGCGGGGGCAGACGACATCCAGCTAGGTATACCCAGTGCACACCAGTACCCCGAATATATGATAAAGTTGTAAGAAATAGGGGGTTAATACTACAATCCATCAGTTAATCCTAGGTCAAGCGGTCATAGGTGTCTCAATCACATGTAAATAACAATATACAAGGAATATGAACATTAGGAGCAAAATAGTAAAGCATTCCAAACTAAATGTACAAAGATGATCATGAAGCTTGTTATACAAAATAAAAAACTAGCAAGAGTATTGTCATACATGATCAACTCGTAGTCTAGAATAAGCTAACAATGTCATTGCCCATAGGCTAGAAGTAAAGTCCAAAAGATGAGCTAAACACGTGCATAGTAGCTAAATGCCGCAAAAGAATATACAAGTACGAGATCTAGTGGGTGGACAAGTAAAAACCCACTCAGGTAGTCTTGCGCTCCAGGTAGTCACCAACTAGCGGAAGATAAGGGAAGTCCTCTGGTTCTGCTACGAGATCTAGCCATAAAAAACCAGTGCTATCAGACCCCTAATAGCAAGTACCAGAAAGGAAGGACAAAAACTATGAACTAAAACCAATATTATCTTAACACAGCAACAAATAAGATAGAAGTAATTAAATGCATATTGAGCCTCGTGTGCTACCACTGCACTTATCTCGAGAAGGAAAGGCAATAAGCTAAGTAACAGATGATATAAATTAAGCTATTGGTGACAGAAAAATAAACATGGAGCAAGGAAAAAAAAATGTATACAAGTGAACATGTAACGTGCCTGAACAAAATCGAGAACACATACGAGATCGGGAACAATGACTAAGAACAAGCAAAGCTATCTAGGCCAGTGGACATGTACTGTAAAAGGGACGAGCATAGTATGTGCGTACAATATCCAGAACATGGTATAAGTAGCTAGCATGTAAAGAATCAAAAGGAACTAAATGCAATAAATATAAAAATAACGGAACCCGTGAAAAGCAATAGGCCTAATTTTTTACCTTTACACCAAACAAGGACGAAAGGAAGGAACCATCCCCATTACTGTTCACGTTTTCCAATCTATGTCTATAATAATATAGCGATAAGAACAATAACAGTAGAGAAGAAAAACCATTGGACCAGCAATAGTAACAATCAACAAGCACGACCAAGCAATGTATACGGCTTGATATCATTAACTAACTAGGGTTATCATAATTCATGGCTACAAACAAATGCACATTGAGGTTTTTTTATTAGTCGCAGGCGCTGCAGTCTATCTGGGTTATATTTTGCACGCAAGGGTAACAATAAGTAACAATAGTAACAATAGTAGCAATAGTAACAATATGCTACACTCGACGATGTGCTGAAAATGGGCCCTACTAGATGGCATGCTCCAAATCCATACCTAATTTATTGCATCGGAATACCGAGACTGCCTGTAACTAGGTAACCTCCCCTCCCAATGATTTATGTCGATAATCTAGTTATTAATCCTTAGCAATTTTAGTTTAGGATTTCGGGTGTGGCATTCCGCATAATCTATCCTAGATATGCATGCAAGACAAGACAATGAATTGACAGTTACAATCGCTTGCATAAGACAAGCCACAACAATTACTATAGTGACAATCGAAGACAATAATGACCATGGGGGACAATTTCAATATCTAGAGTGACAATCTGTATCCAGGGTGACAATCAATATCTAGAGTGACAATCAATGCATGTAGTGACAATCTGTATCTAGGGTGGCAATATGCCAAAGGTGACAGTCTAAGAGTGATAGTGAGTGACAATAACGAACAATAAGGTCATGGTCAAGAGTAACAATAGGTAACATGTACTAGACGCATGTATAAAGGGTGGGAAGTCCCTAACTATACAAAATATCGTGTCGAGACAACGAATCATAAATAGACATGCAAGATAGTAAACACAAAGGAGCTAGTTTTAAGCAACGAAGAGCACAATAATAGAAACCATATGAAAAAGAGTACATGACCGGTATACCGTTGGTACAGACCAATATACCGTAGGTATGTCGATCCAGAGATAGGAAAAGACTACAACTAATCGATTCCAATAAATCGGTATTCCATTGGTATACTCCAATATATGGTCGGTATGTCGGTCCAAGGCACAACAGCTTTCTAGGATTCCAACTTGGGCCATTATCGGTATACCGTTGGTATACACCAGTATACCGTCGGTATGCCGGTCTACATAGGCAATTCTAGGAAAAGTCCAAATAAAAACGGGTGTCCGAAACCGAAATCAAGTCCCGAAACTCATCAAATATTGGTATAACAAGTTAACAAATCTAGAGGTGAGCCTCACATAGCATGTACACTAAGTCTCATGATAATCACTCCGGTAATTTTTTCCGACACCGAGTTTCCTAAGCAAAAAATATCAAGGTTTCACAGAAAAAGTCAGAACTAAGCTCAAAACAATTCCTGAAAGATGCACAGGTTTAGAAATCACGAGGGAAACATTATTAATAAAGCAAGTACCATAAATTCTAAGAATATCAAAATCAAGGAAAGCAAAACTACAATAAATAAAATTGTTCCTAGTTTTCGGTAAGATGGGTTCAGAAACCACATTCCTAGGCCTCAAGACCATGCTCCAAGCTTCCACAAAAAAATTAGAAAGAAAATAAAGAAGGAAGAGTGAAAGAAAATGGAGAGGAGAGAGAAAATTAAGTCGTATAAATAGAGGGTAGAAATTAATCGTGACCGTTGGATCTGCTACGTCAGCTGTAGTGCCCCGCTCCGTGTTGGCACTATGTAACAAGAGATATCGGTTTGCTGGATCGAGAAGAAGCCTTCACGAAGAGATCCTTGTTGAAATAGAAGACGATTGATCTTCGTGAGTGGGAAGAACTGCATCCTCTAATTCTTTCACACCTAATAAAGAATCTGGTTTTATAATTACTTGTTGCTAAAAAAATTAATGTTCATAAAGAAGAATGCTAGAACTTGACCCTATATGCTTAATAAGAGAACTTGTATGCTTGTCAATGAAAAAACCCTGCTATGCTAAGTCAAGAAAAGAATATTACATGCTAAGTACACTGTCACTACTATTGAACGAACCATTGCTATGCTAATGGGCAAGAGTAAAAGAATGTATACATGTCCCTATCGTATTGCTAATAAACCAGAGTAAAAGTATGCTTGAACATTTCCCTTGTCGTATGCTTAACAAGAATCGAAATGATGCTTAGTAACAAGAGAAAGCGAAACTATTGCCATGCTTTTTATAGAGATTGTTTACAAGTTTTCGTTATCGCTGCTATAAAGATGGATCTGTATGAAAATGCTTGTCTTGTAAAGAAACGATAAGAGGTACTAATAGTGCACCCTGAGGTACGGTTCTTTTGCTCTAGTGGGGTATATTATTGATAAGAGAAGGCACTAATAATGCACCCTGAGGTATGGTCCTTTTGATCGAGTGGGGTGTAGCTATTAGATAAGTAAAGTGAAGATGAAAGTGTGTGCTTGTGTTCATAAGTGCTTGTGATATATTTTATCTGATAGAAGTTTATGTCTTGCATCAGCCTCAGACAACTTGTGCACAAGGTAATAGTCTCTCGAACGGTTCCTGCGGCACTAAAAATCGATCGGTCAGAAAGAGATTGTGATATCACCATGAGGGACGGTCCTTGAGATCTAGTGGGGTTTGTGTCCAATAGTGCAGAGCAGAACCTTGAGTCACCGCTACTAATTCATGAGAAAGAACTCTCATGGGCCATCATGTAGTTAGGTAGCATGCTAAGTGCAACCTTCTTGCAAGCCTAACCGATAGATGTTAAGTCCCTTGAGATATAGATGCCAAGTCCCTTGAGATTATTGATATATGCAATTTGTGGCTAACTTGTATGTTTGTTGTAGGGATAACCGTCCGATGAAGGATAAGAATCACTGAATAAGTGATGATCATATTATTATATTTACTATTGCATGTTGCTTCTACGAATAGTCCATGTTATAAGAAATGTTGCCTTCCTGTTCACATGAGTCGTCGCTAATATTTGTGTATATTAGGGTAGAGCTGAAGCTGAGTCACAGCTCCTAATTTTTATGCATACTAGTGCAGAAAGAAGTTGCCTCATAAGAAACGATAGTATCATGCTCGTAGAAAAGACCTGAATAAATGAATGCTGCTTCTTGTCCTTAAGATAACGAATACGGCTCACAAACACACTACGCACATCAGTATAGAAATGTAATAACTATCGTGCATGAACTATCCCTATTATATGCTTGAGTGAAATGTATATGAAAACTATTTCAAAGATATTTTCAAAGTATTACAAACTGACTCTGATCCTGTACTGCATGAAATGACCATAGGTAAAAGTAGCAAGATCACTAATAATAAAATATTTTAACATGATGACTTAGTGTTGGTTTCAGAGGGTGTTGTTTCTGTTCATTGATTTTATACTCACCAGTGCTTTCCCCCAAATATTGACCCCCACCAGTTATGTCCGAATGTGCTGGATTGTTCGATGAAGCGATAGCAGATCCTCACCCTCAGGAGACAGAAATCAGGAGATGCCATGAGAGGCATTGAGAAGCTTTGAGATATTTTTTGTATAAAGGGATGTAATGTATGGAACGATGTCAGTATATTCTGTATAGCTCAAGTGAGTTGTAAGCCAATTGGCAATGTAATGACAGCCTTGTAATCATTTCAAAATTGTCAATAAAGAGATTGTTTTCTTCTATCATGGTGTTCATTCAATTTCTGCAATATTGTGCCGCTGCTTCTAACTCTGATTGCTTATTTTGTTATTGTACAAGTCTTGGCCTTGTGCAAGCTCAACTTAGGCTTGCACGATATCACGCCCAGTAGTGACTTTCGGTCCTCAGGGATCAGGACGTGACATCAGCGATCCACGTAACGATTAAAATCAATCCTAGCCACTCAAAAGAAAACCATATATCCAATGGATAATATGGTGAGTCAACACTATTCACGAAAATATCTAAATACTATTCACGAAACTATCTCACGAAAATATCTCGAAAATATCTCAAAAGCAAAAATAATATCTGCCGACCGGTATACCGTCAAGAAGAAAATTTTCAAAATTGCTAAGTTTTAAAATCCTACGAAATCCAGAAAACAAAACATGCGGTATAAAATACGTATCCATATACCGATATAGATACTGTGAGACAGAGTCACACACACACAAATATATATATATATATATATATATATATATATATATATATATAGATAGGGTAAAATGTAATATGAGTCATAGTGCCCATATTTCTACATGAGTCATGCACATGTGGACCAATAGAAATTGAGTGTACTAGTGCACATGGGATGTCAAAATCTATTTCTATTAGTCCACAAGTGTATGACTCATTTAGGAATATAAAAACTATAACTCATATTCCGTTTATCCCCCCCCCCCCCCCCCCCCCCCACACACCCCCCCCCCCCCCCCCCTCTCTCTCTCTCTCTCTATATATATATATATATATATATATATATATATATATATATAAACAAATTTATAAAAAAATATATGGTCAGTGAGACCGTCAGACAAAATACTTTATCAAACATTTTTTTCTTTACTCCGATTTTTTCTAATCTTTCCTTCTTACACATAAATTTTTTTTCCTTATGTTTGCATGTAACAGTATGATTCATTACTAATGCACCGGTGTACGGTTGGTCCTTACGGGTCCCGGACATGATGTGCATTGAACCTGCTGCAAGGACCACGCGGAAGATTCATATCCCTGGCAGATATTGTTTTTTTTTTTTATAAGGGAATGGGTCATCATAATTATCTTTAGTTTATAAAGAAGTTTTAAATTTTATTTTAAAAAATTATAATAAATTGAGAATAGATTTTATCATTCATCTTAAAAAAAAATTTAAATATTATAAAATTTTTCTTGGTAATTACAATTTTCTTTGATATTTAGATTTTTTTTGTGTAGATCTAGACGCCATAGTGAATTAGTGGGCAGAGGACTACCATGCATGTTCTTTCATAAATATTCATCTGATCATCATGTTATTTATATAAGTTTCTCCCAAACGACATATACTCTATGTTGATCGCAAGTCACGACGGTCAGGTGTGTCGCATCACGACATTACACAATCTGTCACGGCAGTCATGTGTGTCGCATCACGACACTATATTTGCGTGAGAACAACTCAATTGAGTTTTGGCTTGTTAGCTCTTAAATGCCTCCAATTGCACACAGATCCTCGGATGTCGTAGTTGCTGCAACGATACTTCATCTATTTACATATTCTACACCATATAAAAAAAAAACATAAAAATTTGTATAGAACAATAAAATTTTAGTAAATTACGGAAAGAAAAAAATAAATTTGTTAAATTTGCAAAAATAAAAATAAAAATATCCTTACTGAGCTCATTTTTAGTTTTAAAAATAATATACAGCCGAAAACATAGCGTTTTTTTTTTCATCTCTAATAAACTAAGAGAAACCCAAAAAAGATTTTTCTACGAAAACGTCCATATTATAGACTTTTTAAATTCTAAAAATTTTAAATTTTAAATTTTAATGTTTTACAAAAGGAAAATGTCCCTACTATGGACTTTTTAACTTTGTTTTTAATTTTTCCGGTCAGAAGAAAAGGAAAAACATAAAACTCAAAAATCCCGCATTAGCGACATTTTCACTAGTTATTTTTGAAAAAATTTAGACCCAAAAATAAAAAAAAAAGTTTAAAACGTACAAAGTAGACGCGTTTTATTCTATTATTTTAAAAAATAAAAACTTGAAAACATCTTTACTAAGGAAGTTTTTCATAGAATTTTTATTTCGCTGTATTTTTTCATTCTTACACACCCAAATAAAAAATTAAATAAAATGTGAATATGCCCTTACTAAGGAAATTTTCGACGGTATATTATTTTAAATTCTGGAGAGAATCAAAACGCTCTCAGTAAGGGTGTTTTTTTTTCTCTACTAGTAAATTTAGCAAACTTGTTTCTTTCTATGCAATTTATTCAAACTTCAATGCTCTATACGAAATTTTTTGTCAAAATAATAAAATTAAACAAAATTATATACAAGAGTAAAACCAAAAATTTATATTTTTCATGGTCAAGTCCGATATTGGATTGTTTTAACCGTAGCTAATTTTGGTTGCCCCTTAATACTTATTAAAAAATAATTACAATAAAAGTATATAGATAATTTTTCTGGTAAAATCAAGATTACATTGTGCTTTTAACTTTATACCATAAAATCTTAATTACAACAATAACAACAAAAAATAAAGTTCGATCATGAAACTTTATAAAGTAGTACAATCTGGTTAAAAAAAATGCTTCTATTTGCATTTTAAATTAAATTCTTCAATTAAGTGATCATACTTAAGCTTCTCTAGTAGCTCATTTTTATTTAGATCATAACTAATCCATTTAATATGTCTTGTGACATGGTGGTCCGAAGATATTATTTTTAATCAACTTCAACTTAGCAATCGTGATCCAAATAACTATCGTGATCGTGATCGGTGTAGTCAACAAAATTAGATAAGCAACCCAAGAATCCCGAAAACCAACGTCTTCCCAATAAGATCTTATGAAGTCAAGGATGTCAAATATTTTATTATTTCTTTGGACAATATTGTTTTCAATTCTCTAAGGTATCCAAATAACTATTTTCGATTCATATCACAATGTTGGTCATGTTCCAAAAAACTTTCTAGTTTAATATTCTATCAAGTTTCCATCACTAACTTTTCTCAACTTTACGTTAAAATAAGAAGTCAAAGATTTCTTCAAAAAGTCCAAATTGTTCAAATCAATCCTTAAGTAATGTAAGATTTTGATCTATAATATCGATAAACTAGGTAATTATAAAATTATCCTCCGGTGTTTGGCTTCCTTCGGCACCCGCCTCATATCCTCATCGAATTGCTTGTTCCTATAAACACATCTTTTTTTGGAAATGTCGGATCGATACCAACTTTATTAGCAACTTCTTTGGATCTCTAAACTTTTGAAAGAATATGATGAGCTCATTTGTTCTTGTTTTTGCATCATCAATATTCATCTCTTCTTGTTAAAGCAGTACCAAAATAGTGTTGGGAATGAAACGTGAAAACTGTTTCCCCAAACCAAGAAGGTGCGAGAGAACCAAAGAAAAGCACACAGAATAAATTTGCCAAAATCACACAGAAAAGCCAAACGAAGACACGAATAATTTTTACGTAAAAAATTCAGATGGAAAAAACCACAGGACGATCGGAGTCCAACCCTGAAAAATCTTCACTAATGGAATAAGAAAGTACACAAACTCCTTACACACTTCTCACCCGTCCAAAACGGATCACCACAACTACTTGAAAGAAGAAAACCCGATTACATACTCCGAAGAACAAGAGATGATGAGAAGAATTAGTCGTAACGATCTCTCCTTCACAATAGCCTCAAATCCCCTTTTTCTCTCTCTTAAATTTTTTAACCTTGATATGATATTCATCAACTTGCATCAACCTCTTATAACCCTTGGATGAATTAGGGTTACCATATTTTGGAAATATATATATGATACTCTAATATATATATATGGAAGTCTAATATATAATAATCATATATTTAATGGAAATTCAATTATATATTGGCTTGCCATATATTGGAAATACAATTATATGGAAGTTTAATATATGAAAGATCTAATCAAAAATATATATTTAAAGATATGAAAATCCAGTCATATATTTGCTTACCATATATGTTCTAATATATGGTGCTCAATGCACTCTCTGAGCTTCTCCGAAACACGGATGACGCTCGTCGCTCTCCGGGGTATTATCCACATAGGTTGGGAACCTCACCCATCTCCAACAAATCTCACTCTTTCCAACTAGGTGAAGAAGGTCATCATATCGATGGTCCGCCTGCAGTACTCGAACTTTCCTCTTGGTAGAACCTTCGCGAACATATCTGCTCCATTATCATCAGTATGAACCTTCTTAAGCGTCGTGTCCTTCTTCAAATTATATCTCGTATCCAATGATACTGAGTTTCAACATGCTTGGACCGACTACAAAATTTTTGGTTCTTTACAAGGTGGATTGCACTCTAGCTATCGCAAAGCAAAATGTACTACTCTTACTTTAGCCCAATTTCCTACGACAAATTTTTTATACACATCAACTCTTTGAAAGTCTCTGTCACTATAATGTATTATGCCTCTGTTTTAGACAAAGCAACACACTTCTGCAACCGCAACTGCCATGATACCGCTATACCAGCAAATATCATCACATAGTCCAAAGTCGATCTTTTCGTATCTATATATCCAGCCATATCAGCGTTAGTATATTCAACCAGCTTCGGCTCGTCACCACCAAATAAAATTCTCAAATCAGTAGTTCCCAGAGGGTACCATAGAATCCACTCGACCGTACTCCAATGTATCCTTCCAGGATTGGAAAGATACCTGCTAACCATGTCCACCGTGTGAGGGATGTCTAGTCTTGTATACACCATGGTATACATGAGACTCCCTACTGCTAAAGCATACAAAACCCACTCTATATCTTTCTTTTCGTCCTCGGTAGATGGACAATACTCCACAATAAGCTTAAAGTGAGCCGCAAGGGGGTTGCTCACTTTCTTTTACCCGTCTATCCCGAAATGCTGAAGAACCTAGTAAATGTACTTCATTTGGGACAAATGAAGCACCTTAGACTCTCTCTCTCTCTCTTTCTCTCGGCTGATCTTCATCCCAATAATAGCCTTTATTGCGCCCAAATTCTTCATAGAGAAGGTCGCACTTAGTTGGCACTTCAACTCCGCTATCCTAGTGGCAGTCCGACCCACTAATAGCATATCATCTACATAGAGCAAAATTATGATAAAATTATCCACGACAAAGTAATTCACGAACATAGTAATCGGACATCATTTGTGCATAACCATGCTACCTCATAAATGACTCAAACTTCTTGTACTACTGTCTCGGAGCCTGCTTTAGACCATATAGACTTTTTTTCGATAGACTAAGTGTGACTAGCCCTTCTCACAGAATTCCTCTGGCTGCTCCATGTATAACTCCTCATAGAAATTACCGTAGAGGAATATCGCCTTCATATCCATCTGCTCAACCACCAAGTCAAAATTAGCTGCTAACGCTAGAACCACCCGAATTGATGACAACTTGATGACTGGCAAAAATATCTCATACAAATATATGCCCTTTTGTTGATCGTAGCCTTTAACTACCATCCTTGCTTTATATCGAGGGCGAGTTGCATCATCCGTCTGTTTTACTCTCAACAACCATCGATTCTTCAAAGCCTTATTGCCCTTTGGCAACCGTACCAACACATAAGTAGAGTTTAGCCTATAGGGAACTCATCTTCTTTTACAATCCTCCATCCACTCCTGTCTTTGTTCGTCTTCCACAGCCTCTACGAAACTTTTTGGCTCTCCCCCGTCAGTTAGTAGCTCATACTCATCTAGTGAGTACATCAAGGATGGTCGACGATCTCTCATGCTCCTCCTCAATGGAGCCTCTGGTGATGACTGTATGTGAACAACCTCCTCCCCTCAGCAGGCTGATGATCAAGGTTGGGAGCATCTCCATATACTGGCTCCCCATAATTGGATCCTCTATATTATCCTCTGAAAATGGCTCAATGTAAAATGACTCTAACTTAGGTAATTCCTCAGCCTCAGAAGGCATCTCATAATCATATGTGTTGGTCAGGGTCTGATCCTCGATGAATACCATTTGTTTGCTTCTATAGAGCTTTCTTTGCAATGGATCGTAGATTCCATAGCCAAACTCATCCCAACCATAGTTGATAAAGACATACTTCCTCATCTTTGGCTCAAGTTTGGATCTCTCGTTCTTTGGTACATGTACAAAGGCCTTATAACCAAACAATCGTAGGTGATTATATGATGGATCTTTGCCATATCATACTTTGTCAAGCACATTTTCCTGCAAATGAGCAATAGGAGACAAATTAATAACATAAGAGCGAGTTAAGAGCCTAATCCAATAACTGTCCATTAAGTTTGCTTCAGACATGTAAACACCCTAATTTTTTTAGAATTAAATTTTAAAATTTTAATTATTAGTATTATGAATTACTAAATTTAAGAGGGAATTTCTTGTAATTTTTTAGCCTTTTATAATATATAATATTCATGGATTTATAATTATGTATATTTAATTAATTATTAGTATAGTGCAAAAAATATATTTTTGGGTGTAAAATTGTTAATAGAGATCTCGTTTGGGCCTTGATCAAATGGACACTCTAGCCGCATGTTGGCGAGGCCAGATGGATCTTGTAGCCGCATACGTTCTCTCGTTTGGGCCTTGATCGAATGGATACTATGGCCGCATGTTGGCGAGGTCGCATGGGTCTTGTAGCCACATACGTGTTCTCATTAGGGCCTTGATCAAATGGACACTCTGGCCGCATGTAGACGAGGTCGCATAGCCGCCTAAGATGGAACACGTGGCATGCCATATTTGTCGAAGCAATTAATGCACTAATGTGACTCGTTGTCTTTTTCTGAACCATTTTATTCACGTGTCTTGAAGCGACTCAGAGTGATGAGTGATGTGTCAGAGCCTTTGATAGACATCAAAATCTGTGTTAGGGGATCCTTATGCAGTCTCCTTGTTCTGTGGTCGTTCAGGTTGCATATAGTATACTATGCGGCTTCTCTACGACTTTGTTGATCAGGCCGCATGTGGCTTCTCTATGACTTGATTGTACAGGCTGCATGAAGGCTATTATGCGGCTTTCTTTTGGCCATATATATCATATTTTATACAGCATGAGCTCTACGCGGCCTGTAGTATTTTTATGCTTCTACAGTATCTAGCATGGACCATACTACGGTACGACATATAGGAGGATTGATCATGTGACCATACCATAGGATTTCTAACATAACCATACAACTAATTTTTGTAACTAAAATTGGTAGAGCATTGGGAGGGATAAAATTCCGAGATCATGCAAATTAGCCACCTAAGACAATGATCATGACGTGCACGGCTGACCCCCATGGATATTGGTCACATTTGCACTAGTGGACGACAATATCTGAATACTTATATTGTGCAATGCATTCTATGTGATCTAGTACGGTAGCCTTATGAGGGACCAGTGCATAATATACAAGTGCTATGTGATTTTTATTGCTCTGTTAGCCCCGCTAAATAGGTTATGATCTAAGGATTTCTCTTATGCATCTAATTTGAGATAACTCAGACTCCACAATAGCAAGCCGTACAATTAATTGGCCATTATATAACTGGACTTAGTTGTGATTATATTATTCTGTTAGTAGTCTAGGGACATGGATTATCATAGTGTGATGGTTCCAGCCTTTTTCTTGTTTGGTTTTAGGGTTGGGCTATTATGCTAAGATAAACTATGGACCGAAACTGTGACACATAATCTATATTATACATATCTATTGCTTTGGGTTTTGTTTCTCTTTTTCGTGCTTTATTTGTGGTACATGCTATTTGGGGTCTAACCCTACTATTTTGTATAGCCAGGTTTCGAGCACGTTCCAGAGGATCCATCTTACCTCCCCCTTCCTGATGGCACATACCAGGCGGCTGGTCGTTGAAGGGCACGAGTGGGTTTCTTCTTCCCTGCTCGTTAACCATATATTTTACTCTTTTTAGGCATTTATCGACCAGCACTTATTAGCCCTTAATCTGAATATTTACTTTCCTTTACATGATTGTAATTAATCATACTACATTTGATCATGGTCATGTACTTTTTCTACTCTACCAACTTTTTATTTTGTACAACTATTTCCAGAATATTGTGGCAGGGAGTTTGGGACGCCTTACTTCCTTGTCATATATGTTCTATGTTTACTATTCTTACTTGACTGATTGAGACAATAGATATATTGTGTGACCCTAAGTGACTTCATTGTAGTATGACCCCCTTGTCTAGTTATGTCACGACCCGCACCCGGTATAGGGGCACGAGAGCGTGGGTACGTCCAGCCTACGCTGCAGCATCGACGGTAGAACGCTGTCTAGGTTACAGTAATACTATACAGCTAACACCTGTCAATGATGTCCATCTCCATAAGTAGGTCAACATACATCTCACAATAATCTCATAAGTAACTCAATCACAACAACTATAAGGCACAATAAAAGATAAAAGAAAATGACATAGTTGAACACCATGTCTCAAACATAAAGATAAATCACAGTCTAGCTGTCCAACACAAGTCTCCAATTAAACTTAACATAAGTCTAAACATAAACTGAAATAACCTCCATAAGTTTCAAGCATAAATAAATACTATCTAGATAGCTGTAGGCAATGTCTCATCTAGAAGCATGGTCTCCTCTAGGATCTCTGGTACATAGTCTGCATCTATACCTGGTCCGTAGTACGTGGTACAGAAATCCTCAAGATTCTCTGGAAAAAATATTCAGTCAGGATTGGAACAAAAATATACCTCTAACAGCAGTTCCACATACATTGACAAAAACTATAATACAGTGTAAAGAAATACAAGACAGAATGAAATACTGGCCATGAGAAATACTGGAACAAGTACTGGAACATCATCATCAATATACATCTGACAAGGAATAGAACTACAAGTGTACGCAAGTACAAAGAACTGGTATATAGGTGTGTATAATAACAGCAACTAGAACATATGGAAATACAAGATCAATCTATCAAGATACATGTCAAGAAATCATCTATCTAAGTGTGTGAAAAATTAGTATATCATGTGATCGGCTTGGGACTATATGACTCATTACATGGATTAGCGATCATCCCCAACAGGTCAGGCTAACCAGATGTAACAGCGATGAGGCATGTAAGGGTAAGGCTGCACCAACGTGAGATGTGGGTGAGCTAATGCTGCATGTAAAGTTGGGTATGATCACATAAACTACTCATATTTCCCCATTTTCCCCAGCTAGCATGATGGATTCCAATCATGACTCCTCGTGACAGGTCTCAATGATGCCAACTCGTGTAAAGAACAGTATCAGAGTCATGTACGCTATACAACAAGAATTATAGAGATAATCAACATAATGGAAACTGTCAGAGAATGTACTCGCCTGTGGTCCTTAGCTGGCAATACCACTGTCTGGGTTCCAAGGTGTCGTCTGAATGATCCAACAGTCCTATAGACATAGCATATAATATAATACTTCATCAGACAATACTCTAGCACACAATCAACATAATGATCTCAACAGGCTACACTAGGGGTGGTCACGTCTGTCGTTGTTGTGCATAACAGACAGTCAATAATATGGTCTTGCCAGTACGTCGGTGTACATATGGCAGTCTGCTAACATACTACATGGTCACAGGTCAATGTAACTACGGGGTTTCCGTGGTTACATTCAATTCATCTAGGGCATAAATTACATAGTACATACTACGGCTAACGTATCTCGTAGTACTAATTAATTACACAATTAATAGATATTCATATGTTTATACTTAATTCAATTCATACGATGCACATTTCTATATACGTATGTATTATCCTGATTGAGAATTATGCGATTCATAGGCATCTGCATTAATATTCATTAATTATGATTATAATACATTGTATTTATATACTAGGGAATACCTATACACTACTTATACGTATGTATATAGATATTAGCTGGGAACATATAATATACATACCAATATACCAATACGCATGCAAATACGTATATACATACGTCTTTATAGTTATATATATATCACATAAAATGACGGGAACGTGGACAGGAGCGAACCTGCACGCGGCACGATGATGAGGACGATGATGTCAACGATCAGGGGGTGGTCGGTCGATTGAAGTGGTGTTGACGAGCGGCGGGGTACTCGACGTCGACAGCAGCAGGTCGCAACGGCTCCAGGCGAACGCAGTCGGGCTTGGTTCAGCGTTCAGCGGGTTCGACGCAGCATTCAGCGGGTTCGACACAGCATTCAGCGGGTTCGACGCGGCGTTCAGGCGAGTTCGACGCGGCGTTCAGGCGGGTACGACGCGGCGTTCATGCGGGGCAGCGTCCAGGCTCGGTGGCAGCGGGTCCTGTGCTCGGGGACAGCGGCTGTTCGGTACTCGGGATCAGCGGGTCCTGCGCTCGGGGACAGCGGGTCCTGCGCTCGGGGTCAGCGGCTGTTCGGCGCTCGGGGTCAGCGGCTGTTCGGCGCTCGGGGGTCCGACGAGGAACAGTAAAGTTGGGGGGTCAGAGATGGTCGGCTAGTGTATTAGATTTTGATTGAGAAGGAAATAGGGAAGCAATATTTATGTATATATATGTAATCATAGTAGACTTTGGATTGACCTAGAATTAGGTCTGGTCAAGGCCTTCTTGGAATTGGGCTTTCTCATGGGTATTACAATGGTTGGAATTTCAATTAATAAAGAAATTGCTATAATGCTTTGGTTAGATGGTCTGAGGCCATGGTTCAGGAAAATTGAGGTTGTATTACACATTTCCAAGAGTTTATGGAATTTACACCTAAAGGAGAATTTGGGTTTATTTACGTATCGTCCAACGGAATGGATACCTCAATGTACTCTTGCACCAAGGTGTCTAAACAATAAAAAGTTGTACAAGTTCGACTTATGAATCAATTTAATAAAAGTGAATACAAGTGGTGTTCTGAAATTCGAAATGACGGTAAGGTGCAACAAAATAAAGTCACAAAAATTGAGAATAATCAATTATCATGCAGTCATTTACTCATTAATTATGAAAAGACAAAAATACCCCTAATCCAAAAAGTGGGGGTGACAAGTCTACCCTCCTTAAAGAATTTCGTCCTCGAAATTTAAAATGACTAACACAAGAACAAGCAATCAATTAATGAATTATATCTCAAGTCTCGAAGAGATATGGATACCGCTCGCGCATTTCGTCCTCTCTCTCCCAAGTTGATTCTCCTGGAGAGTGATTTCTCCATGCAACACAAACCAAGGGAATAGTCTGGTTCCGCAATATCTTCTCTCTACGATCCAAGATCTCCACCGGTTGTTTAGGATAGCTGAGTGTCGGTCCAACTTCAATCTCCGAGTGATCTAATACGTGACTAAGATCTGCCACGTACCGTCTCAGCTGTGACACGTGGAACACGTTATGCACTCCATCTAGAGCAGGCAGCAAGTCTAGTCTATAGGCCACTGTACCGATCCTTGCAAGAATACTGAAGGGCCCGATGTATCGTGGACTAAGCTTTTCTCCTCTGCCGAAATGAATCGTGCCCCGCATCGAAGAAATTCGTAGGAACACCAAATCGCCAACCTAGAACAACGATCTTAATATACAACCTAAACAAAGCAATCACAAACCAAACAAAACAAATCAAAACAATACCTGAAACTCTAGGGGTCTACGGTGACTATCTGCCCAATGCCTCTGTCTGTCCTGCGCCACTCGCAGTCTGTCTCTGATAAGTTTTACCTTTTCTGCTGCATCCACGACCATTTCTGGTCCTAACAAGGCTCTTTCTCCAATATCATCCCAAGATAAAGGGGTATGACACCTCTGTCCATATAAAACCTCGAATGGTGATATCTCAATGCTGGCCTGGTAGCTGTTATTGTAAGCAAACTCTACCAAGTGTAGATAATCCTCCCATGAGCCTCCGAGATCCAATACGCAAGTGCGTAGCATGTCTTCAAGGGTCTGGATCGTCCTTTCAGACTGCCCGTCTGTCTGAGGGTGATATGCGGTACTGAACTTGAGCTGAGTGCCCAAGATAGACTACAGGCTCCTCCAGAAATGGAAAGTGAAACGACTATCCCGATCTGAGACAATACTCACAGGAACTCTATGTAATCTAACAATCTGCTGTACGTACATCTCTGCTAACTTCTTCGTTGAAGTACCCACTTTAAAAGGTAAGAAGTGGGCTGATTTAGTCAATCTAACCACGATGACCCAAATTGCATCCTTTCCTCCTGGAGAACGAGGAAGTCCTGAAACGAAGTCCATAGTCACATGCTCCCACTTCCATTCTGGAATGGGTAAAGGTTGAAGTAATCCCCCTGGCCTCTGTCGATCTTCTTTCACCTGTTGGCACACTAAACATCGGAATACGAAGCGTGCTACTTCGCGCTTTATACCATACCACCATACATGCCTTCTCAAATCTCGATACATCTTGTTGGCTCCGGGATGCATCGAGTACTGAGAGCGGTGTGCCTCCTGTAAAACTTCTTCGCGCAGCTCTCCGCTTGGCACACACATCCTCGTGCCATGTCGTAAGGATCCATCACCCGCAATAGTGAAATCGTCTATCAATCATGCCTGAACTTGTGCCCTAATATTCCTTAGAGTCTCATCAGCATACGGCACAGCTCTAATTCTGTCTATCATCTCTGATTGAATCTGCAGTCCCCACATCCGAATCTCTGCTCCTGGAACTAATACCTCAATTTCCAAGCTCTCAAGATTAGCTAATAATTGTCTATCCGAATTCAAGCACATAGCCATTGGGTACCTGCTCAAGGCATCCGCGACTACGTTGGCTTTTCCTGGATGATACTGTAATGAGATATCAAAGTCTTTCATCAATTCTAACCACCTTCTCTGTCTCATATTCAGCTTATTCTGTATAAACACGTACTTTAAGCTCTTGTGGTCTGTAAAAATTTCCACACGCTCTCCGTACAGATAGTGCTTCTACAGTTTTAGGGCAAAGATAACTGCTGCTAACTCCAGATCGTGAGTGGGATAGTTCTTTTCATGATGGTGTAATTGTCTTGAAGCATAGGCAATTACTTTCCCGTGTTGTTGAAGAACGCATCCCCCTTTTCCTGAAGCATCATTGTAGATAGTGAATCCACCTGTCCCTAATGGCAACGTCAAAACTGGTGCTGTCGTTAATCTCCTCTTCAGCTCATCGAATACGGTTTGGCATTCTTCTGTCCAGACAAATTCCACATCCTTCTTGGTCAGCCTAGTCATTGGCTCTGCAAACTTGGAGAAGTCTTGTACAAATCTTCTGTAGTATCCTGCTAGTCCGAGAAAGCTCCTGATTTCAGCTACCGTACCGGGGGTAGCCCATGACTTCACTGCCTGTATCTTTTTTGGGTTAACTAAAATTTCATCACCCGTTACCATGTGTCCAAGAAATTCAACCTTTTCAAGAAAGAACTCGCACTTTGAAAGCTTTTCGTATAATTTCTCTCTCCTGAGTGTTTCCAAGACTATTCTCAGGTGCTCTTCATGGCGATGAACTGGACCTAATAAAACCTTTGTCTTGCAGCTCCTCAACTTGTTTCTTTAATTCTACCAACTCATTGCTGTTAACTCTATAGACATGTTGCGAAATAGGCTCCGCTCCTGGTATCAAGTCTATAGAGAACTCAACATCTCTGTCTGGTGGCAAACCTGGCAACTCCTCTGGAAATACATCCAGGAACTCTGCTATAAGTGGATGCGGTATCTCTTCTTCTTCCACCCTGGCTCCACAAAAAGTGCCTCTGCTCCGCTCCTCTGCTTCTCTGGTAATCTCAAACTCTGGCTCTCCAGGTGGTCGAAATACTACTCTACCTCCATGACAATCTATAGAAGCATGGTGTTTACTTAACCAGTTCATTCTGAGTACAATATTGTATTCTAGAAGTGGCATGACGAGTAAACTCACGCTCAATTCTCGGCCTTCTAATGACACTCTCCGGTCCTTGCAACAATCACGGACTAGGATAATGCCTCCTCCTGTCGTAATCTTGCAAGTTCTATCTAATGGTTCCGTTTCTAAATGATGTTTAATGACATAGGATACAGATACGAAACTATGGGAAGCGCCAGAATCAAATAATGCAAGTGTTAGAATAGAATCAAGTAAAACTGAACCTGAAATCACGTCTCCAGCTGGCTCGGCCTCCTCAGTGGTCATGACGTAAGCTCGTCCTTGTGGTGCTCCTCTTTGTTGCTGCTGCAGCTGAGCAAACCTCTCCTGCTATGATGGAAGTGGAGGTCCTCTCTGCTGGCCTCCTGGTACAATTGGTGCTCTGGCTGGTCCTCTCTGAGCTGCTCCTTCTCCTTGGCGAGTCTGAATAGTTGGGCAGTCCCTTAGCTGATGTGCTGCTGATCCACACGATAAGCAAGTGCCCAACCTTTTTTTGTAGATGTCTCTTGTATGTCCCATCTTTCCGTAATACGAACATGGGACAACGAGTTGATTATGTCTTTGTAGTTGCTGTTGTTGAGCATGTCCTCGAACTGGTGCCTGTTGCTGGTGTTGTTGTTGGTGTTGCTGCTGGTGTTGTTGCTGGTGTTGCTGCTGGTGTTGTTGCTGGTACGGCCTATGTTGTTGTTGAAAGTGTGGACGCTTGGCTGGTCCTGTGTCACCTCTTGTTGCTCTGGATGTATCGCGTCCTCTCTTGGGCCTGAGGTCCAAGTCGTCTTCGACAATCTGGACATCCATCAGAATACTTTCAAATGTAGCAGTACGCCGTCCCGAAGTACGAGACTTGATCTCCCTATTTAATCCCTTCCTGAATTTTCGAGCTCTGTTTCCTGGGTCTCGAACCATCGATGGTGCAAATTGACTCAATCGACAAAACTCTGCAGCATATTCGTCAACTGATATGCCTCCTTGGATTAAGTCATGGAACTGACTTTCTAATGCTCCCAGGGCTACGTCAGGAAAGAATTTCTCTTTGAAGAGTTCTTTAAAGTCCTCCCAAATAAGTCCTTCAACGGCAAGTCTCGGCTCTGTACGATACCATGTCAGTGTGATATCAAACATCTGGCTGCCAGCGGCCTCAATCTGAAGAATCTCTGGAATCTGTGATAAGCGCAGATTCCTCTCTATGTCTTCTAACCATTTGTCAGCATATAGTATTCCTTCTGTGCCTTTGAACTCTCGAGGCATCATCCTCTTAAAATCTACTATGGTACCGGGCCTCTGTTGTTGTTGACCTTGATGTTGCGGTTGTCGTGCTACTCTCTCCACAGCTGGGAGAGTCACCTGATGAGCAATCTCTATGCTCTCTCTTATCAGTTCGGTCTGCGCCTGGTGTGCTTCTGCTTGCATTCTCTGAGCCTTAGCTTGAACATGCTGAGCCTCTGCTGTTACTCTCTAGGCCTCTAGCATGCCCTGCATCAATGCAAACATTTGTGCCCCGTCAGCGGGCACTCCTCCGGGAATCGGTGTCGATGGTGGTGGAAGGTTGTCTGTTATAGCTGGGACAATCCTCTGTATAGGTGGAGGAGGAATCCCGTTAGTTGCAGACACTCCCACACGAACATGAGATGTAGGAGAATCTCCAGGTATCTGTTTGTCAGGTTGAGAGGTGGCAGTCCTCTCTGAATTGGCTGCTCCCATTCTCATGGATCTAGTATTCGGCGACATCCTGAATACAGATCAAAGAATCAATTAAGGTGATAGATGTGATATTATCAAGGAAGGATACTACAGTGCTAAAGGAAGAAATCCATTAGAATAGCAATATGAAGTTCAGAATTTCCTAGTGTGATTGAGCATATTCTCATCCTAGATCATATTTCCTATATCCTAGCACAGGCTCGCAGCAGTACAACTAAGTTGTCGCACTACCACGATATCGCATAACTTGCAAAGCTAGACCTGCATGGGCCACCACTAAAAATGTGTCACGACCCACACCCGGTATAGGGGCACAAGAGCGTGGGTACGTCCAGCCTACGCCACAGCATCGGCGGTAGAACGTTGTCTAGGTTACAGTAATACTATACAGCTAACACCTGTCAATGATGTCCATCTCCATAAGGAGGTCAACATACATCTCATAATAATCTCATAAGTAACTCAATCACAACAACTATAAGGCACGATAAAAGATAAAAGAAAATGACATAGTTGAACACCATGTCTCAAACATAAAGATAAATCACAGTCTAGTTGTCCAACACAAGTCTCCAATTAAACTTAACATAAGTCTAAACATAAACTGAAATAACCTCCATAAGTCTCAAGCATAAATAAATACTATCTAGATAGCTGTAGGCAATGTCTCATCTAGAAGCATAGTCTCCTCTAGGATCTCTGGTACATAGTCTGCATCTATACCTGGTCCGTAGTGCGTGGTACAAAAATCCTCAAGATTCTCTGGAAAAAATTTCCAGTCAGGATTGGAACAAAAATACACCTCTAACAGCAGTTCCACATATATTGACAAAAACTATAATACAGTGTAAAGAAATACAAGACAGAATAAAATACTGGCCATGAGAAATACTGGAACAAGTACTGGAACATCATCATCAATATGCATCTGACAAGGAATAGAACTACAAGTGTACGCAAGTACAAAGAACTGGTATATAAGTGTGTATAATAACAGCAACTAGAACATATGGAAATACAAGATCAATCTATCAAGATACATGTCAAGAAATCATCTATCTAAGTGTGTGAAACATCAGTATATTATGTGATCGGCTTGGGACTATATGACTCATTACATGGATTAGCGATCATCACTAACAGGTCAGGCTAACCAGATGTAACAGCGATGAGGCATGTAAGGGTAAGGCTGCACCGATGTGAGATGTAGGTGAGCTAATGCTGCATGTAAAGTTGGGTATGATCACATAAACTACTCATATTTCCCCATTTTCCCCAGCTAGCATGATGGATTCCAATCATGACTTCTCGTGACAGGTCTCAATGATGCTAACTCGTGTAAAGAACAGTGTCAGAGTCATGTACGCTATACAACAAGAATTATAGAGATAATCAACATAATGGAAACTGTCAGAGAATATATTCGCCTGTGGTCCTTAGCTGGCAATACCACTGTCTGGGTTCCAAGGTGTCGTCTGAATGATCCAACAGTCCTATAGACATAGCATATAATATAATACTTCATCAGACAATACTCTAGCACACAATCAACATAATGATCTCAACAGGCTACACTAGGGGTAGTCACGTCTGTCGTTGTTGTGCATAACAGACAGTCAATAATATGGTCTTGCCAGTACGTCGGTGTACATATGGCAGTCTGCTAACATACTACATGGTCACAGGTCAATGTAACTACGGGGTTTCCGTGGTTACATTCAAGTCATCTAGGGCATAAATTATATAGTACATACTACGGCTAACGTATCTCGTAGTACTAATTAATTACACAATTAATAGATATTCATATGTTTATACTTAATTCAATTCATACGATGAACATTTCTATATACGTATGTATTATGCTGATTGAGAATTATACGGTTCATAGGCATCTGCATTAATATTCATTAATTATGATTATAATACAAGTATTTATATACTAGGGAATACCTATACACTACTTATACGTATGTATATAGATATTAGCTGGAAACATATAATATACATACCAATATACCAATACGCATGCAAATACGTATATACATACGTCCTTATAGTTATATATATATCACAGGAAATGACGGGAACGTGGACAGGAGCGAACCTGCACGCGGCACGATGATGAGAACGATGATGTCAATGATCAGGGGGTGGTCGGTCGATTGAAGTGGTGTTGACGAGCGGCGGGGTACTCGGCGTCGACAGCAGCAGGTCGCGACGGCTCCAGGCGAACGCAGTCGGGCTTGGTTCAGCGTTCACCGGGTTCGATGCAGCATTCAGCGGGTTCGACGCGGCGTTCCGGCGAGTTCGACGCGGCGTTCAGGCGGGTTAGACGCAGCGTTCAGGTGGGGCAGCGTCCAGGCTCGGTGGCAGCGGGTCCTGCGCTCGGGGACAGCGGCTGTTCGGCGCTCGGGATCAGCGGGTCCTGCGCTCGGGGACAGCGGGTCCTGCGCTCGGGGTCAGCGGTTGTTCGGCGCTCGGGGTCAGCGGCTGTTCGGCGCTCGGGGGTCCGACAAGGAACAGTAAAGTCGGGGGGTCAGAGATAGTCGACTGGTGTATTAGGTTTTGATTGAGAAGGAAATAGGAAAGCAATACTTATGTATATATATGTAATCATAGTAGACTTTGGGTTGACCTAGAATTAGGTCTGGTCAAGGCCTTCTTGGGATTGGGCTTTCTCATGGGTATTACAATGGTTGGAATTTCAATTAATAAAGAAATTGCTAGAATGCTTTGGTTAGATGGTCTGAGGCCATGGTTCAGGGAAATTGAGGTTGTATTACACACTTCCAAGAGTTTATGGAATTTACACCTAAAGGAGAATTTGGGTTTATTTACGTATCGTCCAACGGAATGGATACCTCAATGTATTCTTGCACCAAGGTGTCTAAACAATGAAAAGTTATACAAGTTCGACTTATGAATCAATTTAATAAAAGTGAATACAAGTGGTGTTCTGAAATTCGAAATGACGGTAAGGTACAACAAAATAAAGTCACAAAAATTGAGAATAATCAATTATCATGCAGTCATTTACTCATTAATTATGAAAAGACGAAAATACCCCTAATCCAAAAAGTGGGGGTGACAAGTCTACCCTCCTTAAAGAATTTTGTCCTCGAAATTTAAAATGACTAACACAAGAACAAGCAATTAATTAATGAATTATATCTCAAGTCTCGAAGAGATATGGATACCGCTCGCGCATTTCGTCCTCTCTCTCCCAAGTTGATTCTCCTGGAGAGTGATTTCTCCATGCAACACGAACCAAGGGAATAGTCTGGTTCCGCAATATCTTCTCTCTACGATCCAAGATCTCCACCGGTTGTTTAGGATAGCTGAGTGTCTGTCCAACTTCGATCTCCGAGTGATCTAATACGTGACTAGGATCTGCCACGTACCGTCTCAGCTGTGACACTTGGAACACGTTATGCACTCCATCTAGAGCAGGCGGCAAGTCTAGTCTATAGGCCACTGTACCGATCCTTGCAAGAACACTGAAGGACCAGATGTATCGTGGACTAAGCTTTCCTCCTCTGCCGAAATAAATCGTGCCCCGCATCGGAGAAATTCGTAGGAACACCAAATCGCCTACCTAGAACAACGATCTTAACATGTAACCTAAACAAAGCAATCACAAACCAAACAAAATAAATCAAAACAATACCTAAAACTCTAGGGGTCTACGGTAACTATCTGCCCAATGCCTCTGTCTGTCCTGCGCCACTCGCAGTCTATCTCTGATAAGTTTTACCTTTTCTGCTGCATCCACGACCATTTCTGGTCCTAACAAGGCTCTTTCTTCAATATTATCCCAAGATAAAGGGGTACGACACCTTCGTCCATATAAAGCCTCGAATGGTGATATCTCAATGCTGGCCTGGTAGCTGTTGTTGTAAGCAAACTCTACCAAGTGTAGATGATCCTCCCAAGAGCCTCCAAGATCCAATAAGCAAGTGCCCTCTTCTAGGATCTTCAATAGCACTTGGAAAATCTTTGACATCCTCCCATATTGTGCCTCCGAACCACCTTGGCGGTGGATCGGCCTTCTCTACAACGCCGATACGGAATGCATTCTTGTTCCTCCGGAACTTATAATCTTTGGCTGGAACTATCGATGACAATAAAAAAGCATAATTTTCCTCCGTGTTTCAAACATAAAGCCTTAGCATGGACCATGCAATACGGACATAAGAGACGTCCATAAGTTCTCGATCCTGATAACATTCCATAAGACGAAAAGTCATTGATGGTCCACATAAGTATTGCCATCATCTAAAAATTCTATTTTTTGGAAACATCATACGTGTTGGCGCCTACTTCCCACAGCTGATTCAACTCATCTATCAACTGTTATAAGTACACATCAGTGTTCCTCTTGGGATTATTTGTACCTGGAATGATAACGGTTAAAAACATATACGGAGTCTTCATGCACATCCATGGCAGGTGACAATCACATGCCAACATGAATACTGGGAGCCCAAAAGTCTAAATGGGGTAAAACCGTCGGAGGAGAGCCACAATCTGACATTACGTGAATCTAAAGCAAAATCAGGATACTCTCGATCAAAGTTCTTCCTTGCTTCTCCATCATATGGATGATCCAACACTCCTTCGATCTGTTCCCGCATATGCCAACTCATTATTTTGGTAGTCTCCTTCACCATAAATAACCTCTGCAATCACGGCGTCAAAAGGAGGTAGTGCATCGAATTGGTTGGCTTTCTTGCACCGGGAGTCTTTCCATTACCAGTTGCCTTGTAGTGATCAGCACCACAGAATCTGCACACTACTTCATCTTTGTCTTCTTTATAGTACAATATACCCCCGTTGTGACACAATCAATTTTCTCATATGCCATCCATAGCGATCTAACCATTCTCTTAGATCGGTAGAAGTCTGTAGGTAACTTGGTACCCTCCGGCAAGATCCCTATAATCAACTCGATCTGTCAGTTGTAACATTATTGTGACATATTGAAATTAGACTTTATGCTCAACAGCCCGGTGACTATCTCTAATGGTGAATAATCCTCACAACCAGGATATAATAGAGTCCTTGCATTCGCCAACAACTCTATAAACTTTGCAGCATACATTCGGTGCCTCCTCAGCTGCTTCATGATTGTCCGGATTGAAAGTAGGCCCCGCAGCATCAAAAATATGTTTACGTATCCATCATCAAAATTAACATGCTCGTGGACATTCATATATGGCTCCACATAATGATCCTACTCAGATGCTAAAGGCACAAGCTATCCGTGTGAGTTTCACTGATAGTAATTCAGAGTGAAATCCCTCGAGTACAAATAATATGTCATATCTACTTCTGGATGATATTTCAAGTTAGAACATTTCATGCACGGATACTTAATTTTTGTGTCGCCCATATACTCAGGAAATGCCTTGACGAACTGTAGGAACTGCTCTACTCCCTCTATGTATTCATCCTGCACACCACACATGTCATCAGGATGACGGTTGTACATCCATGAACGATAAAACATGTAGTAATTCTGATCCATTTCTAGATACTTCTGCAAACATGAATAGGTATCGTTCTAGTATATTATCCAAATATTCATCAAAGTGGGTATTTAGGTCATATCATTAGTATTCGAGTTGTGATGTGTGAGTATCCATATTGTGACTCATGAGTATCCATAAAATAAGTAAATAGATAAGTTTGATATTGATTTCCAAACCTAGTAGACATGTGGACGACTCCAATTTGAGGATATGGGTGTCGTCACGTATTCCTTGTGAGCCATTCATGTGGATATCGCATATCATGCTACACAATATCACATATTGATACTCTCTTGTATCTTGATACTAGGACACCGTTTTGAATACCCATGACACTAACTTGAAACTCGGTCTCTAGGTCAAAACATGGTTATTTAAGTCAAACTCGAAAAGCCTCAAAAAGACTTGCAGAAGTAAAATTTCTTTTCATAGATATGACTCACAAGGAACACGTGGACACTCACATACTCAATATACTCACTTTTATCTTAACCTAGCTAGAAATCTAATAAGAAATATGTAAATGAACCTAGAAGCCATGAGACCTTTGGCTCCACCTTACGCTCTGGTGCCGAAAGCCATGAGACTGAAATATGAAAGAGAAAAGAATACTCATGTCTCATGACTTCCGGTACTAGAGCGAAAAGTAGAGCCAAATATTTTAAACTCCAGTAAATGGACGTCGGAGGGAAGGAGTCGTGCGAGGGGAGCAGCCGCGCCGGAGGGGTTTATCAAGTCATTCTAGTTCAATACCTTGCTATACTAGGTTTCTAAGTTATACTAGTTAATATAGACTATACTAGCTAATATATTATATTATGTATCGTATACTTAATATAGATTATATATAATAAATACCTTACAATATCTTAGCCTAATATCCATTAGCTAGCTATAAACTAACACGTCATAATAATACTTTAACCAAAAATCCATATCTCCCTAAAACCTTAACACTTGACTATAGATACTAAGATATCACTTTCTAATTAGTTTTCACATATGCTACTACCTATCAAAATACCTCAACACCAAGTACCCAAGTATCCTATGTTAGCAACGTACCCTATCACATTGCCTACAACCCTCAACCACACCCATGATATCTATACTAAGATACATCTTTCACCCCTTGCTAACATTTATAGTTAGGCACCAACACTTGATACTCATCACTAGCACATAACTCTCTCAACACATAACTTTGCATACTAAGAAGAGGACTTACACCAATGCACATATATACATTCTCAAATTACACCCACAAATACTATACTTAATACTAACCCCCAATCCAATTCCACACACAATATACTCACTGATATATAAGGTAGAGTTAGTGTTTGTGTGTGTGTGTGTGTCCGTGTCTCCGGGTCTGTGTTTTACCGATAATACCATCTCAGTGTGTATGTGTGTATATTTTCGTGTATGTGTGTCCTCGTGTCCGTATTCGAGTTCCACACACAACTCCTAATCCAATTCCACACACAACACTATCTCAGTATGTGTGCGTGTGTGTCCGTGTCCATATTAGGGTTAGTGTTCGCGTGTGAATACCAACTCATGTTAACATATATGTATCATATCTTAACAATGTGTCTGTGTTAACACGTGTCATGGTTACGGTTGTATCATGTGTGTGTCTGGTATGTCCTGGGTTGTGTCCTAAATGTGTGTCCATGTGTCCCGATCTATGTGTCAGGGTTAGGGTCAGAGAGGAGGAAAGTTGGGGTCGACGGAGAGTAACGTCAGTCGGTCAGAGGGAGCGCATTGTCGATTACGGGAAGGAGGTCGTCGATCGGAGAGGGGGGAGCACCGTTGGTCGGAGAGGAGGGGTAGGCCTTAGGTCAAAGAGGGGGAGCATCGTCGTTCGGAGAGGGAGGAGAGCATCGTCGGTTGGAGAGGAGGGGTAGGTGATGGTTCAAAATTTTGGGAATGAGAACGGGGGAAATGAATTCTGAAACCCTATGTTAAAATATTTAGCGACGTCTAAAAAGGGCATCGCTAAACGTCGCTGAACTTTTATTATACTCTGATGTAACTTAAAAGACGCCGCTACACGTCGCTGTTATAAAAATATTAGCGACGTACAACGACTCCTAGTGGCGCCTATTATCATAATACTAATTATAGTCACTGGATGATGCTAAACGTCGCCAACAACGATATATTACGATATTTTATAGTGGCATCGCTACATTCTGAATGTTTACCGACATTTTGTTTGATGTCGCTAAAATTAGTTATTTTGGTAGTGCTGCAGTTCGCCAAGGCGTTCCCTCAGTACGTGGATGGCACAAAAAATAAGTGTCTTTATGTGAGATCTCGCAACTTAAAATATTACTCATAAGTGGATGTGACATAACATTTGTACTCGAGAGATTTTACGCCAAATTACTATCAGTGGAACTCACACGAAGAACTTGTGTCTTTAGCATCGGAGCCGGAGCCTTATATGGAGCCGTATATGGATGTCTACAACCACGCTGATTACGACGATGGGTGCATGAACATGATTTTTTATGCTGCTAGACCTAGTTTCAATCCGGATAATCATGATGCAGCGGAGGAGGCACCGAATGTCGATGCTGCAAAGTTTATGGAGTTACTAGAGAATGCAATGACTCAATTATATCCTGGTTGTGAGGATCATTCACCGATGAAGGTGGTTACATGATTGTTCAGCATCAACTCCGATTTTAAATGTCGCAAGAATGCTACAACCGACTGATGGAGTTGATTATAGAGATCTTGCCGGAGGGTGCTAAGTTGCATAAATACTTCTACCGATCTAAGAGGATGGTGAGACCAATCTGGATGGAATACGAGAAAATTGATGCATGTCGCAACGGGTTCATATTATACTACAAAGACGACAAGTTTGAAGATGGGATCCTTTGGCGCCCTTGTTACGACACAGTCCTCATGGGCCTCTACTGTAACAGCCCTCGCAGGCATCTGCCCAAGTCTAGGAGACCGTTGACCGTCTGATTGCTTCTCTCTGTGACGAGTTGCTGCGAAGGATGGAGCAGTAACCACTATTTCAGTCGCAGGATGATGTGACGCTCATCGTACGATTTGATACGCACGAGCGCAGCATCATGAAGCCCAGGGATATGACCGAGAGGACAGAGCATGTCGTTACTAAACTTAGAGCGTCGATAGAGCACAGCGTGATGGAGGTGCAGGCATCAGAGCTATTCATGGATGAGAGGCTGATGATGTTGCAGTATTCAATGGCTGCTAGCAGTACGAGGCTGTTATCTACCATGGATTCATACAACCATCGACAAGCATCGTTGGAGCAGATACGTCCTCCTGGTGCGTCTTCATCGACATCGACTCTACTAACGTCACTACCTTCTTCATCTACATCGGTGTCGATTTCACGGGAGCAGTATGGGTTATTCTTATCCCTGATGCGTGTCGGTGCTCATCCTCCTCCAAAACCGCAGTAGTCTAAGTTAGGACAGTTTACTGATTGTTTGTGTTTTGACCCATGATATTGGATCATTTATGAATATTATACATTTATTGAGCCTTTTAGACTTTATTTTTTGTACTCAATTGTGTGGATATTTATTGCATTCTTTATGATGGGATTTTTTTGAGACCCAGTTTGTAATTCCAATGTGTCATTATCTTCAAATTTTACTTTATTATTCATATTAAATGTATGTAAATTTACCGGTGTTGAGTATTCCACCGAAGGGGTCGGCGAACCTAGGAAATTCAACGGACGGTTGTTCGGAGTCTGTCTATTTTTATGAACTGTGATATTGCATTGATATATATATTATATGACAAACTGCAAGAATACTTTTTTTTCAAATTTTTTTAAAAAATTTACAATTTAGCGACGTTTATGTAGGTCGTTAAATATGAAGCTAACTGTATTAGAACGTCGCTAATTATGTCGCTAAACGTCGCTAAATTGATGACATGGCAGTATTTATCAGGTCAGCAAAATGTCATAAAATGGGTTATAAAATATCGCTAAATAGAAATAAATTAACGACGTTTAGCAACAAATGACACGTCACTGATTTAGCGATGTAACGTTGCTAAACGTCGCTAATTTGAAAAAAGTTAGCAACGTCTAGACGTCGCTAATAAACTTCTCTATAGCGATATTTTGCGACATTTCTTCTGTCAGTGACTACCTAAATATGAATTTTGATGTTGTGGGTCCTAGTTTCTATCTGGACAATCATGATGCGGAGGCGGTACCGAATGTCGATGCTGCGACCTTCATGGAGTTGCTAGAGAATGTGAGGAATCCCATATATTCTAGTTGTAAGGATAATTGACATTTGGATGTGGTTATAAGACTTTTATGTTTCATGTCAAATTTTAACATGTTATAAAAATGCTACAATTGGCCGATAGAGTTGATTATAGGGATATTGTCAGAAGTTGTGAAGTTGTCTACAAACTTTTACCAATATAAGAGAATGTTGAGATCATTCTGGCTGAGACAAAAGAAAATTGATCCATGTGGCAATGAGTGTATGTTGCACTATAAAGATGACAAGGATAAAGATATGTGTCGATTATGTGGAGCTGATTGCTACAAAATAACTGCTAGCCGACAGATGATCAATTCACTACTAGTGTTTGACTGCGAGGTTGCAGAGGTTATAACCCACGGCCTAAGACAAGAGTGTCCATAGACGGTCTCACATTATCTAAGACATACTAATTCCATCGTTGTGATGTGTCGACACTGATTAGTTGTTTTTTCGGTAGTGTGATATTGATACGAAGCCTTGGGCTTTACTCTGCTCTTGCTTCGTTCTTCTTTTTCCACCATTTTCCTCCATCACACTGTCTCTGACTTCTTCCTTGCCCTTTGTAACCAACGCTTCTAAATGTGATGAAGTAATGTCGAAAGGTTTTCCATTTATCTTACAAGCTATTTACAGCCGCAGTCATATTATTTCATCGTCAAATTTAACTTCCATCGGCCACAGCTGATCGACCAAGACATAAAACCTGTTGACATGGTCAACACCAAAACCGCATTCATGTATTTTATCCAAGTCTTCTTAATCAGAAATATTTTTTTTTCATTTTGGTTTTCATAAGATACAATTCCCTCTTCTTTTTTCCCCACAAGGACCTTTCATATATGCACCTTGTTTGCAATATTGTGATTGTAATTGATGTCCTCTATCTATTGCCTTTTTTAACTGAATACTCGAGTCCAAAATTTCAACCGTCAGTTTTAACCTTGGTACACGCCGATGCAAAAGATCGACAATGTGCAACTTCTTGATGAACACATTTTTTTTTTTCATTTCGTTCCTTCACATGCGAGAATTAGCACCATTAATATTTACCATTAGACTCTTTTTTTACATTCATCCATCTCTCTGCAAAATCACTAAACTCCTGATCCAAGTTATAGGATCACTTGAGATGTACTTACAGAAAGGGTAAATAACAACTTGATACCCTCAACTGTTCAAGTTTTTCTATTTGATAAGGTCAATTTTGATTGGTATCAACTTGATATCCTAAAATTTAAAAATGACGAAATTATTTCCGCCTCCCCTCCTCCTGGCTGCACCACCTCCCCTTGCACCCTCAATCTCCCACATCGTGTCCCCAATTCCACCCCCACTCACTCCGCTGCGCATGGACTGCTTATGCCGCCGCCGCAGGCGGAGAGAGAGGGGAGCAGAGTTGGGGGGCACGACAAGAGAGATTAATTTCGTCCTTTTAAAATTTTACGGTATCAAGTTGATACCTTTCAAATTTGAGGGTATGAAGTTAAAAAAATTGAACAGTTGAGGGTATCAAGTTATAATTTAGTCTATTAGCCTTGCAGAAACATAGTGACTAGAAATGTGCCTAGGCAGATACAAGGATGTATCATGTACCATACCAGCTGTATTGGCTGCATCTGTTGTGGTCGTTCCAGCTGCCTTAACTCACATGCGACAAACAGGAGAATTTTTTGGTGGAGATTTGTTTATCATTATAGGGAGAGTTTGAATATTAATTTATAACTTCCAATATTGTTACTTCATGCAGATAAATCCATTGTCAAATGTCCGAAATTGAGTAAGCATTGAGGTTGAATGACTAACAAACCAACTGCTCTTGATATGGTAATGTGAGTTGAACAGTGCATATATAATTGTCACTAGAGATTCAAGAACTGTCGGAATACATAGTGCCCGCGTGCAAGCTGAAACAAACTGAGCATACCAATACCAAATTTCATTGATTCTTTGTTTCATAAAATTTACAATCTAATAAAATTCTTAACAATATATAACTTGCTAGCAGCAGCTATCATCTGTCGATGCAGTGATACTAGTGCTAGTCGTACAAGTTGTTGCCGACGAAGTCCTCGGTGACGTTGCCTGCTTAATACAGACAGTAGGAGTTGGGCACGAAATCCTCCTCTCCTCCTCCTTGACAAGTTTCCCACACAACTCTTCCAACTTGTCAGCATTTGTAAGCCGGGAAACCCTCTTCCCTCTGAAGAGCGAAGACTGTACGTTCTTGTAAGCCAAGTTGTCCCGGACACGGACATAATTTCCCGTGTCCCCGAACTCCGTTGCTACCGCCTGGTCGACCATGTCGGCAGCTGCGCTGACTGCAATTTTCAGCGTGTCCACCTTTCCGGACACAGCCGTAGTACTAGCTGAACCCAAAGACAGTACTAACAAATCGCCCACGCCTGCAGCAAACGGGAATTCCTGCTTATTGTTAAGCACGTGCGTTATGGCCGCCGCAGTCGGATTGCTCATTGCCACCCCGCCACCTTGGGCCACGATTCTCGTACGTCCGTCCGCCGATCTCACCTCCACAGGACGACGACGATCCGCACACGTGGCGACACAGATTCGGGTGATGTTGAAGTCGTAGGCGTCCGTCTCCATTGCGTCGCCTCGGGAGAACAAGAACGGGGCTCCGGTGGAGAGATCGTAGCAGGGGATCAGGACGGGCTTCAGCGTGTCGCGAAGAGTCGATCCTCCGCCGAACATCTTACTACTTAATATTCCTTCGTCGGAACGACAGAATATTCTCTTCAGAACGGAGGAGGAGGAGGAGGAGCGTTGGTTTTGGTTGTTGGTGAGGAAATGGAGGGCTTCCTCCGCTGAGAAGAGGGGCTTGCCGCCGGGGCCTCGAGTGAAGAGCATGGCGACGAGGACTCCGCCGAGGCCGGAGCCCGCTGCGACGTCGAAGAAATCAGCGACACTGGCGTCGGGATTGTTGGAGCGGGAGCGCAGGGAGGATTCGAGTCGGCTGAGGGAGACGGCTGCGAGTAAACAGTCGTCTCCGGCGTCGATGGAGAGAATGCGGACATTCCCTCGGTTGTGGTCGATTGGAGAGGAGAGGAACTTGTTCTCGAGAATGGAGAAGATTTCATAGGTCAGTTTGTCCATTCCGTAGCTATAGCTTTCGTCCATCAAAGAAGCCATTTTTTTATGGGAGGTCAATTAAAGTAAGTGAAGAAGGAGAGGGTGATGGAATGGGGAGAGGAGGGTGGGTTCGTGTGGTTGTTATATAGGCAAAGCCAGCAACAATGTCTCGATCAGTTTAACATCTGCTTGTGAATAAAAAGGACAAAAGCCAAGCCAAGGGGGATGAACCACAGCCGAAGCCACCTTTCTCCTTCGAGCAAAGATTCTAGAAACAATATTACCATCTTATGTTTTTTCTTATTTAGTGCGGTCATTGGTTGTAGGAGTCAGATATACCAATACGTTCGAATTGTTGTAACTTCGTCAACAAAACATATCTATTAAAACTTCACAAAATAAAGTAAGTACTCAAAGAATATAGAATAGAGAGAGAAAGAGAGTGAAAAGTTATTTTATTTCTTCAATTACATATCACAAAATATATTACAAGTTCTCTATTTATAGGTTTAAGAGAGTAACCAAAAAGCCAAGAGTCAAATGATGTTACTCAAAAACCAAGAGCCAAAGGATGTGTCTTTTCAATGGATGGTTTATTTATTTGGACATCCATATACAATTTTCATAACACTCTCCCTTGGATGTCCAATATTTATGGAATATGTCTCGTTTAAACCTTGCCATGAAAAATCCAGTGAGATAAAAACTTGGACGAAGAAAAAAGTGTACATATGCATATAAAATTCCTAAGCGCCATACACTGCCTCGTTAAAACAATGACAAGAAAAACCTAATGGGATAAAAACTTGGACGAAGGAAAAAGAGTACAATGTGAAAATTAGTGATCACGCTTCCCCTGATACTGACAAGAGTTTCTTTAGTTGACGCATCCCAATATTCTGAATTTTCTTTCTGAATTTTGTGGTTGAGAATGCTTTAGTGAATAAATTTGCAAAATTTATACTCGATTGTATCTGCCGAACGTCAATGTCACCATTCTTCTGTAGCTCGTGAGTGTAAAAAAAATTCGGTGATATATGCTTCGTTCTGTCACCTTTGATGTAGCCATTTCTGATTTGTACAATATAAGGAGCATTATATTCATACAATATCATCGGAGTATTCTTTGTTGAAGAAAATCCACAGGATTCTCGGATATGCTGAACCATCGTTCTTAACCATATGCACTCTCGACTTATTTCATACAATGCCAGAATTTTGAGTGATTAGAAGAAGTAGCTGTTAATGTTTGCTTCATCGAACGCCATGATATTCTAGCACCACCACAAGTAAACACATATTTACTCTGAGATCTTCCTTTATGTAGGTCAGATAGATAACCAGCATCAGCATAACCAACAACTTATGATTCTAAATTTTTTGAGCAAAACAAGCCCATGTTGGTTGTTCTGCGAAGATAACGTAAAATATGTTTAACACCATTCCAATGTTGTTTTGTTGGTGCCGACCTATATCTTGCTAGTAAGTTTACTGAGAATGTTATGTCAGGTCTTGTACAATTTAAAGTATACATCAAATCTCCAATAGCACTAAGATATGGTACTTATGGACCTAATAATTTTTTATTATCCTCTCGAGCACGAAATGGACCTTTCTTTTCATCTAATGATCGAACAACCATAGGACTACTCAATGGATGAGATCCATGTCACGACCTGTACCCGGAATTCGGGCATAAGTAGTGGGTACGTCTAGCCTAACAATTAAATCAGCGGTAGAACGTTGTCTAGGTCATAATACTACCCATCACCTCTCATAATGATATATATAACATGTCAATAATCTCAACTCCATAAGGAGGACAAGATGAATATGAAAATGACAATAATAAAAATACTCAATCACATAATAAGGAAGAGAAATGACACGATAATGATATAAAGGAAAAGAGAAGTCAAAAAATATACATCACACATCCACGAGTCAAGAGTCAATACATCAACATTAGAAATCCAAATAAAATATACAACTCAAAGTAACTCAATCTATAATCCAACTACAAATGAATGCTAGATTCTAAGTCTCTACTAATAGATCCAAAACTAGAATGGGATCCTCCTGAAGCTCCTAGGTGAAATCTTCGTCTACTTCGGGTCCTTAATAAGTGGGGCAGAAAGTCTTGATATCCTCTGAAAAATGTTATCCAGTCAGGATTGGAGCGAAGCACATAAACTAACAAAAGTTCCATTAATTTAACCAAGACTATAAAATAGTAAGCAATAAAAGTACAAGATAGAAGAAATACTGGATAATAAGAAAACTGATACGCAGATAATCATCTCACAAGTAATAATAAACTGTAAATAAATAAGAAATAACTGTATCAGCAGGTGTAAACTTGAAAAAAGATATAAGCAACTACTTAGTGCCATAAAATATTAATTATTATGTGATCGGCTTGGGATGTATCAAGCTACACCATATATGATTGGCCATTGTAAACCCCCAGATTTTTTTCAGAATTTAAAAATAAATTTTTAAAAATTTTCTGTAATTTTTAACTAATAAAAATCAATAATTTCTGGTATTAAATAATTATTGTGATTTTATTAAATATTAAAATATTATGAAAATAATATTTTTTGGTATAAAATAAAATATTAGACATAGGATAATTTTTTCTGGAATTTATTGGACCCCAGAACTTTTTTAAAGACCGAAAAACAAAGTTTTTAAATAAACTTATTTAAACCAAATAAAACCGGTTTAATTCTAAACCAAACCGAAACGAACCAACTGAACCGACCCAACCCAAACTTTTAGCGGGTCGGATCTGGATCCGACCCGACCCGACCCAAACCCGATATGCTACAGTAAATCCATAATTATTTCCCAGCCGCCCGTTCGAATCCCACCGCCCGAACCCCTCGTCTCCGGTCATTCCCGCAGCTGCCCCGCGCCTCTCTGCCACCTCCGCGGATAACCCCTATCACTTAGCCTTCGCAACCGCTGCCGCCAACTCCTCCTATCCTCGCCAACAGCCGACGGATCCCCTCCCCGACCTCCCCTATAAAACCCGACACCCTCGCCCTCACAGCTACCACCGCCACTGACCACCACCCTCTGCCTCTCCAGAGCTTCGGCCGACCAAGATCCCCTGTACCGTGCCCTCGTCGTCGCAGACTGACAAAGCCACCACCGCCAGCAAGCCCGGCCGGCCGAGAACCGTCTCGGCACCCCGCGTGCGCGTAATTTTAGTCGATTCCGAGCCATCATTCCGGTGAATTTTTCTCTCTCCTCACTGCCTTATTTTCTATTTTGTCAAATCATGCACAAACCCTACGTGACCCTTTTGAACCCCGTAAAACTCGTTCGGGGTATCGCATTCTGTGTCAGTCGTAAACTACGACGCAAAATCAGGAAAATAATCCCCTTTTCTGAAAATTCAAAAAATATCCCAAACTCCCTAGTTCGCGATCGTTTTGCGACCAACCTGTTAAATATTTTCAAAATTAGCTTAAATAGTAATTTAGACCATTTCACCAAGTTTTAAAACCCTATTTTAGTTCAATTTATTGAGCTGTAGATTGCATGCTATTCGAGGGTAAAAATGACCAAAAACTTGGTCTTTATAATACCCTAATTTTCTCGGAACTGGATGCGTTCCGCAAAACGAGGCAACTTGGTTGTGTATAAACTTTACCGAAAAGTGTGCACCGTCAATACGGACATATGAGATTTTTTGAAAGTTGATTTGGATGTGCGTGCACACCGAAATGAACGCGTATCCGTCGACAACACCCCGTATCGGTCTTGTTATGAAACTTGTTGTAACTTTGTGTACGCTCATTATTTCAAAACAAAACTTACATCATCGGACTCGTAGTAATAAGCTGGTCCTGTGACCCAAGTTTGGTTCAATTCTGAGAACGTTGACAAAATTTCGTATCGTGGGCCCCACGGCTCTACTTGACGGACGATTTTATGATCGGCTCATCGGAATCCAGTTTTGGACATTTTATTGGGTTCATATCGTCGTTCTGGACTTGTGAACACTAAGTTTAACAAATTTGAAGAACATTGTCTCTGGCATATTTTTTGGTGTGAAGTGGGCCACATGTGGACCCCGCTTTGACCAAAAACTGTCACTTTTGCCCCTGTGTCCAAATTAGACTTATGGACAGGCAATTATTGCTATTTGATATCTTCTGAACCTGATGGTAGTATTCATCTCAGCAACCGGAGGAGTACCTACAGATCCTGCGGATACTGGAGCAGCAGTTGGATACCAAACCCTAGGCAAGTGTACCTTGCCAATCTTACAGTTCTTGTTACATAATATTTCTTTGAATTATTTTTATATTGTATCTGTTCAACCTAGGACCATGTGACATTACTTAACGTCCAAACAAGATTCGGGTATGAATACCATACGCGAAGTTGTGTAACGTCACCTAGAGATGGATATTGAAACCCTATACAATCTCGTGCTTGCATCATCAAGTACGTCATACCACAGGACACCTGACACTATTTATGAGACAAAATCTTCCTGAAATATTCATGGTGATTCTGTATAGGTTACATGATTCACGACATAGATATTGCATATACTTAGCTATCATTATGACTTGCTGTATTAGATATGATCTTGTGTGACATTGACATGAGAAGTCGTGGATATGAGACATATGATTACATTGGGTGGGAAGAGACACACATGCTACAGGTTGATTATATTATTGCGGTGCCGTAGCCTCTCCGAGCTAGACTCTGACATGATATCACTACTACCGGCTTCCTGACACAGAGCTTGTAGTAGTCTCAACCTGAGTTCTAGTGATGCTCTCATATTGTATATCACTTAGCTCTTTATATAGTTTACCATATTGATTCATTTATTGCTGCACTATATTTGTTATGTCTTGAGTTATTCTTGTAACTTGTTATGTCCCCAGAGGACCTAGAATCCAGATTATGTCCCCAGGTTTAGCAGAGGAGATCTCTCCGAGGTGTACGGGACATGAGCATACATTAGAGCAGTACCAGAACCCGAGGACGAGGTGCTCGCCGAGGATTTCACCTGAGTATCTGGTTTATTATACTCAGTTATTTCTATTTGTAGAACTTTTATTTTTTGTCTATTGAACTGCTGTATCAGACATATTATCGGGTTGTTCCCCGAGATACTTTATTGAGACTTGATGTTGTTTTATACTTCTTATTGATGTATTTATTTCTGTGGATGAGATTAGTATCATAGCCTTTACTATTGTTTTACAGCTTAAATACACCCCGATGGGTCCATTAAATTGGGTTTTCCCATTGGTGTGTGTTGCTGGCCATTACCACGTGGCTAGTCCGTCAGTATTTTGGGACTGGGGCGTAACATAGTTTTTGTGGTGGCCCATGCAGGTCAACGACTAAATTGTTTCAGTTTTAACTTAGGAACTGAGCATGCCTTCGACAAGGATAGGATAAGTTTTAGGATCTCATCCACTTGATTGATTTGTTCTTGATATCTAAATCGGATTTAAATTAAATTCTTGACATGCATCCTGCCTTGATTCCTTTGTGTCTCTTATAGTTTATTTTGGATGCAGAGTAATGCATCCACGAGAAAATGATGAGACTCCTGCAGGACCACCGCATGGTGCTGTAGTCACCTACGAAGAAGATAGAGTAACGCCATTGAGTGGATATCCCTCCACTCACTAAAGCAGTCAAGCCAATCAGCATGCCTCGACAATCCAGCAAGATGATATTCCACCACCACCGCAGTTCACTCCACTGATGCCTATTTTTCCACAAGGCCAGACTATGGATGGGCAGCAAATGTTTTAAATATTCTACGCGACGATGCAAGTCCAACAGAAGGTTCATCAAGAAGCCCAGCAAAGTCAAGTGGAGAAGTTCTTTGACGAACTTAGCTCTGAGCTACAGAAGTTAATCAACTCTGTTGCAACTACTTTAGACACAAACGTTCATGCTGCAGCACGACCCATAGAGTGCATCACAAGGAGAGAGTCCAGCCAGAAGCAGCCGTACACATTAGCACAAGACCAAGTACAGCAGGAAAGAGCTACAAAGTAACCCCAAAGAGCCTTATTCGTGCCTACTTATTACTACTATGGCAAGATAGGCCATATTAAGAGGGAGTGTAGACACAAGTTGGGACTGTGCTTAATTTATGGATCCAGCCAATATTTTGCCAGAGGTTGCATGATGCATCTAGGAGAAGCACCAATGGTAAACCAACAAGCTCTACCAGCACCAGGAGGATATCATCTGGGCCCACCCTTAGCACCCCAGGCAGTACTCTTTCAGCAGGCCCAGCAACAGCAGAGGAATACACCACATGGACGCGGACAATCTTTTGCGATGACCTTGGAGGACTCGCAGACTCGTGGAGTAGCAAATGCTCGTAAGTTATTCATAGATGCATTGCTTTAGCACGTGCCTGTTCGTTCATGACCTTAGCCTTAAACCTAGTATTTTGAACTGGTTAATAATTGATAACCTAGTTTTTTTCTAAGCTGTAGTTTTCTCTAACCAGATTTATGTTCCTTTGAATTACCTAACTTTTATTGTCTAGGAAAATAACTTATTCCTTCCTTAGGTGTTTTGTTTAACCCTTATCCTTTGATTTCTCCTTCATCAAGATTCTTTGTTTGTGTGTCATGCTTCAAACATATTTTGTAACCATGTCATCTCTTTTGATCGGTTATTTCTTTGATTGCGAGGACACAATCCTCTTAAGGGAGGTAGATTGTAAACCCCCAGGTTTTTTTCAGAATTTAAAAATAAAATTTTGAAATTTTTCTGTGATTTTTAACTAATAAAAATCAATGGTTTCTGGTATTAAATAATTATTCTGGTTTTATTAAATATTAAAATATTATGAAAATAATATTTTTGGGTGTAAAATAAAATATTAGACATAGGGTAATTTTTTCTGGAATTTATTAGACCCAAAACTATTTTTAAATACCGAAAAACTAAGTTTTTAAATAAACCAATTTAAACCAAATAAAACCGATTTAATTCCAAACCAAACCGAACCGGACCAATTGAACCGACCCAACCCAAACTCCTAGCGGGTCGGATCTAGCCCCGACCTGACCCGACCAGACCCAAACCCGATATGCTACAGTAAATCCCTAATTATTTCTCCGCCGCCCGTTCGAATCCCACCGCCCGAACCCCTCGTCTCCGGCCGTTCCCGCGCCTCTCCGCCTCCTCCGCGGATAACCCTCGCCACATTACCTCCGTAACCGCTGTCACCAGCTCCTCCTCTCCCCGCCAACGGCCGTCGGATCCCCTCCCTGACCTCCCCTATAAAACCCGACACCCTTGCCCTCACAGCCACACTGACCACCACCCTCCGCCTCTCCAGAGCTCCGGCCGACCAAGCTCCCCTCAGTCGTGCCCATGTCTCCGCAGGCCGACCAAACCACCGCCGCCAGCAAGCCTTGCCGGCCAAGCACGGTCGCGGCTCCCCGCGTACGCGTAATTTTAGTCGATTCTGAGCCATTGTTTCGGTAAGTTTTTCTCTCTCCTCGCTGCCTTATTTTTCATTCTGTCGAATCAGGCATAAACCCTACATGACCCTCTCGAATCCAGTGTAGCTATTTCGTGGTATCACGTTCTGTGTCGATCGTAAATTGTGACGCAAAATCATAAAAATAATCCCCTTTTCTAAAAATTCAGAAAATATCCCAAACTCTCCAGTTCGCGACCGTTTTGCGACCAACCTATTAAATGTTTTCAAAATTGGCTTAAATAGTAATTTAGACAACTTAACCCAGTTTTAAAACCATATTATAGTTTAATTTATTGAGTTGTAGATTGTATGTTATTCGAGGGTAAAAATGACAAAAAACTTAATCTTTATAATACCCTAATTTTCTCGGAACTGGGTGCGTCCCGCTAAACAAGATGACTTGGTCGTGTGCGAACTTCATTAAAAGGAGTGCGCCGTCAATACGGACGTGTGAGATTTTACGAAAGTTGATTTGGATGTGCGTGCACACCGGAATCGATGCGTATCCGTCGACAACACCCAGTATCGGCCCTGTTCTAAAACTCGTTGTAACTTTATGTACGCTCATCGTTTCGAAACAAAACTTACTCCATCAGACTCGTAGCAATACGATGGTCCCGTGACCCACGTTTGGTTCGATTCTGAGAACGTTGACAAAATCCATATCGTGGGCCCTATGGCTCCAGTTGACGGGCGATTTTGTGATCGGCTCATCGAAATCCAGTTCTGGATATTCTGTTCGGTTCGTATCATCGTTATGGACTTGTGGACACTAAGTTTGATAAATTTGGAGAACATTGTCTCTGGCATATTTTTCGGTGCGAAGTGGGCCACATGTGGAACCCGCTTTGACCAGAAACTGTCACTTTTGCCCTTGTGTTCAAATTGGACTTATGGACAGGCAATTATAGCTATTTGATATCTTCTGAACCTGATGGTAGTATTCATCTCAGCAACCGGAGGAGTACCTACAGATCCTGCGGATACTGGAGCAGCAGTTGGATACCAAACCCTAGGCAAGTGTACCTTGCCAATCTTGCAGTTCTTGTTATATAATATTTCTTTGAATTATTTATATATTATATCTGTTCAACCTAGGACCATGTGACATTACTTAACGTTCGAACAAGATTCGGGTGTGAATACCATACACGAAGTTGTGTAACGTCACCTAGAGATGGATATCGAAACCCTATACAATCTCGTGCTTGCATCATCAAGTACGTCATACCACAGGACACCTGATACTATTTATGAGACAGAATCTTCCTAAAATATTCATGGTAATTCTGTATAGGTTACATGGTTCGTGACATAGATATTGCATGTGCTTAGCTATCATTATGACTTGTTGTATTAGATATGATCTTGCGTGACATGGACATGAAAAATCGTGGACATGAGACGTATGATTATATTTGATGGAGAGAGAAACACATGCTATATGTTGATTATATTATTGCGGTACCGTAGCCTCTCCGAGCTAGACTCCGACATGATATCACTGCTACGGACTTCCTGACACAGAGCTTGTAGTAGTCTCAACCAGAGTTCTAGTGATGCTCTCATATTGCATATCACTTAACTGGTTATATAGTTTACCCTATTGATTCATTTATTACTACACTGTATTTGTTATGGCTTGAGTTATTCTTGTACCTTACTATTTCTCCTAAGGACCTGAAATTCGGATTATGTCCCAGGTTTAGCAGAGGAGATCTACCCCGAGGTGTACGGGACAGGAGCATACATTGGAGCAGTACCAGAACCCGAGGACGAGGTGCTCGCCGAGGCTTTCATCTGAGTATCTGGTTTATTATACTCAGTTATTTCTATTTGTAGAACTTCTATTTCCTGTCTATTGAACTGTTGTATCAGACATATTATCGGGTTGTTCCCCGAGATACTTTATTGAGACTTAATATTGTTTTATACTTCTTATTGATGTATTTATTTCTGTGGATGAGATTAGTATCATAGCCCTTACTATTGTTTTACAGCTTAAGTACACCCCGATGGGTCCATTAAATTGGGTTTGTCTATTGGTGTGTGCTGCTGGCCATTGCCACGTGGCTAGTCCCTCAGTATTTTGGGACTGGGGCGTAATAGCTATGCACAAGTACCGTAAGGGATCAGGTCCATCAAGTATGATTGACTATGCACAAGTACAGGTAGTGGGATCAGACCAATCATATATGGAGAGCTATGCACAAGTAATAAGTTCAGGTTACACTCTCGTGTAGATAAGGGTGAGCTATGCACAAGTAGGTGGTATATGATCATATTATCAACTAATAATTCCCTATCCCCGGTTAGTACAATGTATCCAATCACGAATTCTTATGACTGTATCTATAATACTAATCCGTGTATCCACTGTGTCAAAAATTAAGCATAACACTACATACTAGAATCATAGTAATTGTCAAAATAAGAAAACTGTCAGAGAATGTACTCCCTTGTGGTCCTGAGCAAGGTGTGAGGATCAATGTCCAAAATAGAGTCACAAAGACCCAAATATCAAATAGTAATGTTAATTGGGTGAAATAAAAGATGAGCATGATTAACTAACCAATAGCGATGTTTCTAGGCCATATCTGAGTCCAACTAGGTTAACTAGGTCTACTTAGTCAAACTCTATATCATAATAGTATATAATAGACAATATCCAACTAATTAGTTATTACCTACTCATACTAGTAGTACCAAGTATTCTAACCATATAAGTTATTATCTAATAATACTAGTCAATAGATGGGTTAGTATGAGCTAGTATCTTAACTAATACTACTTGTATCAATAACTGATACAAAGTTATACTATGATACCAATTCTAGCCTATACTAACTTATACTAACTCAAGTAGCTAATATTAACCACCTCACTACACCTGATACATTACCTACTCTGGAGCACCCCACCAATCTACCTTGTATCGCACATTAACTGATACACCCCGATTAACAGATATCTCAAAGCCCCCTTTTTGCTGTGCATTGACATACACTTATATAGATGCTCCTGATTTCCAGTTCTAGTATACACTAGATCAAAATTGATATCCAATTATCTATGCTTACCTGATCAACTTGCCCACAGTTACTGCTAATCTCCCTTCTATCTGAAATACCTGAATACTGCCTAAATATAGTGGTTACCCCCACTGCACCACCTGAAGTTGCAATGCTCAGCCTAACCCCCAATTCTCCCATACTCCCTCCTTGTTACCCAACTGGACACCCCTTCGAACATACAACATCACTCCAAGCTTTTTGCTGTTGATACAAGACGGCACCTTTATGTTCCTGAAATGCACAAGGGTGCATTACAGTGCACACCAAACCACTCGGGTCTGCATACATAATGTTGTTGTATTACTGCTAACAATCTCCAAGCCATCACATACACTATCACAATGACTGATACCCGACTCCTAACAATTGTAGTGCACTGGATACCCGAGTCCCCCCTTGCCTCGACTCCAGGCTAAGCTGCCACTGCATCACTCATTACCTGCTGCTGACCTGAGTCTAATAAACCAGTGCACCAATGTGCACTGACACACCTTGCTATTGCAGATAACTAACACCACAAAACACACACTAGTCTAGTATACTACACCACAAACATCTAACCATCTCTCCTCCCATCAATCTAAACGCACACACTCATATGAATACTTAACCACTTATATATACATATATATAATGCATACATATCTATATATAACCCACACTAACATTTAAGCAAACACCTTAAGTGTATACACTTAAAAAATCATGATACACACCTTAATTAAGAATCAAACCCCCAAATTTTCCATGATAAATATTCCTACACATCAATTACAAAATATAATAACTATTAGAACTAGTTACAATAGATATTGAAGAGAATTGCACAAAATAACATAAAATGAGCTCTGTATCGCAAAGTATCACCACATATCGTGATACGGCTTACTCGTGTCCAATTATGGACACGTAGCTAGTCACTCAACCCTGATCTAAGTCCAAATAGCCTAGATTTGGCTCTTAACACACACTTGATATGTCAATCTCGTAACTCTCCCAAATTATATACAAAAATCTCTGTAGAAGTGTCTATAAACAACAATTAGGCCTAGAACTTCATCCTATAGGTAGCCATATGCCAGTGGGGTATTCCTAAGAGTCAAATACATGATTTAGAACCTAATTAGAAGGGAGAATTCAGAATTTACCAATTGGAAGATAAATTCCAAATATAAAGCCAATTGGATACGTTGCCGGCATGAGCTCCTAGCCAAACTTCTTCTTCTCTAAAGATACTTATAATCCAAGCTCCTAGGGCTCCTTTGATGGTGAGAATGAGAGAAATTTTATAAGAATTTGGGTAGATTTTGATGAAAGAATGAACTATTGGGGAAGAACCCTTATTTGGAAATAAAAGAGATGAAGAATGAGCGGAGAGAGAGAGAGAGAGCCCCCCTAATTAAGGCCGGCCCCTAATTCCCCCTTGTTCAAGCAATGTACAATAACCCCTATACCCCTATTAGTTTGTCATAAAGAAAATGGTTAGCTAGGAAGCTTCTTATCCTTATAAAGATTAAGTCTAATCCTTAATTAATGAGATTGGCTAGATAGTTTGGGTCCAATGTGACTATTCTCATAAATTGGTTAAGTTGTCATATCAAGTTGGTTGGGTCCACTAGGGTCTAGTCTAGTCTAGTCTAGTCTAGTCTAGTCAATTAGTCTAATTATAAACCACTAATAACAAATTAGTCACATGATATAGCATGCATATTTATATAAATAAAGATTTTACACAATAGTTATAATAATTCTAAAATGACAAAAATATTCCTATTCTAGAAATGTGATAGTGACAAGTCTACCCTCCTTAAAATAATTTCGTCTTCGAAATTAAAAACTAAACTAGCATAAGAACACAACAAACAAGAAGAACTATACCTCAAGTCTCGAAGCAATATGGGTACTGTTTGGGCATTTTATCCTCCCTCTCCCAGATTGACTCACCCGGAGAGTGATGCCTCCATGCGACATGAACCAAAGAAATAGTCAGAATCCGCTATACCTTCTTCCTTTGATCCAAGATCTCCAACGGCTGCTCTAGATAGCTGAGAGTTGGACCAACCTCGATCTCCGAGTGATCTAGTACGTGACTAGGATCTGCCACGTACCATCTCAGCTGTGATACATGGAACACGTCATGTACTCCCTCTAGTGCAGGTGGCAAGTCTAGTCTGTAAGCCACTATACCGATGCTCGCAGGAACACTGAAGGGTCTGATATACCGTGGAGTAAACTTTTTGCCTCCACCAAAGAGAATTATGCCCCGTATCGGAGAAATCTGCAAGAAAACCAGATTGCCAACCTAGAACAAAATACAGCATTAACACACAATCTAAAATAAGGCAATCACAAGAAATTACAAACAAAACTTTACCTCAAACTCCAATGGTCTCTGGAGGTTGATAGCCCAATATCAATCTCTAATCATCTTTTTCTTCTCCGCTGCATCCACGACCATTTTTGGCCCCAATAAGGCTCTCCTACCAACATTATTCTAAGATAATGGAGTATGACACCTTCGTCCATACAAAACCTCAAATGGTGACATCTCGATTTTGTCCTGGTAACTGTTATTGTAAGCAAATTCTACTAGGTAGAGATGATTCTCTCCAGAACCTCCGAAATCCAAGACGCAAGTGTGAAGAATATCCTCGAGAGTCTAGATAGTCCTCTCCGACTTCCCGTCTGTCTGGGAGTGATATGCGGTACTGAACTTGAGCTGAGTGCCCAAGCTAGCCTAAAAATACCTTAAAAAGTGGGAAGTTAAACGACTATTCTGATCCGAGACGATGCTCATAGGAACTACATTTAATATAATAATCTTTCGCACGTACATCTTTGCTAGCTTCTATGTAGATATTTCCACTTTAAATGGTAAGAAGTAGGCTGATTTGATCAACATGTCTACGTGACCCAAATTACGTCTTTTCCTCCAAGAGAACGTAGAGGCCCCAAAACAAAATCCATGGTCACGTGCTCCCACTTCCACTCTGGGATGGGTAAAGGTTGAAGTAATCCACCTGGCCTCTGTCTATCCGCCTTTACCTGCTGGCATACTAGACATCTAGAGACGAAGCTTGCTACCTCCCGCTTTATACCAAACCACCATACGTGCTCTCTAAGATCCCGATACATCTTGTTGGCACATGGATGCGTCGAGTACTGAGAGCGATGCACCTCTTGCAGAACCTTCTAGCGCAACTCCCCACTTGGCACACATAATCTAGTACCGTGCCGTAATGATCCATCATCAACGATGGTAAAATCCTCCGATAATCCCCACTCGGCACACATGAGATATTGTTGTCGTGGTTACTCCGTGATTATCGTGCTCCATGATTACTCAGTTATTACCATAATATCTTAGTGATTATATAGACCGTGATCATAGTGCATGAAATTAAAGACCGTACAATATGATATACGTGCTATAACATGTCATGATTTGGATACGTGTACTAGTCGGGGGTTGGAAAAGTATCACTACAAGAAAAATAACATTTTTTGACGATTTATTTCTTGACGGTCGTGCTAAACCGTCAAGGAAAGCCATTATCTTGACGGTTTTAGACATACATCAAGAAAATACTATTTTTGTGTTATTTAACAAAATTTTACCATAATACTTGACGGTTTTAGTGGAACCATCAATAAAACCCATTATATTTACTGACGATTTGTTGATAACCGCCAAGTAATATATGTGCGTAAAAATTACTGCTTATATTCCAGCTGCCATTTTAGTATTTTTTTGAAATTTTATTTACTGTATCATCAAAGTTGACGGTTGCGTGAAACCAAACTCCTCATAAAAGTGAAACCCCCGATCCCTTTAAAAAAAACCCTTAAAGAATTCTTTCATCTCATTCATCCTCCTCCCTCTCCACCCACTCCTTCCTCTTCGAGTCCTCCTCCTCCTCCTTCCATGGCCTCCCGCTCCTCGGTAGCTCCGTCTCACTCTAGAGAACCTGCCATATCTGCCATCTGTCGCTCCCGGACCGATGCAAGTCAAAGAAGAGGAAGGGGTCCTAGTTCTTTGACCTTGAGGCCCCGGATTCTACACTTCAAAATAGCATGAAGAGGAATTAGCTGAAGGGATACAACGTTTAATGGTATTAGTTCAATATACATCTGTAAGTACTTTGATTTTTTCTAGATTGATTCTTAGCTCTCTTTGTATTTTTGAGTTGTGAGGTTGTCAACTTCAAAATAAAATAGTTCAATATTATATTATTGTAGCTGTTAGTTTTAAACTATTCATATATGACTGCATTTCCCTACATAGAAGTAACACCTACAATATGAAGATTGAGCATCCTTCTTCAAGTTATAGATAATATCATTAGAAATATCATATTACAAATAGATGAGAAATATATAGAAAGAAAGAAAGAAAAATAAAAATAAAAATAAAAATAATTTCTATTTATTTATGTGGATCAAGCATTTCTATTTCTGTAGGACAAATTGGGCAAAACATTCTCTCTATGTATTTTTGAGATATTTAGATGTGATATCTTCTCCCCTCAAGTGTAAGAGAGTTTCTCATTTCCCATTGCTCTGTCATGGAAAGATTCTATATCTAAGTCACTTATTAAAGTAGTAGAGAACAAACATGTTAAAACTGAATTAATGCATAGGCTAGGTTTGTGGCCACATTGAGTTTTTGGTATGCTTATTGTAGAAAAATGGGTATGATAATGTTTCAATTTTGATCACAAGTATTATACTCCCAGCAGGTTATAAGTGAATACATTGGCCGGGTTTATAGCCACATTGAAGTTATGCCTAGAAAATATGGTAACCAACATGCTCCATTAGGTATATTCTCATTAGATTGTTTAGTTCTTTAAATTTGGTACTGCAAAAGTATTAACTGAAAAATAAAACTTCAAGGAGAAGAAGAATTTATGAGTTAGAGAAGTATAGGAATGCTACTAATTAATGTACTGTTAACTTGTAGGAACAAATAACAGAAACAAACTATAAAGTACTTCATTCAAAGAGCATACACCATACACTGCCTGTGGTACACTTCACCCTTCACCCTTCACATATTTCACCTGTGACACTTACTTACACTTACACTCCCACACACTCGAGTAGTGATTCTCACTAATACTCAACTATTCCTACACTCTTATGACATATAATCAAATATAACAAGATGCTTCCATGTATCCAGTACACACACTCTTCCAAAACAATACTCTGGACACTCACTTAAACACAGGAACATACTAACTTCATTCACCAACAGTTAACAATATTTGTATATAAAAGTAGAAAATATCAAGTTCATGTTTCAATTTTTAAGAATCTTTTTATCTTACAGTGATATATTTACATTGTTTGCAGATGAGGATCATCATTATACAGTAGACGGCCTCAAGTTCAAATTGTTATGCCTCAAAAGAATTAGGATAGTTAAGAGAAGCGGTTTGACTATGTCAAGGATGTTTAAGATATTGTAAAAAAGCATATATTTTGATTATTTTGATATATCATTGGATATTTGTGGTATACGAACATTTATAGTGTATGAACGCATTTTTTGTTAATATAAAAATTGTGTGTTATAGTTCTTTGATGTTTATGATAATCTGAAATATATTGATATTACGTGTGTTTGGTAATTATTAAACAAAAGCAGCATATATAAAATATTATTCTAAACAGGTTCACTTGACGGTTGTAAAATGTCAACAAAATGTCATTTCTTGACGGTCTTTGAACATCAATAAATGGTTTCTTGATGATTTTTAAACATCAAGGAATACTTTTTTTGACAGTTTTTTTTCCATTAAGAAAGGAATTTCTTGACGGTCATTACCCGACATCTAGGCCATAGTCAAGAAATTTTTTCATTTACCATGATAATTTTCGGTTAAGTATTCTTTATGGGTTAAAATCGTCAAGAAAGGGTTGTTACTTGATATGGCTTAAAATTGTTAAGAAAACAAAAATATAAACAGTCAAGAAAAGTAGCGACTTTTGTTGACTGTGACCTAGATGACGGATCCAGAACCTTCAAGAAAACTCATTCTTGAAGGAAAAAATCGTCAAAAAAATCTATATTTAAGTGTGTGTGACACCAGCTCAAATACCGACGTATATAATTTGCTCAGGACCACAGGCGAGTAAATTCTCTGATAGTTTTCTTATTTGAAAACCTCTATATTTCAGGTATTTAGTATTGAGATATTTGATTCATGACAAGATGATTTCACGGATTGGTATATGTGGATCTTGGTCATAAGATGTTATTATCGTAGTTACTCAGTGATCATCATGTCGTGCTTCGTAATTACTCAGTGATTACTGTGATATCTTAGTGATTATATAGGCCGTGATTATAGTGCATGATATTATAGACCATGTAGTATAATATACGTGCTATAATGTGTCGTAATTTGGATCCGTGTGCTAGTCGAGGGTTAGGAAAGTATTAGTGGATATATGATCATACTTTATATCATGTGATTTAGTGTAGGCCGTGATAGTTAGCAGATCATACAACTCATGCATGATCACGCTAGCTCACATTTTATATATAGCCCGTGTTAGGCCCAAGCCGATCATATTATCTTACTAATATTTTAAGGAACATTTATATTTTTTTTATTCCATTTCATTACATTATTTTTCCTCACTATATTATTCTCAGTTCTTGCCATTATTTACCATAATATTTCTTCCCGTGATATATGCTAGTTCAGGTACTTCCATTATTTATTTTTATTGCTATTACTGTTTTATAGTTTATATTAATTATTGGAACTGCTATTTGGTTTATACTTTGCTCCAATCCTAACTGGATATAATTTTTAGATAATTCATTAGAGGACTTGTGTCCTACAATTATGGGCCACAGGATGTCGAGCCAGTTGAGTTATCACTCGTAGAGCCTGTTGAGTTAGTACCAGCAGTCGATAAGGCATAGTTAGTTTATTCATGATGTTGTATATGTCAGTTAGACACTTTGGCATTGTATTATTATTTAAGATCTTGTATTGAGATTATATTGGGACTTGTGATGTAATTGACTCTGTATTTCTTTTCTTTTATTCCATATCGTGCCATATCTTCCTCTAGTTTATTATTGTGATTGAGTATTGTTTACTATTACCATATTATCATATTGTCCTCTATTCGGGAGTTAAGATATCTTAATAGGTACATTATATATATTGTGTGAGATGTTTAGATAGTATTGTTGACATTGACAGCATTCTACTCTCGATGCTGTGGCGTAGGCTGGATGAACCCACATAGTCGTGCAGTTACCCCGGGGGCAGATCGTGACATTATACGAATATGGTAAGATTTAACTTTATAGGAATTGAGAAAATAAGGCAAAGGTGATATGGACGTGACTGGTTTCCTCGTGTTGTCATATTCTACTGGGAGAATAGCAAGAGTATAGTTCAAAGGTAGTATAGACATGAACTATTGCCTGGGGTAATTGGTCCCAGCGGGAGTGTTTCGTTGGACCTGAGGATTGTTCTACTAGAAAATTTAGAGGATCCATTATCTATTGTGTATTCAGGACTCCTGAATACAGATAATATATTCATGATACATTATAGGGATAAATATAAACTCAATATACTTGCACCTCCTAGGGATGTAATATAAATTCAAATATTGTACATTCTAATTGAGTACCTGGGGATGAGGGGGGTACATGCCTTGCTTAGACATAGTACTTTTTGATGAACTTGTCATTGATCGACATTATTAGCAAGTCTCCATTAGGCTTTGCGAGATAGTACACACCGTTTGAATAAAGTAATTCTTCCATGAAGGGCTTTCCCATTTAGCTTAGGATTATCGGTCGTCTTGTGTGACATGACCATCGGTCTTCTTATCGTTAAAAGGAGGTCACCAACTTAGAATTCTCTTTCATTTACCTTTTTGTTGAAGGCTCTAGAAATTCTTGCTTGATATAGCTCAATATGTTTAAAGATATTAGACATTTCTAGTCGGGTGCCTCCAACTCTTGTAACTGTCGACGATAGTTGTCTTCAGCCGTCAACTGGTTGGTGAGGGCCACCCGGAGCGATAAAATTTGGACCTCTAAAGGAAGACTACTTTGCTCATGTAGACTAAGGAGAATTGCATACTGCCAGTTGGGGTTCAGACTATTGTGCGATAGGCCCAGAGATATTTCCCAAGTTTTTTATTTCGGTCGTATTTGTTGGATGAAACAAACTTCTTAAGCAATTTGATAATCATCTTTTTGAACACTTCTGCTAATTCGTTCACTTCTGGATTATAAGTTGTCGAAGCTACGTTTTAAATTTGGTTTTTATCTATGAATTGAGGGTCCTTGTTGTGGATGATCCTTCGAGGCAAACTGAAGTGGTAGATAACGTGATGCTTGATGAAGCAAATCATATTTGACATTTTTACCTCAACGAGCAGTACTGATTTCGTCTACTTAGAGAAGTAGTCAGTTATGGCAAGGATGAACCGGTGCCCTTTGGATAACGGAGGGCTGATTGGTTCTACGATGTCTATGCCCCATGCTTCAAATGGCCAGGATACCACGGTTGGGTATAGGAACTTCGAAGGTTAGTAGATAAAGTCAACATAGGTTTGACACATCGTGTATCTCTTTTCATAATCGATGGCATCTGCTAACATAGTGGGCCAATAATAACCCATACGCCAGAGGTGATCCTACAGCTTAGGACTAGGTTGGTGCGTGTCGCAAGTGCCATCATAAGCTTCATGGAGTGCTTGCTTCGCTTCTGCATCTGATAGGCATCGTAGAATAATTTTTTCATATGAACGACGATATAATATTTTGGTAGATGCATCATAATAGAACCGGAGGAAACATCTTCTAAAGGAAGTGGCTTCCTTTGGGTCACTTGGAAGGATTTTGTAGACTGTGTAGTCTTTAAAAGGAAAGCTCCAATATTTGATGTCGATGTTAGTTTCTACTGCATAGCTTAGACACTTGTAGAGGTTGTTCCTAGGACAGACAAGTTCTCGACCAATCACTATGATTGATTGCTGGATTTTGACAAAAATTGCCAGGGAGGCAAAGAGACCGGCAAGAGCATCTGCCTCAATATTTTACAGTCGTGGTATGTGTTCTATGAAGAAACCGACGAAGGTATATATTATGCCGATCATAGCTTGATGGTAGGGCATTAAATCCTCATGTAGGACTTCGTACTCGCATCGGATCTAACTGATTATAGCTTGGAGTCACCATATACCTGTAGGTAGTCCATACCCAACTGTTTAGCTAATTGGAGCCCGATAATAAGCGTGTTATATTTTCCTATATTGTTCGAGTACGGTTCCATAAGAGAATATGCGTGATGAATGACTAATTCATCGAAAGAAACCATCACTATTCCCACTCTGACGATGATTTTGCATGCCCTTGGGTCCCATTCTTGAAGTGGTGTTAAAGAACATTTGCCAAATATCGTATTAGATTCTAACGCTTCGTCTGGAATATCGTCGTAGTGACCTGATATTTTTGGCACTGGATGAGCTGCTAGAAACTCATCCAAAGCTTGGCCTTTGACCGCCTTTTGAGGGACACACCATGTTGTACGGAGACAAGAACATTGCCCATGCGGCGAGGCGGAAGTTCAGCACCCGTAGCATGGTTATTAGCACCATGAGGGATTTACTTGGAAAATAACGTGAATTGTTTGCCCGATCACATAATGGTGTCACATCCCAGTCCCAAAATATCGAGGGACTAGACACGTGGCAATGGCCAACAACACACTCCAATGAGAAAACCCAATTTAATGGCCATTAAAGTATACTTAAGCTGTAAAATAACTATAAAGGTCTACAATACTAATCTCATCCACAAAAGATAAATACAATCAATATCAGATTAATCAAGATAAAATAATAATCAATAAGTCACAATAAATATCTCAAAAAATAACTCGATAAAGAGTTTGATACAACAGTTCAAGTAAACAGGAATAAGAGTTTAATAATAGAAAGAACTGAGTATAAAAACTAGATACTCATAAGATATCCTCGGCGATCACCTCGTCATCTAGTGCGGGTACAACTCCAATATCTACTCATGTCCCGTATACATCGGGGTAGATCTCCTCTGCTAAACCTGGGGACATAATCCGGATTCCAGGTCCTTAGGGGACATAGCAAGGTACAAGAATAACTCAAGCCAAATAAATGCAGTATATATAAAATGTATCAATAGGGCAAACTAAGTAACCAACTAAGTGATATGCAAATGAGAGCATTAATCATACTCAGGCTGAAACTACCATAGGCACTGTGTCAGAGAAACCCATAGCAGCATTTATCTCGATGGGCCAGAACTTGTGCCAAAGCTTTGTGTGAGAGTCTAAGGCACCTCCAGAAAACTACATATATATAATATAATCAGCCTTTAATATGGTAATACTCTTCCCACCAAATATAATCACACGTCTCATGTCCATGACACGCAAGATCATGACCTCTAACTGATGTAGTGAGTCATAATGATAGTTAAGCATATGTATAAAGTCTTTGTCATGAATCTTGTATCCTATACAAAATTACCATGAATATTTTAGGAAGATTCTGTCTCATGAACAGTATCAAGTGTCCTATGGTAGGACGTACTTGATAAGCACGAAGATATATAGGATCGCGATATCAATCTCTACGTGACGTTACATAACTTTGCGTATGGCGTTGACACTCGAATAATATTCAGACGCAAAGAAATATTACACGGTCCTAGGTTGAACATTTATATCATATAATTAAATCAAGAAAACATTATGTAGCAAATACTGCAAGATTGGAAATGTACACTTGCTTGGGATTTGAATACCAAGAGTCATTTCGATATCAGCGGGATCTTTAGGTACTCCTTTAGTTGCTGAAATAATCATTATCATCAGGTTCAGAAGGTATCAAATAGCTAGAATTGCCTGTCCATAAGTCCAATTTGGATACAGGGACAAAATTGACAGTTTCTGGTCAAAGTAGGGTTCACATGTGGCCCACTTTGCACCAAAAAATGTGTCAGAGACAAAATTATCCAAATTTGTCAAACTTAGTGTCTACAAGTCCAGAACGATGATACAAATCCAACAGAATATCCAGAACTGGATTCTGATGAGCTGATCACAAAATTGCCCGTTAAGTGGAGCCGTGGGATCCACGATACGAGATTTTGTCAACGTTCTTAGAATCGAATCAAACTTGGGTCACAGGAACAACATATTGCTACGAGTCTGATGGTGTAAGTTTCGTTTCGAAACGATGAGCATACACAAAGTTACAACCAGTTTTAGAACAGGGCTTACTGGGTGTTGTCGACGTATACGCGTTGATTTCGGTGTGCACGCACGAATCCTACACATCCGTATTGACAGTGCGCACCTTTCGGTGAAGTTTTCTCACGACCAAGTCGCCTCGTTTATCGGGGCACACCCAGTTCAAAAAAAATTAGAGTTTTAAAATATCCAAGTTTTGGTCATTTTTACCCTCGAATAACATGCAAATTACAGCTCAATAATTTAAACTAATATAGGGTTTTAAAACTAGGTTATACGGTCTAAATTTTGTTCAGGTAAAATTTAAAAATATTTAGCAGGTTGGTCGCAAAACGGTCATGAACTGGGGAGTTCGGGACAAATTCTGAATTTTTAGAAATTGAAAATATTTTCCTGATTTTGCGTCGCAGTTTACGACCGACACAGGACGCGATACCCCGAACAAATCACACAGGGTTCAAGAGGGTCCCGTAGAGAACGGGTCGTAACAGCCTGTTCGAACATCGCCGCGATGAGGAGAGAGAAATCCTCACCTGAACATGACGTCAGAAATAATTGTTCCTTGTGTACATGCGGCGGCACGGCGAATGCGGGTTGACGGTGCTCTTCGACAGCGGGGTGAGACCGGGTCGGCTGGGTCGAGGTCGCCGGGGTCTTCGTCGAAGAGGATCAAAGTCGTCGGTCTTCGACGGAGGAGGCGGTGGCAGCTCAGGGGTTCACGACGGAGACTCGGGGCGGAGGCATTGGGTATTGGTGGTAGTGGAAGCGGTGGATAATGGCGGTAATGGCGGTGGTGGTAGAGATGAGTGGTCGTTGATGGGTTGCCGAGGAAGCGAGGGGTCACCGGAGGGCGGATGGCGGTGGGGGTTATGAAAGGGAGTAGCCGTGGGTTGAGGGTTTTATAGAAAGAGGCCGGCGGAGCATTTGGGGAAGGTGGAGAGGTAGAGTCAGCTGAGGAAATAGCTGGGAGGTGAGTCGACGAGGCCGACGGCGGGTCGAGGAGGTGAACCGACGGTGGGGAAATGTCAGAGAAGAAGGCGGAGAGTCGGAGGGGATAGAATGGTTACTATAGCATGCGAGTCAGGTTTCGAGTTGGCGGATCGGGTATGGATCCGACCTGACCCACTAGGGTTTGGGTCCGGTTTAGTTTAATAGAAAATTGGGTTGGTTTGGTTCGGTTCATGTTGGTTTGTTTTGGTTTATTTAAAAACTTAGTTTTTTGGTATTTAAAAATAGTTCTAGGGTCCAATAAATTCCAAAAAAATTACAGTATGTCTAATATTTTATTTTACACCCAAAAATGTTATTTTCATAATATTTAAAATTTAATAAAATCACACAATTTATTTATTACCAAAAATTTTAATTTTAATTATTTAAAAATAACAGAAATTTCTCAAAAATTTATTTTTAAATTCTGAAAAAATCTGGGAGTTTACAATCTACCCCCCTTAAGAGGATTGCGTCCTCGCAATCAAAGAATAACAAATCATAACCGGTCAGAAGAGATGACACGGTTGTAAAATATGTTTGTAGCATGACACAAACAAAGAATCATGATCAAGGAGAAATCGAAGGATGAGGGTTAAGCAAAATACATAGGAAAGTAATAAAGTATTTTCCTAGACAATAAAATTTAGGTAATTCAAGAGTAAAGAAATCTGGATAGAGCAAGAAAACTGCAGCTTAGAAAAACTAGGTTATCAATTATTAACAAGTTCAAAATTACTAGGATTAAGTCTAAGGTAATGAATTAACAGGCACGTGTTAAATCATTACTAGGAAAAGATAACTATGATAAAACTTAAATCTTACGCATATTCGTTAATCCACGAGTCTGTGCGTCCTCTATTGTCATCGCAAAAGCTTATTCGCGTCCTTGTGGTGGTGCCCTCTACTGTTGATGGGCTTGCAGGAAGAGTGTTGCTCGTGGTGCCAAGGGTGGCCTCGGTTGATATCCTCCTGGTGCTGGTAGAGCTTGTCGGATTCCTATTGGTGCTCCTTCTCGACGCTCAGGGAAATCTCTTACCGAATGCTGACGGGATCCGTATGCTAAATACAATCCCAATCTACGTCGGCATTCCTTGGCGAGATGGCCTGCTTTGCCACAATAGTGACAAGTAGGAAGGACTATTACTAGTGGTGTAGATGCTCTCTGTTGTGGATTTATCTGTTGTCGCTTTGCAGACTCCTCTTATGATTCTCTGGTTGGTGCTGATATGAACGGCCGTTTTAGGTTGGACTCCCTCCTAGTAACTCGCTTTATGCATCGAACTGCAGCAAGAACATCCGAGTATGAAGTAGGTACAACGGATTCAATCAATCTCTGTAGCTCAAAGTTTAGTCCATCGAAGAACTTTTCAGTCTTCTCCTCTTCTGTCAGGATTAGGGAAGGGGCAAAGTGACTCAGTCGAATGAACTCAATATTGTATTCTTCCACTGTCATACTGTCTTGAGTGAGGCGATTGAACTTATTCCAAAGTTCTGATCGAGCAATAGATAAAATATACATCTCCTGAAAAACTATAGAGAACTCTTCCCAAGTGACTCGGTCTGGTCCGAGCCGTCTCTCCTCAGATAGCCACCAGTGATGTACATTGCCCGTCAACTGCATCAGGATAGCAGTCATCCAACGTTCCCTTTGATGCTCAGCTGCTTCTAATTGATGTTGAGTGTTTATGAGCCACTCATAAACTTTAGTGGGCTGCACTTTGCCAGAAAAGGTGCGGGGCTTCAGCTGGCAAAAATTGGTGATAGAGCCCGTCGATGGTCGTCGTACTGGTAGATTCGCCTGCTGTAGTGTGATTACTAGGCTATTCCTCAAGTTCTCCCCCTCGTGATGCAGAGCCTCTTATTGAACCTGCTGTTGGGCTTTCATCATTTCATAGAACATTTAAAATATCTGCTGCCCGTCCATAGCCTGCCCATATGGGAATATGGGCATTGGTGGAGTAAACTGTGGCGGAGGTAGAATATCATCTCACTAAAATCTAGAAGCATGCTAATTTGCTTGACTGCTTCAGTGAGTGGAGGGATCTCCACTTAATGGCATCACTCTATCTTCTTCGTAGGTGGTTACAGCACCTTGTGGTATTCCTGCAGGAGTCTCGTATCTTGCTGGTGGATCTATTACTCTGCATCCAAAATAAACTATAAGAGGTGCACAAAGAAATCAAGGCAGAATGTAAGTCAAAAATTTTGAATCCGATATAGAGATCATGAACGATTCATTCAAGTGGACGAAATCCTATAACTTACCCTATCCTTATTACAGGTTTGCTCGGTCCCTTAGTTGAAATTGAATAATCTAGTTGTTGACCTACATGGGCCACCAGAAAAACTATTTCAGGCCTCAGTCCCAAAATATCGAGGGACTAGACACGTGGCAATGGCTAGCAGCACACTCTAATGAGCAAACCTATTTTAATAGACTCATTAGAGTATACTTAAGCTATAAAACAACTATAAAGGTCTATAATACTAATCTCATCCACAGAAGATAAATACAATCAATATCAGATTAATCAAGATAATATAATAATCAACAAGTCTCAATAAATATCTCGAGGAACAACCCGATAAAGAGTTTGATACAGCAGTTCAAATAAACAGGATTATCAGTTTAACAATAGAGATAACTGACTATAAAAACCAGATACTCAGAAGAAATCATCGATGATCACCTCATTCTCTAGTGCTAGTACAGCTCCAATGTCTGGTTCTGTCCCGTATACCTCGGGGTAGATCTCCTCTGCTAAACCTAAGGACATAATCCGGATTCCAGGTCCTCGGAGGACATAGCAAGGTACAAGAATAACTCAAGACAAATAAATACAGTATATATAAATTTATCAATAGGGCAAACTAAGTGATATGCAAATGAGAGCATTAATCATACTCAGGCTGAAACTACCATAGGCAATGTGTCAGAGAAACCTATAGCAGCATTTATCTCGAAGGGCCAGAACTTGTGCCAAAGCTCTGTGTCATAGTCTAAGGCACCTCCAGAAAACTACATATATATAATATAATCAGCCTTTAATATGGTAATACTCTTTCCACCTAATGTAATCACACGTCTCGTGTCCATGACACACAAGATCATAACCTCTAACTGATACAGTGAGTCATAATGATAGCTAAGCATATGTATAAAGTCTTTGTCACGAATCCTATATCCTATACAGAATCACCATAAATATTTCAGGAAGATTCTGTCTCATGAACAGTGTCAAGTGTCCTATGGTATGACGTACTTGATAAGCACGAAGATATATATGATCGTGATATCAATCTCTAGGTCACGTTACAAAACTTCGCGTACGGCGTTGATACTCGAATAATATTTGGATGTTAAGCAATGTCACACGATCCTAGGTTGAAAATTTATATGATATAATTAAATCAAGAGAATATTATGTAGCGAATACTGCAAGATTGGCAAGGTACACTTGCCTCTGGTTTGAATACCAATAGTCATTCCGATATCAGCAGGATCTTTAGGTGATCCTCTGGTTGCTAAAATAATTATTACCATCAGGTTCAGAAGATATCAAATAGCTAAAATTGTCTGTCCATAAGTCCAATTTGGACAAAGGGGCAAAACTGACAGTTTTTGGTCAAAATGGGGTCCACATGTGGCCTACTTCGCACAAAAAAACTTGTCAGAGACAAAGTTCTCCAAATTCTTCAAACTTAGTATCTACAAGTCCAAAATGATGATACGAACCCAACGGAATATCCAAAACTGAATTTCGATGAGCCGATCACAAAATTGCCTATCAAGTGGAGCCGTAGGGCCTACGATACGAGATTTTGTCAACATTCTCAAAATCAAACCAAACTTGGGTCACAAGACCAACGTATTGAAACGAGTCCGATGGCGTAAGTTTTATTTCAAAAAAATAAGCACACACGAAGTTACAATGAGTCTCAGAACAGGGCCGATACGGGGTGTTGTCGACGGATACACCTTGATTTCGGTGTGCACGCACATCCAAATCAAATTTTACAAAATCTCACACATCCATATTGAAAGTGCGCATCTTTCGGTGAAGTCCGCACACGACAAAGTCACCTCGTTTAGCGGGGCGCACCCAGTTCCGAGAAAAATTAGGGCTTTAAAATATCCAAGTTTTTGGTCATATTCACCTTCGAATAACATGAAAATTATAGCTCAATAATTTGAACTAAAATAGGGTTTTAAAACTAGGTTATATGGTCTAAATTACTGTTTAGGTGAATTTTAAAAATATTTAGCAGGTTGGTCGCAAAACGGTCGTGAACTGGGAAGTTCGGGACAAATTTTAATTTTTAAAAAATTAATATTTTCCTAATTTTGTGTCATAGTTTGCGACCGACATAGGACACGATACCCCAAAGAAATTGTATGGGGTTCGAGAGGGTCACGTAGGAAATGGGTCGTAACAACCTGTTCGAACATCGGCACGATGAGGAGAGAGAAATCCTCATCCGAATAGGACATCAGAAACGACTGTTCGTTGTATACACGCGGCGGTACGGCAAATGCGGGTTGATGGTGCTCATCGACAGCGGGGTATGGCTGGGTCGGCTAGGTCGAGGATGCTGGGGTCTTCACCGGAGAGGATCGGGGTCGTCAGTCTTCGACGGAGGAGGCGATGGCAGCTCAGGGGTTCATGGCGGAGACTCGGGGCGAAGGCGTTGGGTGTTGGCGGTAGTAGCAGCGGAGGATAATGGCGGTGATGGCGGTGGTGGTGGTGAGGAGTGGTCGTTGGTGGGTTGCCGAGGGAACGAGGGGTCACCGGACGACGGATGGCGGTGGGGGTTGTGAAGGGGAGTGGCCGTGGGTGAAGGGTTTTATAGAAAGAGGCCGGCAGAGTGTTGGGGGAAGGTTGATAGGTAGAGTCGACTGAGGAAACGGCTGAAAGGGGAGTCGACGAGGCCGACGGCCGGTCAGGGAGGTGAACCGGTGGCGGGGAAACGTCGGAGAAGAAGATGGAGAGTCGGAGGGGATAGAATGGTTACTATAGCATGCGGGTCGGGTTTTGGGTTGGCGGATCGGGTATGGATCCGACCCGACCCGCTAGGGCTTGGGTCTGGTTTAGTTTAATAGTAAACCTGGTTGGTTCGGTTCGGTTCATGTTGGTTTGTTTTAGTTTATTTAAAAACTTAGTTTTTAGGTATTCAAAAATAGTTCTGGGTTCCAATAAATTCCTAAAAAATTACAGTATGTCTAATATTTTATTTTACACCCAAAAATATTATTTGTATAATATTTTAATATTTAATAAAATCACACAATTTATTTAATACCAGAAATAATTATTTTAATTATTTAAAAATAATAAAAAATTCTCGAAAATTTATTTTTAAATTCTGAAAAATTCTGGGGGTTTACAAATGGCTGGTATTCTGAATAGAAAAAATCAGAGTGAGACACTTTTTTTCGACAAATTTATACCTATGATCGGTACTGACCATCATTTTGCTAAGGTAGTAAATAGCATTTTCATGGCCTGCATCACTCTTTTGAGCCAACAAAGTACTAAGAGAATGATCCATTGCACAGACGTAGACTAAGGAGGGTTTTCCTACGACTGGAGCCACCAACACTGGGGGTTCGTAAGATAATTCTTGATGTCGTCAAACGCTCATTGGAATTCCTATGAACATGCAAAGGTCACTCATTTCTTCATGAGATGGGTGAATGGCTGACATCATCCGAAGAGGTTCGATATGAACCTTCTGATCTACGCCATCCTTCCTTGAAGAGCCTGAAGTTTCCTGATCAGATTCTTCGATGGGTGCATATCAAGGATAGCTTTTGTCTTCTCAGGGTCTATGTGAATATCCTTCGAGTGTTATACTGAAGCCCAATAACTTGCCACTGGAGACTCCCAGGAAGGACTTGTTTGGATTCATTTTGAGCTGGTACTCCTGCATCAGATAGAATACTATCTTCAGATCATGGAGATGGTCGCCCTAAATTTGCTCTTGATAGCGATGTCATCAACGTAATATTCTACTGTCTTACGCAGATGTTTATAAAAAATTATGCTCATAGCTCGCTGGCATGTGACACCTGTATTCTTAAGACCGAAGGACATCACTGTGTAGTAATATACTCCTACCTATATTCGAAATGACGTATGCTTCTCATCATCCAAAAATATCTTGATTTGGTTGTAGCATGAGAACATTCGCAAGAAGCCATAAGTGTTGTTGATCATTATATCCATGATCGGAAGCAGGAATTTGCCCATTTGGCAAGCTGCATTTAAATCATGAAATTCTATGCAGACTCGGATCTTGCCATTCTTTTTTATAACGGAAACGATATTGGCTACCCAGTTTGGATGTTGCTCCTCATGACTAAAGTCGCTTGCCATCAGCTTATTTAACTCAGCTTGGATGACATCTATGACGTCTGGATGGAACCTTCATTGCTGCTCCTTCATTAGCTTTCCATGTGGCAGGATGTTAAGCTTGTGCATCACGATCTGTGGGTCCAAACCCGGTATATCCTCATAGATCCATGCAAAGACATCGATATATTCCTTTACGGGTTATATAAAGGATTCATGATCTTCTCTGGAAAGACTTTTAGTGATGAAGATGGGTTTGGGAGAGGATTTGTCGCCTAAGTCAAGTTGCACTTCTTCATCCTCGGTGGGTGGTTCTCGTTGTTCGAAATGCAGCTCCAACTGAGATTCTAGCTGTTGGGCCCATGGTTCTACTTCGAAGGGCTCGAATATTTTTTTACCATCTTCAACTTGATCCATTGATGTCATGTTAATAGATAATGTTTGCTTGAGCACTTCTCCAATACTTGTATCGGAGTCCCAGGAAGAAGATTCTGAGTGAGAATGCATCGAGGCCTCGGCTTCTGAGCTCTCGAAAGTTGTCGAAGGTATGACGTTCCATGAACCATGATCGGTTCGTTGGTAGTACATTTCAGGCTTGCCCATGGGGGCAAAGTAACATAGAGGCAAAAGTTGTACGCTGTCATAGTTTAAGCCTTTGTCGCATTTTTGGTCGTATTCCATCTTTTGGATGATACACTTAGCTTATGAACTGTAGCAGTAGAGCTATATTCTACCGTTGTTTGGTTCAAGTTCTTCTGTGAGGAAGTCTTGGCGACCTTCTTCCCTCCAGTAGATGCTGAGTTTGTCACCCCTCTTCCTTTCTAGAATTATGAAGGAGATGTCTTGACATGGGAGAATTTGGTTTACTGCATTAGTGGAGGTCTTTTGGGTGTGTAGTTGTAAACTGAGACCATACTCTAAGAAATATATGGTACTCAAATGTGCGACATCAAAGTAGTTCAAAGATAGTCCTTTATTAAGAAAGTATGATATCATTTTACATGGGATTACATGATAAAATAAAGGGACGTTCGTACGAGCAGCAACATACTCCCCGACCTCATCTCCTTCGATGTCCGTCTCAATTGCTGGTGATGGTTTCGGGGCCTTCTTAAGGAATTTTACTACCAGAGGCTCGAAGGTATTTTTGGAAGGCGGCTCCTCCCTTGGGGGTCATCCTAACTTTTGTAGGCTAACTACCAGAGGTTCTTGAGTCTTCTTGCAAAGTTTAACCATAAGGGATACGAGCATGTCGGTGGCACGTCCTTTAAGTCTGACCCTTAGGGGTTCGACGGGTGCTATGCACGCTTCAGCTTCGTCGTCAGCATCATTCTCTACTTCCTTCTGGTGGGGCCGTTTGTACAAGACCAAGTCAGAGTAGTAAGCATCGATCCATTTGAAAGTATCTACATCGATGAATTTTGTTCTAACGAATCTGTCACCATCAACATATTTTAGACAGTGATGCAGAGTTGACACTACAATGTTCATGTATCCAGGGATGCCCTAGCAAGATGTTGTAGGATACATCTATGTCAATGATATAGAAAGTCACCTCCATTTTTAAATTGCCTATCTGATATTTAGGAAGATTTTTCCCAGAGGGTAGCTCATTCCTGCGTTGAACCCGTTGATGGTTGTGTTGGTAGCAACCAACCGATGCATCAGAATTCCCAAGGTCTAGAGTAGGCTTCGTAGGATGATGCTGAAGGACGAGCCAGGATTAATGTATATTTGATCCACCTTGATGGCCCCAATATACACTGTATAATATAGAGGGCGTTCGTGCCTGTTATTTTTTAATAGCATGTCTTGTTACAAGAATGTAATGTTTGGAATACTTTCAACCATCTTGTGGCAATAGGGACACACAGCAGGGTCCTCGGTCGACTTCTTAACTTGGGACAAGTAGGAGTTGGCATATTGTAATACTTCAACTAGAGCACCCCTGGCCTCCTTAAAGAGATGTATGAGCTCAAAAAGTGACAACCTCACTGGAGTATTGGCAAGTTGTGCCAATATATCAAAGTTGTAGGATCTGTCTAGCCCTGGTGTTGTCTTTTCGCAGAGACTTGTCAAAGCAAGTATCTTTCTGATTTTGTTTATCTGTTGTGGGTGGTTTGGATGGACCTGCGTAGGGTTCCACCAATTTGGAAGATATGGCGGTTGGAGGCGAATCGTCCTGTGGAGCCAGATTGTATACATGCAAGTATGTCTGGCCTAACCTAGTCACTCCCGCCAAGGCTTCGTCGGTTGAGGGAGACACCATGTGACATGATTTGGGCCTCATCCTTTAGACCAAGCAGTAGGAGATACTGCCGACTGTGTCAGGTCTTGAGCGAGGTTAGGGTGAACACACATAACTTTGCCTCGCAGGGTTGTGAGTGGCACCAACCATTCTACTTGGTCGTGAGATTGACAATCTCCATTGTTACCCACGGGATTGGGACAACACCATCTTAGACTTTCGTCACTGGAAAGTCATTAAACTGGAGAGACACCATGTTTTCAGTGACCATCTTGTCCTCAAAATCAAGGGTGAGGACTTTAGCATCGATCGGTTGCTGGATACACCTTTTTAACACATAGCAGTCTCATATTGGGTAATGGACGTATCGATGGTAGAGGCAATATTTTGGATAATCGACTTTGTCTGCCTCCTCAGGGCACCTGATATCGAGCAGCCAGAGTTTGTTGCCTCTTATTAGCACCTTGAATATCTTGATGACATCATTATCAACGAAAAAGAAGGAATCCTTTTGTTTTCGTGCTTCTGTCGACTTCTGGGCAAGGACAGACGAGCCCTTGGACACATTGACCATAAGAGCCTGATTCCCTTTATCATCAAGATTATTATTATTGTTGAAAGGATGCTTCCTCGATCATCATTACTAGGGATCTGTATACCCAACAAACAGGCTTCCCTTGTGTTCTTCTCTGTGCTGTCAGCACTTATGATGAATGTCGTTTAATCCTCGAACTGATCGGGGCCTGTCCAGAGTTTGACCATCGGTAGTAGGTTCTTTCTGCAGGTGTCCATCATCACAGTCTCAGGAGTACCAGGAGATAGCCTCAATGTTGCTTGTCGAAAGAGCTCTATATAGCCACGAGCGGACTTCTTTTCCTCTAGGGTGATGTCCATAAGGGAGGACATAGTCATGTCCATTCCTTCGTCGTAGAACTGGGAGAGGAAGATGTACCATAGTTTATTAAAGGATGAGATACAGTTGAACGGGAGGCTACAAAACCATTCATATGCGACCCCGGTTAATGCTCCGACAAACAGATTGGTAAGCAATGCATCATCCTGTGGTAAGTGTCTCGTCATAAAGCCGAAGGAATTTATGTACTAACGGGGCGATGTCTTCTCATCGAATGAGACCAGAGACTATGGTTTATACTTGGGTAGATATACAATATTGTTCCACTCGGGAGGATAGGGTAGCTGTATCCTGAGCTTTTGGAGTGTCTCTCAATTTTTTATTGCATCAATGAGAGCACACAATTCTCGGATCACCTTCTGAGCATCATCTGAAGATGGAGGGAAAGATGATCATGGCAAAGGATGAACACCAATAACTATGGGAGCAAGGGTGGGTGCATTAGACTCCCCGTTGGTCCCAGAAACCTGGCTGACTTATACCAGAATCCTTGGTGGTTGCGAGACCATATTATCCTTGATCACCAGCATTATCTTGGTCTAATCCTGCATCGAGGCCTTAATGGTGTGTATCATTGCCTCTAAAGCCTCGAGGCATTGGCGATCACTGGTGTTCTTATTGTCATCCCTTGCTATGTATATTGTCATCACATGGGAAGATATGGCGGGAAGGTAGATCCTTCGCTTTCTGCCTCCGATCCCTGAGTCACATTATCCTCAAGAAAAGCTGGTAATAATGCATCCTCTTTCGACTTGGAGGGAATGCTACCCCTAGTGTTGGGTACTTCTCTAACTCCATGAGGGTGACCACCCCAAGTCACATAAATATCCGTCCCTTAAGATTCATTGTCTTCGCAGAATAAGGGGTTATTATGAAATACTGGAAGGTGATTACCCCCAGCTTGCTCTTTTGTTGTGTGTCGGCCTCCCTGGAGGAAGGCCTGGTTCTTGTACGTGTGACTTAAAAAAAACCCATGGTAGGTACCGCTAGCTTGCTGCCTCGTAGTCAGTTCCTTGTTGCACTGGCCAAAATTAGGGTGTTGGACGAGTCTGCTTTTGACCTCTTCCTGATAGAGGGAGAACTCCATATGGAATAACTAGAAGCGATGAGAAATTTCTTCTCCTCGAGTACTTTCACTCGCTTTTAGATACGCTATCAGATGGGTGCAACTGGATGTAGTCACTGGAATGCTAACTGCCTGGCTGCAAGTGCTGCTATCTTGGTACATCATCAATTGATGATAATGCTAGCACATTGGTACCCCGGAGGGAATATTTTACGTTCTATAACTGTTCCTCTCGCCTTACGTTTGTGACTTATCACGTTGCAAAAATCGGACGAGGGAAACTTTACCTTTACAACCTCTTTATGCGCATGGCAGGGCCGAATGCATGGGTGTACATGTGAGTTTTTCTTTTTGACATGGGTTTCGTGCTGAAACTACTCCCAAGTCATTAGTGGAAGACTTCTAGAAGTGACCCATTTAATGCACCTCAGGAAGCTGGGTGGATGGGACAGTTCGATACAACGTACCGTCAGAAGTGCATATAACAGTCAATAGCTCATGGTGACGGTCAGCTGTCTGGGAAGTTGCTTGAGCGTGGATGGTTCGTAGTGCCTCGGATCTCCTCGATCTAGAATATACTGGCACATATTACGAGGAGTCCAAGTTTTCTCCATCTCCAAAAAGTTGGCTCATGAAGTTGGCACCTCATAAAATATTGTCAAAGACAGATTATTGATTCTCGTCCTTGGCGCATATAGAGGCCTTCATGCGCCTGGAGTTGGGTGTGACATGCTTCTTCGTCTCTACTCCCCGCTGTGAGCACATAGTCTGGGAAACCTCCTCTTCCTTAGAGGGCCGTCCAGATAAAGAAGGAGCTTCTTCTCCTAGGTTCTTGGCATCATAGTATTTCTCTCTGCTAGAACATAGGCGTTAACTACCCTTCGTCTCGGGAATGGCTGCCTCATGAGCAGGGGCAACCTTAGTAGACGCATGACTTACGTCTCGAGCATCAGGGATAATGAGCACATCCTCTACAGTCTTTTGGTATGGCACACTAGCCTTGGCGACTCAAGTCCTATGGTTCTTCTTAGGCTTTGCTAGCCTCGGCGAAGGGCTCACGCTGCCCCCAAAAAGTATATCCTCAAAAGCTTGCTTTTCGAAACGTACGACTAGTATCCTATGGGTCAAACCTAGCTTCATCACATCAGACTATATCACAATATTCTTATCAGTGGAGAATGATTTCTCGAACAGAGTCATCATCTTGCTTGCTATTAGTCAAAAAGAGGTTGATATTGAATTCTTTTTTGTATAACAAACTAAATAAAAGGGTACAAAGAATTCCAAAGCAAAAAATCTAAGTATAATTAATTATGGAAAAGTGTGATAATGGAGATCGAGTACTGCATCCGACTCCTTTACTACGTTGATGGTCGACCGACGAAGGGGTTGCAGGGTCTCTGGATTTCTGGCACAAAAGGCATCAATTAGGCTCTTGAGGATGTTTGTATCCATCTCACTGTACGTGTCTTTTTGTGGTAATCACGTGCCTACTATTTATAGGCATCAAAACTGATATTCTATGCCCATACATATACTGAAAATTTACTGCTTTCAGTCTATGTGCGCATGATTTGGGGTTGTGGTATGGTATTCTCAACAGCATATAGTTGCAATCGTGTGCACATGTCATGGTGGAATTTCCATGTGACATTGGTTAGGATGGGTTGCTGTTAAGATCCTGGATTATAACCAGGTAATCTGGGCCATTTACACATATTTATGTGTATGACTTGGTCAACTTGACACATGGCCCACACTAGCTATTAAGGAAAGATCATGTCCCAAGGAGATGCCTAGAAGCACTGTCGCATGAAGAGTCTACAGCATAAGGACTATGCTGTATGGAGAAGACGTAGCATGAGGCCTTGCTATGTCAGAAACATATGGTACTACATAGCTGTATCTGATACGAGGCGCTAAGAGTAAACACTGACGTCCGTCGTCTGGGATAAATACGAGGAGCTAAGAGTAATAAATGATGACAGTGCCTTTAATCTGGTGACTGACAGAAGAGACACCATGCGACCAACTTGTATGCGCCTAGGCTCTCTGCAACATATTTTTAGGCCTGTTGCCTAGGTCGCGTAGATGCTATCTTGATTCGGTACCGCATGCGCTTCATGACGCATAGATTCCTTAAAATTTTTGTATGTATACGACTTGTAGTACGAGGCATGGTTTTAGATTTTTTTATGCTTCTACAATATCGTTTACGACTTTTGTTCTTTTCAGCGGCTGAGTAGCTATGGGTTTATACCCGGGCCGAATGCCCTTTCCCCGTCCAATAACCTTCTTGTTAACCTTCCCAGTTCCTATTATTGAGTATCCTTGCCTCTTGTCGCTTGGAAGATCACCATCGGACCCTTGCCTTTATCAGTCATGTACTGCATTTACTTTCTAGCCTACCTCATATTCTCTCTCCCTAATTGTATCAGGGACCATGCCCTTCGCTACTGCACCAATTTTGTCCAAGCCTATATCAATCTCGAATGCCATCCCGTTAGTGAATTTGAAGATTGATTCTATATGGATGTCATTAGTAGCAGTATTATCATCAGTAACCGGATTCATCCTGGCATCTGAGGTGCCTGCAGCGTCTAATCTTGGATTACTCCTAACAGGAACCATTTTTGAACACTCCCTTGGGGGACGACCAAAGCAACGATAGTGTTTGCACACCGGCGTCACCCATTCATTTTCCACCACATACGTAAATACTTTGCCAGAGTAAGTCTCATACTCCACAAGATTCGAAAGAGGTTTATTAGCATCAATCTCAACGAACACCCTCGTATTCTCCATCCGAGCATGTGTCTTTGCCGTATTATTTGCTTTAATTTGCTTGCCTATTAAACTTTCAAGTCTCATCATCATAGGAACACTCCAGTATACAAACGGGAGTCCAGGAAACCTGATCCACACTAGGATGGTGTGCAAGACTTCCCTCTTCCATCGAGTTGTAGGCGTCCACTCCATAATAATAAGGTAGAGACATCAAAAGTCTAGGTTCCTCCTTGAAGTATACATACCATATCTTCCTTCAACCCAAATCAAACACAATAAAAGCCATTGTCATGTGCGTAGAATTCTATGCTGCCTTTAGGGCACAAGACTCGGACCACATAGTCACGTATCTTGTAGTACCCCGCTCCACGTTGGAACTATGTATAAGTGATATCGGTTTGCTGACTCAAAAAAGATATCTTCCTTAAGAGCTTCTTGTTGAACCAGAAGACGAATGATCTAGGTAAGTGGGCAGAACATCGTTCTCTGATTCTTGCACGCCTTAATAATGAATTTGAGTTTTATAATGCCTGTTGTTAAGAAGATTATTATTTTTGTTGCATGAATAATAGAACTGCAAACTTAGCTAGAATTTGAATGCTTGTCAATAGAAGAACCTAGACATGCTAATAAGAAAGAGTAAGAGATTGCTTGAACATATTTTCTTATCGCTTGTGTTTTGATAGAATCACTTCATGCTTGAACTTATTCAGAAAGATGACGGCTAGTCTGCACAGAGATAGAAGAGAAGAGATAGGTGGTCTACTTGTTCTTTTCGTCTATATCGTAGAGTTTATGTGATAGTGTTTCATGCATTCGTATCGGTCGGACAATAACTATTTATTATGACCCGCTCCTGGTATAGGAATGCAAGTCCAGAACAACGGCCAGCCTACGCCACAAAATTGGTGGTAGAAGGCTATTCTGGTAAACTATCTATCAATATAAATATGCTACTAACAATATAAATATACTCAATCACAGATCTAAGATAGAAATAAGCATGAATATGATAAAAGAATAGAAGAGTCACAAAACAACTCATGAGTCAAATAATAACATCTGATGAGTCAAAGAAATACTAAAAATAAGCTTGAGACAAATCCAGTACAAAAGGAACTAACTAAGATGCTACAAGTCCCGGGTCGTCTGTCTTAGTCGGGATGAGTCCCTCCTGAGCCATGGTCTCTGTCTCTAAGCCCACAACATCCTGAAGTCCATAATGAGTAGGGTACCACTCCTTAGTGTCATTTGAGAAAAATATATCCAGTCAGAAAAGGAGCGAAGTACATCTCTAACAGCTGTACTAACCAATAATATAAACTATGTAACGGTAAATAGATGTGAATATACAAGATGCAATATACATATACAAGAGATATAAAATAAAGAAAATACTAAAATAAATACAATAATGAGAAATATAAAAATGAACAAGAAATACTAATGACTAAGTGAGTGAGTACCAGCTTTAACATGTGATCTGCTTGGGAACTTGATACAAGATTAATGGCCTGGCTAATCATATGTGCGGTATATAATTAACACTATTCAATGAACAAGACTTGATACAAGAAGGGTATGATCACATATCTATACTACATACTCCCCGCCCCTGACTGGTATAGTAGATCCAACCATGGTATGTCATGATACGGGATTCACTGGGTAGGTAGCTAATCTTCCTAGGAATCAATGTCTCTACATGTACAAGAAGAACAAGAAACTAGGCTTGCATAAGATACACCATATATACCAAGGAATAATATCTCATGACAAGATCCGGATGTACCAATCCGTGTAACCATCGTGTCAAGAAATTAAGGATATCTATACTAGATACAAGAGACATAGAGAATATCATAAATGAGAAACTATGAGAGAATGTACTCGCCTGAAATTCAGTGTACGATATCACAGATGTCCAATACGGTACCTCAGAGACCTAGATATGGAATATAACATCAATACAAGGTTTCAGAATGAAAATAAGTAAAACTAGTCAACATCTAGGTCAAAAAGCCATTTATAAGTCAAAATAGTCAAACTAGGTCAACCCTAAGTCAAACTGGTCAACTTGGTCATACTACATATTTTTAGGTTGTAAAAGTCTAACTCTAAGATATTGGGTCCATACACTATGTAACTAGGCCACACTAGCTATACCAGGATAATAAAAAATTAATATGATACCATATCGCAAGATACGAAACCAAGTAGATATGAAATAATCATAATATGCATATTCAATCAATATTATATATACTAATCCTAATTATAAATGACTAGTGGATACCTTGGATGTGAACCAACATGGTATCGCACCACTAAACCCCCATCACGATACCCAACTCAAATACCTTGAGTATTACTCAATACCTTGGCATTTACCTTGGTATCTCAAGGTAATGCGCTCCTAGTATATATTAACTACCCAACACTAGACTATATACTAATATGTATTAATACCAACTACTATGTTATACTAACTATCAACTACTAATATATATACATACATATACATAGCTAGAGATACATAAGAGATATATATAGATATCGAACTACTAAATATATACATATATACATACCTATATACATATTACCAAGAAATCACTAGCTACTAGATATCAAAAGTATATATGTATATATATATCTACTAACTCGTAACTTAACTAGATAACTAATCACTAATAAACTAGCTAACTATCAATAACTAACTACTATCAAAACTAACTACCTAACTAGTTGTAGGTACCTTGCTGTTGACTGCTCTTACTGGAGACTGCTGCTACTGGTATAAAATCCTATTGGTCTAACTGCTGCTACTGCAGCTAGAACTCATTGTATTTGCTGCTACAATTGATGTAGTTGCCGCTGCTAATACACTCGTTGTGCCGCACTGTATTGATGCAACTCGCTGCTGCTGTTGCTTGTGCCATGATGCACTGCACACGTTGAATTTGCTACTGCCCTCTACTGCTATGGTTCTTTCTACTGCTGCTGATGCTTGTGCAGCATGCTGCTATACGCTGCCACTGCCTTGAGCAGTTGTTGTTGCTCAATTGAATCCTGCTGGTGCTACTATGGCTGCTACTGCTTCAGTTGTTTCAGTGATTCCCTACTACACTGATACTGTGCTAGCTGTTGTTCCCGACTGTGCTGTGGCTTGCCCGACCCCCTCTATACATTGCACACACAGCACTACACACATACAAACACCTATATATATATATATATATATATATATATATATATATATATATATATATATACACACACACACACACATATGCACATAGCTATATATACATACCTATGTAATATAATAGAGATACATATACATATAGCAATATATACATAACCATACAAATATAATATATCATCTAATAGATATAAACAATGTAATTGAATCTACAATTGTAATGCAACAAACACGTGGAATGCATTGCACCCGTATCACACTAGATCTATGATACGCTTGTGATACGAGTCCACCACACAACCAAACATACCCCGAAGGACATGAACAAGTCTAAAATAGTAAATATTAATAATACGAATAGTCAAAAATATATCTACATGTCTGTGTCAAAATATGACATGCACAAAGTCCCGTATCGGAGAAAAACCCCCAAAATTAACCCGTATCTCCAAATTGATGGAATACGGCCTACATGTATCCAATTATGGACACGACACTAGCCACAAACAATCAAACACATGTCAATTTAGTCTAATTGACCAATTGATAAACACAACATATGACAATCTCAGAATTCCTCCAAAATTGACACAAAAAATACCATAACTTCCTACATAGGCCTCCTATGAACCTAATTTTAATTCCTATGGATAGCCTCATCATATGGGGTGGTTCCTAATGATTATAACACATATTTAGAGTCTTACTAAAGGGAAAAACTGAATTGTACCCATTAGGAGATGGATTCCCAATATAACCTATAAAATTGGTAAAATTGGCCTCCAACTTGTAGATCCTTGCTCCTCTTGGTAGATCCTTATTTTTTTCTTGTAGATCCTTGCTCAACTAGTCTCCAATAATAATTTGGGAAGGAAATTGGGTGTGAATTGAAGTGGGAAAGAAGAAATTGGGAAGAGGGGATTTCTAGATCTAGAATTGTAGTGAAAAAGCGGAGAGAGAATTTTTTCCCTCTCTTTTAATAGGCCGACCACCTTAGCCCCTTCCCCAAGCTACTATAAAATGTCAAATATACCCCTTGGGGACTCCATAAGGAAATAATTAAGTAGGGAAGGTTCTAGTCTAATGAATTTTATTTAATTAATCATCCTCCTAATGAATGGGCTTAATATTGGGCTCAATTCTAACTAATTATAAATATTGGTCCATTGATCTAATCTAAACTAGTTAGGTCCACCAACACAAGTCCAAAATAATAAACTAACATCTAATAATAATTTAATAATACAATAAATAATTATACATCATGCATAATATTTAATTAAATTGACCAAAATATCCTTTCCTAGAAAATATGGTAGTGACACTATTGATAAAGAGCTGAACCTTGGTCCCGGCTACTATAATGTTAGTGAAGAGCAACCATGAGTCACAGTTGCTAATAGCATCAGATAAAGAGTCATTGGTTAGCTGGATTAATGCTATTGATCCAGAGTTTCTCGGGGACCGAAAGCATATAGATAGATCATCTTGTTTGCTTGATAGAAGATAGTTTCAAGATGGTGCATTATCCTTAGAGTCTTTGAGTATAGCTCACGAGACACGCTGTGCACACCCTGATAGTAGAAAAATTGACTCGTCTTGCTTACTTGCTTTTATATCGAACATGAACTCTGATTTCAAAGATATTTTCGAAAAGAAGTAATATGACTTCGTTCATGTACTGCAAGTAACGAACCTAGGTAAAACTAGAAAGATCACTAGTAATATAATATTTTATAACATAATTACTTAGTGTTGGTTTTAGTGAATGTTTGCTTCTGTTCGTTGATTTTATACTTACTAGTATTTTCCCTAAAGTGCTGACCCACCAACAGTTTGCTTGTTCGCAGGTGCTGGATCGTCCGAGGAAGCAATAGTCGTGCCTCATCCCCAGGATCTAGAAATCTGGTTTCGATGCCTTGAGTCGCATCGATTGCTTTGTGCTGCTTTTGTATAGAGGGACATAATGTATGGAATGATGTCATTGTATTCTGATAACCTCGTGCCTCGATCTTTGTCCCGTATACTCAGATGGATTATTGTTTGCAACACTGTCCCTCCGCTGCGTACTCGATCGATTCGATGATAGCCACAACTTTAACGATGTTGCCTTATGCGGGCGCAATCCTAGGCTCGCACGGCATCACGTTCTGATGGAAACGGTCGTCCCGTGGGAGCGCTGGCGTGATGATTCGCGTCCAGGGGGGGCGGCCGATTCCTGCGGGAGATTGGGACGTGACATATCTGGCCGTAAAAAGGCCTGTGACCCAATCCATAAACGATGATAGAATTTTTCCATTACTCTATGGTCTCGGTTATCTCCTATGTCGAAAAATATGCTCGGATCCAGCGTCCACTTTCTTCGGTTCTACAAACCAAATTTACGAAGTCGTCGCCATCGATGTGGACCGACATAGGTCTGCATATGATTTCTCCACCATGGGGTCTAGCACCAATCTCTTCTCTTTATCCATGGTAGTTGCCATGTTCACCACCAAGCTGCCCACTCCCAATCGCCCAGTCTCTCCGGTGTTACCCCTCCTTCTTAGCTGTCGGGGCTGATTTTGCTATTATGGTCGGAGCCTTTCCATCCTCACGATCGCCTTCATGACGCCGTGCTTCTGTCATTTGTTCACGGCTTCTAGGAGCTTTCCCACGACCAGCCCTCCAACACTGGACCGTGGTCCACCAGCCAGAGTCCGCTACCCCAATCTCGCCGGAATGACTGCCTCCCCCCTCCGTTCCCTTTAGCTATGTCGGGATCCCAAGTATTGGGAAGCCCTAACCCTAACCCTAACGCATGAACCGCCATTATATATATATATATATATATATATATATATATATATATGTCAACTTCGCATAAGGTCTTTCGTTGCGCCTTCGACTAGGTTATGTTCTGAATCTATGGATCTAAAAAGAGGGATTAAAGTTTTACGTCAACATATACCCGCAAATCTTTAATCCTTCATTTTAGATCCATATTCATCTGAAGATTCAACGTATATGAAGGACCCTGTGCACCCTGTGCGAATTTGGTAGGTTTTAGGCATTGAAAGGCTTATGTGTTGGTCTGAAGAAATAACCCTCAAACTGTAGGCGTACTTATTGTTCAACAACTGATTGCAGGACAGGTCACATGTGTTTGAGATATATATACATCGAATCTGACGAGTTTTATTTTATTTTATTTTATGCAAGTCCTTATATGTTCACCATCCTTCTGAATCTCGACCAAAATTTGTGGCGCAATGGCTTTACGAGGGATTTCTACTCGTGCGTCGTACCAGTACTATAATAGTACGTAAGTGTCCTTCTTCACCTAAAATTTTAGATCATGCTGCATGCCCAATCTTATTCCTTTGCCAATCTGGCTATATTTATGATTCATATTTTCTTAACAGAGTAGAGCATCAAGCTAAACTATAGTCTGACTGCGCGCTATAGGTTTCATACATATATAATTTGGAGATATTCACGCATTTAACATAGATCCACTTGCAATGTACATACAGCTGGCCTTGACGAACCCGTACAAGTGCATTCAAGTGGATGCAAGGACCACGAAAGTTCGTACTCCATGCAGAAATTGTTGTTTAATATTTGTATGTGTTTCTTTATGTACATTTCAAGTAGGTCATAGGAGCACATAAAATTGAGGTTCTTTTGAGTTAATTAATTATGGGAAGAGGAACTGAGCCAGTCTGTATTTGTTAAATTTTGGAGTTCAAATATTATCAAAGATTTAATTTAATATAATTTAAAAATTTACAGTAAATGTAAGATTTGATTTGATTTCAAATTTGTATCAAATATTTAATTTGATCATATTTAGACGTCCATAATTGGTGTTTGACTATTTCAGTTAGAATATGATTCTTATTTTAAGGTTTTCTATTTATAAAATCTGATTATGACCTAAAATATGATTTCTCATCCTATAAATATAGTAAGAGGGTGGAGGTAAAATATATAGCACAAGTTGGAGATTCAGGGTGCTCGTCCATAAAAAATCTAAGAGGAAGTCCGTTTAGAACTTCGTCATCCATGACAGAAGAAAGAAAGAGATCTGATCGAGGAGTCGTCGCCTTCGCTCAGGGAGATTGCTATGGGTTGGTGAGTGATTTCAATTCGGGTTGGTGAGTGAATTCAATTGTAATATCTTTTTTTTCTTTTTGGGTGCGGTGAGGGGGTTGAATCTATTAGGGCAAAGGATTCAACATTGATTTTGTCAATATTGTAATTTCACCTGAGTGGTGAGTGATTTCAATTCGGGTTGGTGAGTGATTTCAATTGTAATCTCTTTCTTTTATTCTTGAGTGTGGTGAGGGGGTTGAATCATTTAGGGCAAAGGGTTCAACATTGATTTTGTCAATCTTGTAATTTCACCTGAGATATAGAGTAGTTAAAATTTGTCCAGGTGACGTAGTCACCGCCATATACTTGTCTTTATCTATGTTTGGTGTTCGTTAGATAGGGGATGGTTATCTCAGGTGGGTTGGCCTAAAATTTTTGCTGCAAACATTCTCAAACACTGTGTCAAAATGTTTGCAGGACGTGTTGGGAATCAAGTCTGCTGTTGGGGGCCGAGTTCGGGCCGAACTTGGTCTTAGTTCGGTGTCAGTGGCGGCTGCTAGGGTTTTGGAGTTTTATGTTATATTTTGGACCGTTGGATGCTGGTGGACGGCTGGATCTTATAGTTGGCTATTTCTATGATTTTCTAACCCTAAAATATGTTTCTCATCCTATAAATAGGGAAGGGCGTGGAGGCACAAAAAGGAGAAGCACAAGCTGGAGATTCGGGATGCTCGTCCACAGAAAATCTACGAAAAAATTCGTGCTTTGCTCTTAGGACTTCGGCATCCAAGACAGAAGGAAGAAGGTGATCTAATCGAGCAGTCGTCAACTTCGGTTAGGGAGATTGCTACGGGTTGGTGAGTGATTTCAATTATAATCTTCTGCTTTTTTTCTTGAGTGTGGTGAGGGGTTGAACCTATTAGGACAAAGGGTTTCAACATTAATTTTTACAATCTTGTAATTTTATCTGAGTTATAAATGTTGGAATTTGTCCAGGTGATGTAGTTACCACCATATACTTGTCTTCATCTATGCTTGGTGTTCGTAGATTGGTTTGGTAATCTCAGGTGGGTTGGCAAAGCACTTCTTCCGCTGTGCGACCAACATGTGGTATCAGAGCGCACGTGTTCCCAACACATGATATCAGCGCCAGGTTCTTCTCGAAAGGGAAGGTGCAACTATGTCTACGGAGCAGATGAACACTCATATGATCACCCTCACATAGAAAAAATGGGCAATTTAGAAGTCAAGGATGGAGGATCTACTCTGGTGCAAGGATTTGCATGGTCCGTTGGAGGCCGACAACACAAAGTCGATGGATAAAGGTGCTAATGACTGAAAATGACTGGATCGGAAGGCTATTGGATTCATCCACCAATAGATTGACGACTCAGTGTTTCACCACGTGTCCATAGAGAATTTTATAAAAGCATTTTAGGAGAAGCTGCATTCATTGTACAAAAGGAATACGGTTGGCAACAAGTCATTTCTGATTCGCCAACTCGTCAACTCGAAGTACACGTAGGGTGCACCTGTGGCACAACACAACATCTGAACGAGGTTCAGGGCATCATAAATCAGCTGTCTACGATAAAGATGGTGAATGAGGATGAGCTTCAGGCCCTTCTGCTTTTGAGGTCTCTACCGGAAAGATGGAAGACGTTGGTGTTGTCGGTGAGCAACTCCGCTCCTGATGGAGTTGTCACGATAGAGGCAGTCAAATGCAGCTTGTTGAACGAGGAGATCCGGCGTAAGCAAGTGAAATCGTCGCAGGAGTCCGCTCTGGTGGCTTCCTACGGGAAGGAAAGAACCAAGTCACAAGCGAGGACAGGAAGGAGTTCTCGGAATCTTGCGACTGTGGACCGCTAGGAGAGCTACTATCACTGTAGCGAAAGGGGTCATATCAAGAGAAACTGCATGAAGCTCAAATATGAGAAGGCCAAAGGCAAGGATGATTAGGAGGATCTCACGGCTATAGGAGATCACATTATCGCAGCAACCTATGTAGAGGAACCTTGTGGCATGTGTCATGGTGACGACTGGGTCATGGACACGGGGTCGTCGTATCACGCTACTCCATATAGGACGATCTTCACGTCATACCACGGCGACAAGTTTGGACGTGTGAAGATGGGCAACAATGGGACGGCTGTAGTTGTAGGCATCGGTGATGTGCATTTAAAAATGGAGCTTGATGAGTAGCTTGTTCTCAAGGATGTACGACATGTACCGAGTTTACGCTATAACTTGGTTTTCGTAGGGAGGCTGGAGGATGGTGGTTGTCGCAGTTTATTTGGGGACAAAGATTAGATGCTTACGAAGGGTTCCCAGCAGCTGGCTCGAGGAGATTTGTGTTGTGGCATGTACAGGCTCAAGCCACTGAGGTGTACAGGCAGGCCACAGACAACGGATGTAGGCTCGAGGAGTATTCGACAGTAGGTGGATCATCAAAAACTTGACTTGGAGGGGCTTTGAGATACTTTGAGGGATACAGATAATTCGGTTCATCGAGACAAAGCGATGAATGGTGATAAGTCAAAGATTGAGGGTCAGTCTGTCGGTCCCCTGACAGCTGGTCTGTCTCCAGGTAGAGGTTGTTCCACGAATCCGATTTTGGCGATAGGTATTTTTTTAAAGCTTCACGGAGCGACATTGGTTTCAGCAGTTCGAGGCCAAGGAGGAGATGAAGGTTTGCAGCAAACTCAATCTGAGGCGGGAGCATCATCATTCCCACAGTTTAGGGGAAGCTATGGGTTATCGACAGCATGCAGAGTATGTGATATTCTGCTCGAGGACGCATGTGTATGGGGTAGCTTCAGGTTCAGACACGAAGGTAGGCAGATTCAGGAGTTCAAATCTCGGAAGAATCGTACCGTCTACTTAGTTGGGCCAGCCAAGGATGAAGAAGCTCGTCGGAACGTTAACACGTTTCGGTGGAAGATGGAAGTCAGGGACATGCAACCAAGACTCACGGTGAGGCTGATCATCAGGGACTTCGGTCTTGATCGTGTTATTGATATCGGCATGACCTCAGGGGTGTAGGAGGTGCTACGTATGGTAGCTAGCGTCGACGTGATGGTCGAGGACCTGGAGATGACGGAAGATGCAAAGTAACTCGTAGGATCGGAGTTCGGTGGCATGGGGTGTCACGACCCGATTTCGTAGAATTTTTGAGGCATCCCCCGAATTATGACCGTTGTGCGGGCCTGGGGTTGCGTCCGCACAAGACTAGAGTATTTTGCATAACAAGCACATATTTAGAGTACGTAGATAAATTAAAACACATATTTGAAACATGGAAAAATTCTTTTTATTGATATAAGAACATCTATTACAAACTCTTGAACCAGTCAGCTAATTTGCCGCACGGGCTTACAAAAGTGTTGACACAAAATGAGATAGCACTCATGTACATTATATCCCTTTACTAAACTTCAAAATGTATAGACCTCCGGGCTGGAGGAAGACTTTGCCACGGAGCTGCATTGTATATAGAGTTGCAAGCTCCTTCTTCAAAATGCTTCAAGGGTGGCATGATCTGAACACGCCTACAGCTGGACTGGATCGGGAAAGACTTTGGCTCCTCACTCGGTTCACCTTAGTGCGGGGAACCTATTTCAACAAGGGTCAGTATGTCAAAACAAACTGGTGAAGGTAAGCTAACCCAACTATACCAATCAACACGTTATTTAGGTAAAGTATGCATATTTATTTGTGGTCTTGTTATCTTGCCTTAGTTCATTTTACAGCAAGCAATAGATATAGAAATCAATGAAATAATCTGCCACCGCTCGGTGATATTTACCTGTCCGTCTGAACCACCTGTACAATACTTACTCTGCCTTCCCTGCCAAGAAGACACAAGTTAGTTACAACAGGTTTAAATATACAAGGAGATCACTGGCATGACGCCACAAAGGAACGGGTTATAGTCTCAAGACATAAATGATATGCAACGCAGGTTGTGAACCCCGCTACATAACATCTTGCCCCATAACATACGACTATACATACGTTCCGTCCGGATCGGATCGGTCCCGTTGCCCCGGTGACCGTCCACGGAACTCATAACATACCTTGTGCACAAGTTGTCCGTGATCAAACAACATTCACGATAACAGTTTTAAAGCATAAACGGTTTTGCATAGTCTTTTTGATCAATATATCGCATAGCAAAAGGTGTTCAACATGCATATCACAATTTATTGAAGAAGTATTACATTCTAACAAAAATTAAAGCATATTATGAACATTCCAAACGAACAAGCATGCAATTGAGTAACCGTTCCCAAGTTGAATGACGAGCAATATAGTCCAAGTCTATTCCCTTTTTATCTTGACATCTTTTAGTTATTACTTGGTATCGTTTGATCGGGGCAACAAGAATGCAATATTTAGATGTTAAGACTTGGAAGAAGGGCTAGCTAATCAGGATGGTAGCCACTCACTTAGATGGTTGTAAAGGAGAAGGAAAGAGGCACTTCAAGACTCCGCTCGTAAGTCGTCTACTGCTCGTTCACCTGTATCACGAACAGCTCTATCAATACCTCTTTCACTCTTTCCAATCTCGTAATTGAAGTGCAGTTCAATGAATGAAAATAATAAAATCTATCAAAATCGTTCAAGAAAAACAAGCAAATCTGAAAACCAACTCAAAGCACGAAAGCAACAAGCGACATCGAAATCTGAGGCAACAAAAGATAACAGCGGAGAGGTCCCTCCTGACTCTGCCGCTAAGTCGACCCCGGGGGCACGGTCCACTGAATATGGGAATCGATTTCGAAGAAGAAAATCTATTACGAGGACTAGTTCTTATTTCAATCTATCCCGATCGAACGATACCATCTTGTATTTCTTAGCCGCGCTCCCCGAATAGGAGGAACGGGGCGCCACATCCTACCCAACTAATTGGAAGTTTCATCCACGAAACTTAGGAATAGAACCTACCGTTAGGGATTATTATGTTGAGGAAGAAGCTTAGAGGGGAGTGGACAATCCCGAGCTATGTGGCCTGGCCCGCCACAGTTGAAGCACAGCCCTTTCCTGTTGTAACATCTATCTGTAGTATGCCCCTGTCTTTTACAAAAATCACAGAATGGTCTCGGGTTTCCTTTCTGATGGCCACCATTGTTTTGATGCTTTACAGTGGCGTTTCCTCTATCGTTGCTTTGGCATTTTTGATTGGAGGTATGCACAGTGCCGGTAGGAACGTGAGGATACTGTGGTTCAAGAGATAGAGCGTGATTCATGACTTCCTGCATGGTCCCGTATTAATGAACGACAACGTGCGCATGGATGGCAGGACGCAAACCACCTTTAAACCTTCTAGCTTGACTCGCTGCATTAGGTAAATAGGCACTAGCAAATTTGGAGAGTGGGTTGAATTCGGTGAAATACTGTTTAACTGTCATACTGCCCTGCCGCAACTGCATGAACTCATTCTCCATCTGACGTCGTACTGGAGGGGATATAAACTCCTCTTCAAATGCGGCACGAAAAGTCGTCCACGAGATCGCCTCCTCTCCATGGTCAAATTGAAGAGATCGTCGATGCATGTCCCATCAATCGTGCGTGTTGAGACAGAGTTGTAGTTGCGCGCATACGACGCTCTTCTCTTCGGGGACCTCTAACAGAGCGAAGTGGTCTTCAAGTTCGGCCAACTAATCTAGAGCCACGATTGGGTCCTCAGTCCCGTTGAATGGAGTGTTGCAAACTTTCTTGAAGTGGCCAAAGTCAAAGGCAGTCACGTCCCTCATCCTTGGAATTGGCGGCATCTCAACTTCAAGTACGGGCTGCTCCACCGGAGTCGCTGCTGTTGCCGCGGAATGGTTGGAGGCCAAAATCTGTACGATTTGTTGTAGGGCATCTACCTGCTTCTGTTGGACTGAGAATCGAGCTTCTATATTGTCTTAAAACTTGAGCTGACTCTCCTCCGCTCGCTTTTCGGCCCGTTCATAGCGAGCCTCGTCCCTTTGTTGGTTTGCCTCCAACATCCGCAATATTTGCTGGATGGGATCGACGCGAGACATGGCTCACTGGCTCCTTGAACTTCCCGAATTGCCCGAACTACTTTCTTGGCCTTGCGTATCGTCCGGTGCTAGCGCTGGCGCTATTCCTTCAAAAGAAGGTAAATTACATTAGGATCATAATGTATTATGGACTTATTGCATGAATGTATCTCATTTTGGCATAACGAGTTCAAGAGTTTGCACAGGAATTTGATTGTTAAAGGGACTTTTCCAGTGCGAGAGTCTAAGGAACTTGAATCTGTGCTCTGATACCACTATGTCACGACCCGATTTCGTAGAATCGTTGAGGCGTCCCCCGAATCATGACCGCCGTGTGGGCCTGGGGTTGCGCCCACACAAGGCTAGAGTATTTTGCATAACAAGCACATATTTAGAGTACGCAGATAAATTGAAACACAGATTTGAAACATGGAAAAGTTCTCTTTATTAATATAAGGACATCTATTACAAACTCTTAAACGAGTCAGCTAATTTGCCTCACGGGCTTACAAAAGTGTTGACACAAAATGAGATAGCAGTCATGTACATTACATTTCTTTACTAAACTTCAAAATGTATAGACCTCCGGGCTGGAGGACGGCTTTGCCATGGAGCTGCATTCTGTATAGATTTGTAAGCTCCTGCTGTCACGCCCCAGTCCCAAAAATACGTAGGACTAGGACACGTAAGCATGTCAGCCGCATGGATATGGCAACTCTAATATATGGAAACCAAACCCATACGTACGCTGTAATATGAATATCAAATCCATAAGTGGTATAAATCTATCACAAGTCACAGGGTATAATCTAAATCTCATCCACGAAAATAAATAACCAATATCTATGAAACTAGATCTCAATATGAAGTATCTAAAGATAATAGTTGGACAGAAACAATCCACTACAAATTAGAATATAAAAGTAAATACAATATAAGTACAACACAACAAACACAATATAAGAATATCAACTAACGACCATGGGGCTCGAAGAGAAGACATCCTCGAAACATATGTAACCATCCGAATATGCGCTCCTGCGAATACTCAAGAACAACGACACCTGGAAGGGGCCAGGTCCTCAGAGGGACATAACAAGATACATAAAAGCATGCCAATAAAGTACTGAAATAAATATCCAATTGGTCGCCTATCCGTCTAAGTGAATGCAGTTTGAGAACAACTTTCTAACAAGTGGGCTATCTGGCCATAAATGGGATTGGCATGACTCTCTCGGAGAATCAGGGGCCTCAAAGCATGTCGTCTTTTGAACGGCAGAGGCCGCTAAGTAGTAAATGGGGTCATCACCGCCCGTATCTCCAGCGGAGATTCCGGGTTACAATAAGTAAAGTGCAAAGGAGCCCAAATGCGGTACTTGTTGTTCTCCCCACCCCATGCTCTAAGTATGTCACATCCATGACATAATTTGGTTCATAGCCTATCTTTAGTACCCTAGCCCAATCCTGCAACCAAACAAGGACAATGATTGGACCACCGTACTACAATAGGCTATGTTCATGGACCTCTAATGACTGCTAAGTCTTCTAGCATACAAAGTTTCTATCAGCAGTCATCCCTAATGCACGGCCTATACGTACAGGAGGTCAGACCTATCACGCAGTCTATGATCTATATGAGACTCACACTCGTGTAACAACTGTGTCACGGCCAATGAACCTAATGATGCTACATGATAATGGGGTAGTCTCATAAACAAGGTCAATACAAATACATAAATAAAAATATATCGCGACGACACCGTCCCGCGCATTTTGTATAACAGTTAAAATATATGAACTAAAGACAGAAAATAAAGATGGATGCAACATATGGAATATAAATAATAGTATAATGCAAGGTATACTTGCCTGGCAAGAAGCTGCAAAATGTAACGCCCAGATGTCAAACATACAGGATCAGAAGCTATGGTCTCAGAACAAATATCTCCGGATGCTGAAATAAACATCACTGACGTTCCCAGAATAAGCAAAATAGCTAGAGAGTACTTACCTTTCGTCACTACTAGAAAAAGCGGGATTAGCGACGCATTTTAGCGACTGCGAACAAAAACGTCGCTAAATCAGCGACTCCGTTAAAAACGTCGCTAGACGTCGCTGAATAGCGACATTTAGCGACGTTTAGCGACTTTTATTAAGATTTAAAAATATTAGTCGCTATAAGTTTGATTAAGGTCGCTAAACGTCGCTAATATGTATTATTTAGCGACGTTTAGCGTCGTAATTAGCGACGTATGTATTAAAACTATTTAGCAACGTATTTAGCAACGTGTTTGACGTCGCTAAATTTTTATTTAGCGATATTTTTTTACGTCGCTAAACGTCGCTAAATTTTGGTTAATTAGGGCTCAGTTTTCTTTTCCCCCATCTGCGAAAATTTTGAAAGTTTTCAAAACCTTTCGATTTCCCCCACCCCCCTTCTCCGACGACCGGCGACCGGCTCTCCACGGCTGCGGCTACTCCGGCATCCCACTCCTCCTCCTCGAGCTCTAGGTAAACCCTAACTCTCTCTCTCTGTCTCTCTCACATGTGACACTGACACAACACACACTTGACAGACACGACACACACACACAGATACTGACAGACACACACGACACACACACACACACACAGACACTGACAGACACACACGACACCTAGGGTTAGGGTTAGATTTTTTGACCTGGGGTTAGAGTTAGGGTTAGGTTTAGGGTTTTTGATCAGGGGTTAGGGTTAGGGTTAGGTTTAGGGTTAGGGTTAGGGTTAGGTTTTTTGACCTGGGTTAGGGTTAGGGTTAGGTTTTTTGATCTGGGTTAAGGCTGGGGATAATAAGGAAAAAATTATGGTTTACATAAAATAAGAAATGTACAAGGAGAAAGCAATAAATTTTGTGTATGTTTCAAACTGTTCTAATGATGGATATCCATTTCCAGTAAACTAATAACTAATTAGACAGTGATCAATTTGGTGGCTTGTTATTTCACTTTTTAGGTCTCTCTTACATGCTTCATTCCAATATACAACTTTACAGGCTGATTACTAATGCATCTTAATAAGTCTATGTATGATCTATAATTCTTTAATAGTATCGTGCTCTCATATTTCGCTATTGTGTTTTTCCAATTGTGATGTTCTCACATCATAAGTCAGAACATTACTTGTACTTGATGTTCATATTTATGGTTGTCCCAGTTGCATTAGTTGTTTGTGGCACTTTCTTCCCCACTAATACAGTACAACTTAGTCCAAGAGGAAATGTGGTAGTGAGAATGAAATTATTGTTATGTAAGAAAATTAATGGATGATCTAATGGGATGATGAATCAGTATTATGCATAATGATGTATGGTACTAACAATATGTGGACAGTTCTTTCTTTTCGATTATATCTGAGAGGAATATGTGCCTGTCCTTTGACAAAGATGTAACAATAAAAGTGTTCAGTAGACATGAAATTGATTGAACTCTATTTATTAAGAAAGCCAAAGTTGTGGGCTTTTCATATTATTGGTATGATATGAATCGACTAGTAGTTTCAGCTTGATTTGAATATGAGGAACCTATTGTATCCAATTTTGTTTTACTACTTTTTCCAATGTTATGAGAAGTCACTACTAATAAGTTTGATAGAGCTTTAGTGATAGTTGACCAAACAATTTATTTAGCGAAGTGAGATGTAGTTAATTCTTTTTAGTCTTAAAATCATTAAGAGAATGTTGCACATTTCTATTTACCAAATTGAAGGGTCAAGAATGAACAGTACAGGAGATATGAGTTCAACTTATTTATTGGGAGACGATATCTGAAAGAAATGTGAACCTGCACTTAAAGATGTGAAGGACTGGATTCCATACTTGGAACAACCTTTAAGGATGCGAATGATGTGTTTCAGCCGTAAGAATACCATTATCTTCCTTGAATATGAGAATTCAATAAACCAAACATTAGGTTTAGGATTAGGGTTAGGTTTTTTGAATGATATTATCTTGTTGAATAGTACTTTCGTACTTATCTTATTTTTATGGATATCAAGACCCAACTTTTGGATAAAGGTTGCATACTAGCCTTTAGAGAAAGATTATGAGTTGTTAAGGCTAACTCTCCTATAGTTCTACTAACCTTCTCATGAACTCCATCCATAAAGTAAAGGCTTAGACTTGGTGGCAGTAGCAAGAGTTGGACAACAATGGTAGCACTGATGTGGAGTGGTAGTATGTGTATAATTCTAAGGTATTGAGGGTTGATTTGATATGTGTCTGAGAGGGCACTGCAAATGTGAGTGCAGGTGTCCATGTGTTGTGTGAGTTCAGGTGTGTGCAACTGAATGAGGATAGTACTAGAGAGGTAAGTAACAGTTAAGTGTTGAGTGCCAAGGTAGATAGGTAATTGGTTAAGATAGGTTAGATAGTAAGATATTGGTTAAGAGAAGTTGATATCAGTTAGAATAGCAATGTGGAGTAGTGTTATAAGTTGGGCTAATAAAATAGAAGACTTGACAAAACCCTAATAATCATCATCATTCGTATTATCATCTCCATCATCAACACTACCAATAGATTTGTATCCGTTGGTTGACTAGATACATCTTATAGTATTTTTAATGTTAGGACAAAATATTGAGCAATAGATATTATGGTATTATTATTATACTGCAACAAATAGCTAATTCTTTGTGAGTCATCTAATTCTTCCATTCCGCATTATTAAGGATATGTCTTAAGTAATATCTGTTATAAATTATATTCTTTGTTTTCATCTATCTTACCAGATGGCACCCAAGAGAGCGACACCTCCTACTGTTAAGGAGGAAGTGATGCCTCCTACTGTTAAGGAGGAAGTGATGCCTCCTACTGTTAAGGAGGAAGAGATACCACCTGCTGTATCTCAGACGGGGAGTTCCAGTCACCCAGCACCTATTGCCGATGTATCTCAGACGGGGAGTTCCAGTCACCCAGCACCCATAGCGGAGATTGATAACATAAATACTGTTTATGCGCAGTATTTGAGGGACTGGTATCTGCCCCAGCGTATTGGATATCCTTGAGATTGATACTGTGATGTTTCATATACTTATATATTATGCATTTTGTGTGACTGTGATAATATATATTTTGTGACGCTGTTTATGCCCTGTGATACTGTGATACTGTGATAATTATACATTATGTATTGTGTGACTGTGATATTTGTGTGTATTAATTGTATGACTGTGATATTTGTGTGTATTAATTGTATGACTGTGATACTTTTATTCATATTAAATATTGTTAATCCGGTATTGAGTGTTCCACCGAAGGGGTCGGCGAACCCAGAGAATTCAACGGAGGGTTGCTCCGGGTCTATTTTTAATTAGAAATTTATAAATTGCAGTTTGGAACAATTCAGTTTTTTTTATTTTTTTGTAAATTTAGCGACGTATTTAGCGACATTTAGCGACGCCTAGCGACATTTTTTATACGTCGGTAACCAAGTCGCTACTTAGCAACGTCAAAAGCCGTCGCTAATGACGTCGCTAAATACGTCACTGTACGTCGCAAAATGCTGACATGGCAGTACTGTCAGGTCATTAAAGATGTCGTTGTTACGTCGCTATATAAGTCGCTAATTAGCGACGTTTAGCGGCTTTAATAAACGTCGCTATTTAGTGACGCGGCGTCGCTAAACGTCGCTAAATTTAGCTACACATTAAAGTCGCTAAAAAATGTCGGTATAGCGACGTTTAGCGACGTTTTCTGTTTTAGCGACCTGATTTTTTTCGACTGCTTTAAAACGTCGCTAATTACGTCGCTAAACGTGTTTAGCGACATTTTTTGTCATTTAGCAATGTTTTTGGGCGTCGCTAATTTAACTTTTTCTGGTAGTGCGTCCAATTTGGACACAGGAGCAAAACGGTAATTTTGGGTCAAAGTAGGGTCCACATGTGGCCTACTTTGCACCAAAAAGCATACCAAGGGTAACAATCTCTAAATAGGACAAATTATAGGTCAAACGAACTCTAAAATTCAGTACGAACTCAAGGTATGTCCAGATGTGGATTCCGATGAGCCGAACACAATTTTCCCTAAAAAGTCAACCGTGGGGCCCGCCAATTGGCGACTTGGTCAACTGTCTCAGTATTGCATGAAAATTGGATCACAGGACCAGCGCAATACCACGAGTCTAGTGGCACAAGTTTTGTCGCAATCTGATGAGCGTGAACAAAATGCACAAGGCCTTCACAAAAGTTACGATACGGGAGATTTGCTGCGGATACGGACTGATTCCGATGCGCACACGTGTCCAAATCAGTTTTCGCGAAATCTCACACGTCCGGGTATACTGCGCGCACCATTTGGTACACTTGGTACATGACGGAGCGGTCCCGTTTGGAGGGGCGCGCTCCGTATCACAATTTTTGGAAATTGCCAAAAAGTATATTTTTGGGTTTTTCTACCAGATTTAATTTTATACACAATAATTAATAAATTAATGTAAATAACAGAAATTAAACTAGGTCAAGTGGTCTCCGTATACCTAAAATAAAAATTGAATTTAGATCTCTGTGGTGGGAGATACGAATCCGAGAACATGGGTCATCGCAACGAAATTTCTGGAATTTAAAAGGTCATGGTTTTTCATCGACTTGGCGTCAATTTTCGTCTAGGTTTACACATTGTTCGAGATCAACTAACATACAGATATTGAAGGGGATTAAGTGGTGAACGTACCGGTGAAGGTGGGGTCGAGTTTGGTCAAGCGAGGGCGCGGGAAACAGAGCTGGAAAACAAGCAACCTGCTGTCCAAACTGTCATTGCGCGAGGTTGCACGTTGTCACGGTCGTCAGGGTCGGTTCTGGCTTAGCTGGGCGCGGTGGCTCGGCGGTCTCGCTGGCGGACGACGGTCAGGATCGAGAGGGTAGAGATGGGAAATGAATTAGGGTTAGGGTTTATAAAGAGGCGAATATATATAGGAAAGAGAGGGAGAGACCGAGAGAGAGCGGGCGGGTCGGGGCTCGTACTGCTCGCGGGGTGGGAAATTTAACGCGAGGGTGTGGGTTGTTTTTGGGCTGCTGCTGCTGTTGCTTTTCTCATGGGGTGAGCGGGTTTGGTTGTTAAGCGGGTAGAAACCCATTAAGGAAATTATTGTTTTTCTTTTTTTTTCTTTTTCTCTCTCTTTTTCCTTTTCCATTTCTTTTTCTTTCTTTTACTTTAAAAAAAATGTGTATATATATATATATATATATGTATATATATATATATATATATAAATATATACATACATACATACATACATACATACACATAGAAAAATCTAGAATTTATATTATTGTATACCATTAAGCTAGCAACTGTCCAAAGGGTCTCCTACATGAAATAAATTAGAAAAAATTTATACCGGCTCCACAAATCCCCTAAATACACAAACACCTAAAATAAAAATTAAATAAAATCTACTTATCCTAATTAGCACATAATTACTATAATTAAATTAATAATTAATTAAAAAGGTAAATACGATTTTTAGGATTAGGGGTTTTACATTCTACCCAACTTATAAATTTTTTGTCTTTAAAATTAAAATTAAGCCGCGGTAGAAAGTCAGGGATGGTATAAAATAGAGATTTGCAGCTTATCCTCTACCTTCCTCCATCCTAATCTCCATGATTTTTTAATAGTCATGGGGATGTTTGGATGGCTATAATTTGCATTGTCTAAAATGCAAGGCTAGGTTTAAAGGAGTGGGCGATGTCTTGCATTTGCACATTCCACAAATTCATGGAGAAGATTCATATGGAGGAGAATTAGGTTTCTTCATGTGTCATGTCCAATGGTGTGGACACCTAAATGCTCTTTTGCACAAAGCGCCCAACAATTGAAAAGTTGCACAAAGATGGAAATTGGATTAAGTAATCAAAATTAATGTGCAAGGTGTTCTTGAGTTAATTAGAAGTATATGGGGATAAAATTAGGTGGACACATGTGTCATGGACATAGAGGGCCAAGGCTAGGATATTGTCATAGATTGGGTTGTACGAAACGGGTCAAAGTTGTGTCTCCAATTTTGGTTGGAACGCACAAGGATACAAGTTAGAATTATTTAGGATTAAAGAAAAACGTTCGCGACGAATATTGTGCGATTAAAATATAGCACAAGGGAGCTTAATTATAAGTTACACAAAGGTCAGAATAGAAGGCGGACATGTCTAGGACAAGGGTGTTGAATTTGTAGGTAGGCAGTGACTAGTGAAGTGCTCCAATTATCGAAGCAATGGTAAGGTGCGCTAAGTGGTACATATATTGTATAGTTAATTAAAATACCGCGTTCTATATCTAATTGGATTCAAACTAGCCTTAGTCTCACTATCTAAGCCAAGTAGGTAAAATTTTGGATGAGGGGTTTATAATCCAGCCAACTAAAAAATAATAATTTCATCCTCAAAATTAAAATAAGGCATAATTTGTTAATCCTTCATGTACATAAGGCAAGTCAATCGCAATCTCTTTGTGATAATTAAAATCCTAATCATATCCATCGCAATCACTTCAAGGTTAAGATAATCACTATTCCAATCAAAATTTAACCTATTGTAATCTCTTCTCACTTTTTTAAATTATCAATATCCAAATTTAAATTAAATCCGTATAACCTCTTCAAGAATTAAATACGCATATAAATTTATATTACGATCTCCATCTATCATAATCTCCTCTAGAAAACGATTCTATAAAATATTATTCCTATTTTTCACTTAAGAATTTTGGTACTCTTCAAATTTTTGTTTCAATTTACATCCTCAATATTTCAAATAGGTAATCCAGCAATCAAATTTTAACTCTTAATTTAAATCATCAAATTGTTAAAAAAATTATCCACCAATGTTCAAGTCTAAAATTCTATATTTATCCTCAAAATTTGAATTGATAATTTACCTTCAATATTCAAAATTTAAATCATGTGCTCAAAGTATAAATATTTGGTCCGATATATCAAGATTTTAAAATTCATTAAATACTCATCATCTAACTCATTCTTCTAAAATTTTCCACATTTAAAATGACTTAATCTCTCAATCTAATCCTACTTGATCACAATCTAAAAGAATTTAACCTCAAATTAATAATGCAACTTCTACCCAACATAGAATTTATCCATCTATCATATAAGGCTATACATCTAAGAAAACTATTCCTTAAATCATTTAATCATGTTATTCAATCCTCCGAAGTTTTAACACCCAAATATATCATATGTGACGCCCTTAATTACGGAAAATAATCATCAAGGAATGTGATTGGTCTATGGGGTATATCTAGTACTATATGTATATCAAACTTATACCAAGCACGAGGTTTCGTCTTTCCGAAATAAGGGAAGACGGAAAACAATGATAAAGAGTTCAAGGGAAAGGTACTAGAATAGAAGTATGGAGATCAAGGCGATTAGAGAATTCAAATGGGAATTGTCAAGCCAATTGTGGATTGAAATCCTAGTTTGGAAATTCTTATTCACATGCTCGTATCAGTACAGTTATGTAACTGATACGATCCGCTCAGACATATCTAGAGGGTAAGTACATGCGCCTACTAGTCAACTATATATCTCAATCCACGTAAAGTATTATTGCGAAGGGCGAATCAAGGGCACTATGGTTGATCAGACCGTAATACACTGATTCTAAAATGTATTAGTGTAGTACTCCAATAATACATGTCATGAACAAGCTCGATAAAGAATAAGCTTGCAAAACTAGGCTATAGTAGCAGCATAAGTCAAGGTAGTATAAAAATTATAAATACGCTAGATTATGATGAGAGAAATTATAAAATAATTCAAGTTCACAAAAGAAATAAGACTCCACAATCTCTACAGTTGTCATACTAACTCCTTGTCGAAGTTGCTAGTGGACAAAATAGGGTATGGACTTCTAATTTCTACATTCTGAATAAACACTGTCATCTTATGCTCGCATACAGGTAATGTCGTTCAGTTATACTTCAATAATAGGTCAAAAGGCTATGTGATACTAGGTTGTGAGGTATACTACCCAACTTATAACAATAAACTAATACTGTAATTGTCTTAAGGATACCGTAGAAGCTCTTGTTAAGGTCTACGAGAAGGGGTCTTGGTACTTATTAGGGTATCCTCTTATATTATATAGGTCATGATCGTCTTAAGTCTTAGTCATAGCGCTTATAGAGCAAGTGTCAATAGTAAGAATAGAAAGTTACTGGCCTTCAAGGGGAAAGGGGATATAACTCGTATCGAGGTGGGGGTACATGTTACGCAATTTAAAAACTAAGGGATAATCATCAGGTCGCAATCTATAAGAATAACTTAACTGTCAAGTTTTAATTGCAAATCATATAATTCAAAATTCAAGAGTAACAACCAAAATCCTAGCAAGCTATATATCCTAACATAGAATAAAATCACTTGGTCTATAATCAGAGTTGTCAGGTGGCACGAGATGAAAGATGAAGAAAAGAAGAACATAATTTAGTCATCGCGTAATTAGCGAATGTTAAGGTCGTAGAGGAACAACATATGAAATTAAAATAGAGGGCTCTAGATAGCATTATGGTTTTCTAAGAGGGAGTGGTATGCTAGTTGCTATGATCGAGGTATGATTGAGAAAAAAGTGTTTATTATATTCCTCTAGGCTTCCTAAGGTGTTGTCTACTAATAATAAGATTATGATATAAGTTTATAGTTCTTCACTACTATCTAACTATGAAGGTTAGGTTAAGTCCTAATATTCAATTTTGGTTTTCTATTGGTTCCTTAATACTATGGTCAAACATTATGGAAAAACTTCTAACTAACTCTAGTAGTGTCTATACTACTCTGAAGTCCTCATAATACATCAAGGGATAATGGTAAATTAATCTATAGATAAGAAATTCTAGGGTTCACTAGATATTCTAAACTTAGTGGTGTGTCAACACTCTAGTTATACTCTTAATAGGAAGGTTACCCTACTTATCATCTAACAACAGGGACTTCTATATTCCAGGTGAGGCTATACTCAAGAAATTATCAGGGAAGTACAGAAATTAAGCAGGATACAATTATTCAAATAGAATGGATTGAAGGGAGAGAGAATCATAGTCAATTATGGATGAGATCCTATACTCTATTCCTAAGTGCAGGCTTGTTCGGTACAGTAATGTAACCGAGACAATATGCTCTCGACCTGCATGGGTCACCACAAAAACATGTCATGCCCAGTCCCAAAAATAAGTAGGACTAGGACACGTAAGCATGTCAGTTGCATGGATATGAAAACTCTAATATATGGAAACCAAACCCATACGTACGCTGTAATATGAATATCAAATCCACAAGTGGTATAAATCTATCACAAGTCATAGGGTATAATCTAAAGCTCATCCACGAAAATAAATAAAAAATATCTATGAAACTAGATCTCGATACAAAGTATCTAAAGATGATAGTTTGATGGAAATAATCCACTACCAACTAGAATATAAAAGTAAATACAATATAAGTACAACACAACAAACACAATATAAGAATATCAACTAACGACCACGGGGCTCGAAGAGAAGACATCCTCAAAACATATGTAACCATCCGAATCTGCGCTCCTGCAAATACTCAAGAACAGCGATACCTGGAAGGGGCCAGGTCCTCAGAGGGACATAACAAGATACATAAAAGCATGCCAATAAAGTACTGAAATAAATATCTAATTTGTCGCCTAACCGTCTAAGTGAATGCAGTTTGAGAACAACTTTCTAACAAGTGGGCTATCTGGCCATAAATGGGATTGGCATGACTCTCTCGGAGAATCAGGGGCCTCAAAGCATATCGTCTTTTGAACGGCAGAGGCCGCCAAGTAGTAATTGTGGTCATCACCGCCCGTATCTCTAAGGGAGCTTCCGGGTTACAATAAGAAAAGTGTAAAGGAGCCCAAATGCGGTACTTGTTGTTCTCCCCACCCCATGCTCTAAACATGTTACATCCATGACACGATTTGGTTCATAGCCTATCTTTAGTACCCTAGTCCAATCCTGCAACCAAACAAGGACAAGGATTGGACCACCGTACTATAATAGGCTATGTCCATGGACCTCTAATGACTGCTAAGTCTTCTAGTATACAAAGTTTCTATCAGCAGTCATCCCTAACGCACGACCCATACATACAGGAGGCCAGACCTGTCACGCAGTCCATAATCTATATGAGACTCACACTCGTATAACAACTATGTCACGTCCAATGAACCTAATGATGCTACATGATAATGGGGTAGTCTCATAAACAAGGTCAATGCAAATACATAAATAAAAACATATCGCGACGATACCGTCGCGCGCATTTTATATAACAGTTAAAATATATGAACTAAAGACAGAAAAAAAGATGCATGCAACATATGGAATATAAATAACAGTACAATGGCAAGGTATACTATTCTGACAAGAAGCTGCAAAATGTAACGCCCAGATGTCAAACACACAGGATCAGAAGCTATGGCCTCAGAATAAATGTCTTCGGATGCTGAAATAGACATCACCAACGTTCCCAGAATAAGCAAAATAGCTAGAAAACACTTTACTTTCGTCCAATTTGGGTACAGGGGCAAAACGGTAATTTTGGGTCAAAGTGGGGTCCACCTGTGGCCCGCTTTGTACCAAAAAGCGTGCCAAGGATAACAGTCTCTAAATGGGACAAATTATTGGTCAAACAAACTTTAAAAGTCAGTACGAACTCAACGGTATGTCCAGATGTGGATTCCGATGAGCCGAACACAATTTTGCCCAAAAAGTCAACCATGGGGTCCGCCAATTGGTGACTTGGTCAACTGTCTCAGAATTATGTAAAAATTAGGTCACAGGACCAGCGCGATACCACGAGTCCAGTAGCACAAGTTTTATCGCAATCTAACGTGCGTGCACAAAATGTGCAGGGCTTTCGTAAAAGTTACGACACGGGAGATTTGCTGCGGATATGAGCTGATTTCGACGCGCACACGCGTCCAAATCAGTTTCTGCAAAATCTCATACGTCCGAGTACACTGCGCGCACCAATTGGTACACTTAGTACATGACGAGGCGGTCCCGTTTGTCGGGGCGCGCTCTGTATCACAATTTCTAAAAATTATCAAAAAGTATATTTTTGGATTTTTTTACCTGATTTAATTTTACACACAGTAATTAATAAATTAATATAAATAACAAAAACTAAACTAGGTCAAGTGGTCTCCGCATACCAAAAAGAAAAATCGAACTCGGATCTCTGTGGTGGGAGATACGAATCCGGGAACATGGGTCTTCGCAACAGAATTTTTGGAATTTAAAAAGTCGTAGTTTTTTATCGACTTGGCATCGATTTTCACCTAGGTTTATGCGTTGTTCGAGATCCACTAACATACAGATATTGAAGGGGCTTCAGTGGTGAACGTACCGGTGAAGGTGGGATCGAGTTTGATCAAGCGAGGGCGCGGGAAACAGAGCTGGAACACAGGTAACCTGCTGTCCAAACTGTCAGTGCGTGGGGTTGCGCATTGTCACGGTCGTCGGGGTAGGTTCTGGCTTGGCTGGGCGCAGTGGCTCTGCAGACTCGCTGGCGGATGGCGGTCAGGATCGAGAGGGTGGAGATGGAAAATGAATTAGGGTTAGGGTTTATGAAAGAGGCAAATATATATAGGAAAGAGAGGGAGAGACCGAGAGAGAGCGGATGGGTCGGGGCTCGTATTGCTCGTGGGGTGGGAAATTGAACGAGGGGGTGTGGGTTATTTTTGGGCTGCTGCTGTTGTTGCTTTTCTCATGGGGTGAGCGGGTTTGGTTGTTAAGCGGGTAGAAACCCATTAAGAAAATTATTGTTTTTCTTTTCTTTTCTTTTTTTCTTTTTCTCTCTCTTTTTCCTTTTCCATTTCTTTTTCTTTCTTTTTCTTTAAATATATATATATATATATATATATATATATATATATATACACATAGAAAAATCTAGAATTTATATTATTGCATACCATTAAGCTAGCAACTGTCCAAAGGGTCTCCTACATAAAATAAATTAGAAAAAATTTATACCGGCTCCATAAATCCCCTAAATGCACAAACACATAAAATAAAATTAAATAAAATCTATTTCTCCTAATTAGCACATAATTACTACAATTAAATTAATAATTAATTAAAAGGGTAAATGTGCTTTTTAGGATTAGGGGTTTTACACCTGCTTCAAAATGCTTCAAGGGTGGCGCGATCTGAACACACCTACAGCTGGACTGGATTGGAAAAGATGACTTCGGCTTCTCGCTCGGTTCGCCTTAGTGCGGAGAACCTGTTTCAACGAGGGTCAGTATATCGAAACATACTGGTGAAGGCAAGCTAACCCTACTATACCAATCAATACGTTATTTAGGTGAAGCATGCATATTTATTTGTGGTCTTGCTATCTTGCCTTAGTTCATTTTACAGCAAGCAATAGATATAGAAATCAAAGAAATAATCTGTCACTGCTCGGTGATATTTACCTGCCCGTCTGAACCACCTGTACAATACTTACTCTGCCTTCCCTGCCAAGAAGACACATGTTAGTTACAACAAGTTTAAATATACGAGGGGATCACTGGCATGATGCCACAAAGGGACGGGTTATAGTCTCAATACACAAATGATATGCAGCGCAAGTTGCGAGCCCCACTACATAACATCTTGCCCTATAACATACGACTATACATATGTTCCGTCCGGATCGGATCGATCCTAGTGCCCCGGTGACCGTCCGCGGAACTCATAACATACCTTGTGCATAAGTTGTCCGTGATCAAATAACATTCACGATAATAATTTCATAGCATAAACGGTTTTGCATTGTCTTTCTGATCAATATATCGCATAGCAAAAGGTGTTCAACATGCATATCATAATTTATTGAAGAAGTATTACATTCTAACAAAAATTGAAGCATATTATGAACATTCCAAACGAACAAGCATGCAATTGAGTAACTGTTCCCAAGTTGAATGACAAGCAATATAGTCCAAGTCTATTCCCTTTTTATCTTGACATCTTTTAGTTATTACTTGGTATCGTTTGATCGGGATAACAAGAATGTAAGATTTAGATGTGAAGACTTGGAAGAAGGGCTAGCTAATCGGGATGGTAGCCACTCACTTAGATGGTTGGAAGGGAGAAGGAAAGAGGCGCTTCAAGACTCCGCTCATAAGCTGCCTACTGCTCGTTCACCTGCATCACGAACAACTCGATCAATACCTCTTCCACTCTTTTCAATCTCGAAATTGAAGTACAGTTCAATGAACGAAAATAATGAAATCCATCAAAATCGTTCAAGAAAAACAAGCAAATCCGAAAACCAACTCAAAGCACGAAAGTAACAAGCGACATCGAAATCTGAGGCAACAAAAGATAACAGCGGAGAGGTCCCTCCTGACTCTGCCGCTAAGTCGATCCCGGGGGCATGGTCCACTGAATATGGGAATCGATTCCGAAGAAGCAAATCCATAACGAGGACGAGTTCTTATTTCAATATATCCCGATCAAAAGATACCATCTTGTATTTCTTAGCCGCACTCCCCGAATAGGAGGAACGAGGCGCCACATGGGGGAGCAGGTTTTCTGTCGCGGGATAACAGGCATGGAGTCCAGTTGAGGAGCCATGGAGCCAACACCTCTCATCAGACTGAAGGAAAAGATTATTGGGAATCAAGTCTGCTGAAAGGGGCAGAGTTCGGTCCGAACTCGATCCCGGGCCTAGTTCTGGCCGAACTCGGTGTGGTGTTTCAGAACCTTTGAACCGAACTTGGTCCGAGTTAAGTGTCGGCGACGGCTGCTAGGGTTTTGGACTTTTTATGTTGTATTTTGGACCGTTTGATGCTAGTGGTCGGTTGGATCTTATGGTTGGCTATTTTTAGGATTTTTTAACCCTAAAATAGGTTTTTCATCCTATAAATAGGGAGGATAGTGGAGGCACAAAAAGGAGAAGCAAAAGTTGAAGATTCGGGGTGCTCGTCCACAGAAAATCTAAGAGAAAACCCGTGCTTTGATATTAGGACTTCACCATCCAAGACAGCAGGAAGAAGGATATCTAATCGAGGAGTTGTCAACTTTGGTTAGGGAGATTGCTATGGGTTGGTGAGTGATTTCAATTGTAATATTCTGTTTTTCTTCTTGAGTGTCGTGAGGGGGTTGAACCTATTAGGACAAAGGGTTTCAACATTAGTTTTTGCAATCTTGTAATTTTATCTGAGTTATAAAGGTTAAAATTTGTTCAGGTGACGTAGTCACTGCCATATACTTGTCTTTATCTGTGCTTGGTGTTCGTAGATTGGTTTGATCATCTCAGGTGGGTTCGCAAAACGCTTCTTCCGCTGCACGACCAACACGTAGTATCCGAGAGCACGTGTTCCCAACATGACGTGTCCGATTTTCAACAGATCTCAATGCTATAATTCTCTCCCAACCATACAGTGATATGACAAAATCATTGCGGGTCAGATGTGTCGCGATCCTCATACTTTATCAAGAGAAACAAAGAGTCCACGTACGGAACACTCCCTACAGTAGTATGTAGGAACGATGTCAATTATTATAGTTTGAACAAATTGATCCTCGCATTGCATTGTGACCATACAGAATTAATCTACCACAGTTTGATAAAGTTAATATGGATTGAGAACAGATGATCTGCGACCAATTGGTGCCGTGGGATATATACTTCACCTGACAAAAAAAAATATTTTCGCAAGAACAATCGATTGTGTTCGGAATTTTAAGGTATTAAATGCGCCCAACTGCAGACATGATATTTCGCTTCTTTACTCGTTATGATGTATCTGCATTGTATACTCCACATGAGAAGAAGTAAAGATTTATTTAAGCTGGCAGTGTCCGCTATTGTCCCTTGGAGGAACTGAAAGCCACATGTAAAGACTGTCGGTGCCATCACAGTAAGCAATTTAAGTGAACTTATGTTCAAGCCTACATACAATGGCGGAACCAATCATTCGAATTTGTGTGGGCTGGGATAGAATGGGATGAGCTGAGATGTGAACAGACATACAATGGTGGAACCATTGGAATTTGTGTGGGCTGGGATAGATTGGGATGAGCTGAAATATGAACAGGCATACAATGGCGGAAGCAATCATTCAAATTTGTGTGGGCTGGGATAGATTGGGATGAGCTGAGATGTAAACAGACTCATATATATATATATATATATATATATATATATATATATATATATATATATATAAAGGAATGATCCACATCTTTCCATTTTTTTTTACTCCCAAGCATTTTTTCTTTCATCGTCGTTGGATCTTATTTAAGTAATATAATCTTAACCATTCATTTTTCAATTGTTAAGATTATATGACTTAAACAAGATTCAATGGTTGTTATCATGGAGAATACTTAGGGATACAAAATGGAAGAATGTGAGTCGCTCCTCTCTCTCTCTCTCTCTCTCTCTCTCTCTCTATATATATATATATATATATATATATATATATATATGAAGAAAAAAAGAATTTTTTTTGGGTGGGTATGAGCCCAACCCAAGAGTGCTTCCGCACTTGCCTCCATAAAGAAATAACAACTTTAAATTGGTACAATCTCAAGTAGTAAAATTGACACTCACAAGTCCATAGGTTGTTGATTACAAAGAAAGAAATGGAGGATACCACAAGCCTTTAGCATATGCTTCTATGCCACATAAGTGAGAGAGGTCATGAGTTGCACAGAAATTAGTTCCTATAAGGTCTTACGGGGTGCTACATTGATTTCTGCTAGTATCACAAATTAGAAAAATAACATAAAGTTGGCATCAAGTGGGCAGGGCACAAAAATAAAGAATTTCTCATGTATATTCACAAGGACGTACAAGGCCCATTACAAAAACAAAGGATTTTTCATGTATATAGAACCAAGATAGAGTCAAATTCGAAAATGTGTGCCTTCTTGCGACTCAAACATGGAACTACATGTTTTGGAATCCAAAAAAGTTATAAGGGTGTTTACATGTCGTGATATGATCTATGATAAGGCTTCTATCTTGAAAAATATGGAAGAAAAGTCTAAGAAGGCAAGTGATACATTATACGATGATGACTCGATGGAGGTTTAGATTCCTGACACTTATGAGGGTACGAACTTCGAAGCACCATTACACCCTATTGATGTGGAGGAGGACGAATAATATACATATATGGATGATGAGGACTAACCTTAGTAGGTGGAAACCCCCTCAATTATTATTTTAGGTAGACTAGATAGGGTTAGAAATTTTGTTCTAGCGTCAGAGTATTTGAGGTTTAGAAGTTATGTTGTAATTGTCTGATTCTTTATTTTAACCCTTGGTACACCCTACCGTTGCTACAATATTTGGAGCCCAACAATAGCCTTTAACTTCCAACAAATTATTGCACTCTTGACTTGACAAGCCAACCTAGGCGCTCGACTTTTCCGTCACTCACAAACACAATCCCTTGTGCTCTAATTTAATTGCACAACTTCCCCGTCCTAAAAATCTATTCTTTAATCCTATGTCGCGTACATGTGTCATTGCAATCAATTTTGGGACAGAAACTAAACCCATTTAGCCGAACCAATTAAAGAGCCCAAGACTAACACCAAGCCTACACCTTCTTGATCTTTGTGTCACTCCTAATTGAGATCCCATGTGCCCCCATTTAATTTAAGAGCACATGATATTTTATTTTAATTAAATTGGGGATACCAACTTTGACTAATCCCAACTTAACCCCAATTTAATCCAATATTCCATTCATTAAGCCCATACAAAATACACAACACCCTCTCACCCTACATAACACTAAACACCACTTTCCACACCAAATTTCCATTATTTTTCAATTATATGCAAATACCCAAAAGTTAAGGGGCTTATTTGCAAATGTGGTGCTAGGTGTCTCCACCCTATGGGTCAAGGCTAATGAAGAAACCCCCCTCCCACTCTTTGATCGGTCAAATCAACACTCTCTCTCCCCTTTGTATGAATATTTTCTCCATGTCAAATCTTGGCCCTCCATTCAAAAGATGAAGCAATCCTCACAACACACTATCCTATATAACCTCTCATCATCACCCCCTTTCCCAATGTGTCGGCCCTAATCCCTTGGAACCTAGGAAAAACCCCCTACTCTCTCTCTCTTTCCTCTTCACTTTACCAGCCGAACACTACCCCTTCTCTTCTTCTTCTTCTTCTTCTTCTTCTCAATTTTCTTCTTCATCCCTTCTTCTTCTTCTTCCCTACTTCTACACCGGACAACGACGCTGCCTCCGGCCACTTCCCTTCTCTGCCGTTGATCTACTTCACCCTGACCTATCACCTCCAGCCGACCTGCTGCTACTTCACTGTTCTTCTCCGGTCGACTTCCTCCAGCAACCGCCGCTCCTGCAGTCGACCATTAACCGTTGCCACCAACTGCGGCCGACACCTACATCCCGCCATCAACCGAGCACCGGCTCCTCTCCTCTGGTCGAGCTTCACCTCGACCACCTCCAGTCACCCACCATCATCCGCACCACCACCTTCACGACCCCCTACGACTACCACCCTCGGCCATCACATTCCTTCAACAGAACCACCCCGACCACCTCCTCACCCGCCAGTCACCCGCCAGCACCGGTACCACCACCTTCACGACCCCCCACGACTACCACCCTCGTCCATCACCTCCCTCCAGCAGAACCACCACGACCACCGCTTCTACACCACCTTCTCCGGCCAAGCGCAACGTCGATGCTGCCACCACACGCCACACCAGGGTAACTCCTCACCCATCTCCTTGTTTTAGTGTAGTGTTGCTTCTTGTTAAATGGATCCTAGTTAGGGTTAGGGTCATGAATGCTACATATGAGATTTTAGGATTTTATGTTATTTATTATATGCATTGTGATGGGTATTGAGGAGCAGGTTATTTGTTGTGATATCAAAACATTGGTCATTTATTTAGAGCTGATAATTAATAATAAATTTAATTAAGGAGTAGCTATTTATTGTGAAATGGTAATGATGGTTATATAACGGAAAGTTTAATAATTAGAAATTATTTTATTTGAGGATGAGCATAGCCGAAATACTGAAAAATACCGTGATAAATAGTAGGATTGAGGATTTGGTTTGATGATGATGTTATACGGTTGATTGATCATTTTAGATGTATCATACCACTAGTCAACCATAGTCGACCCTCTAGCTTAGTGTCTATGTGAGCGATGTAATTAAAACTGAAGCCTATGCTAGACGTGTGTCACCTCTTATTTTAGAATAGTATCGTGATAGTTTATTGATTGGGCTTGTATCTCTTCTCTAGGAACTACGGGACCCGCGGACTTGGATGTTGTACTGGAGACCCATCTTTAACATCCGGATCCAGGCAAGTCTACCTTGCTACCATGTATTTCAGTTATCAAATTTCTATTTATTTATCATGTGCACTGTGCATGCTTTGGATCAGAATTGCTACTTCGCGTTTGGGTCATAACCGGGTGCAGACGTTCGTCAGTAACGTCTGGTAACGATTGATAGATGTTCGTAACACCTTGATGTACACACTTGGTTACGTCATAACCCTAGGACACATTTAGACACCGTTATCGTGTCAGATTTTATGTATCCTGATAATGTTAGCATAACCAAAAATTGGGACGACTTTAGGGTCGTGATTGTTGATAGTTACTTCAGTATGACGAGACTGTTAGATAGAGGTTCAGGTTCAGCGAACACTTGTTGACTGCTTTGGAAGAGAAAGACAGTTACTAGACGTTTAGACTCCTCTGCATGCACTATATATATATATATATATATATATATATATATATATATATATATATATATGTCCTATTTATGTAGTGTTTCTGTATCCGGAATAGTAGTATCACCCATATGACTCTATGCTCGGAGCTACGGTACGCCCCGTGTGTCTCCGTGTCCGGAGCTACGATTTTATTTTGGACAGCCCATGCGTCGAACATTGTCTTCAAAATTGTGTCTCACTTAGGTGGTTATGCTAGATTACACCGACGTTGCACTTGTTTCTTTCTGTTATACCAAGACATGCTGTATTTTTGTACCTTGTTATGTCTCTCTGACGACCTGGATCCCTTCCAAGCTTAGGCAAGGAGGACTACACGGAGGAGTATGGACCGGGTGCATATCCAGGAGCAGGACCTGTTGCTGAGGACGATATCCTTCCCGAGGATTTCGTTTGATCTCTGGTAATGACTTCACCCTGGGACGGTATTACTATCTAGCTTTCAGATACCGTTCCTAGTTATCTTACTATTTTTCTTTATTTCGGTATTTGTATTTGCGGGGTTGTTCCCGTGTGACTCTTCTTGTATTTGTACAATGATACATTTCTCTTATTTTTCCTTCAGCACATTAGTTGGATTTTATCATTGTTCTTCTCTATGTGCTCTTTATATCTGTTGTTTGTGGATGAGATTTTATTTCACTGTCTATATGTTATGTATTGGATTTTATTATTGTACTTTACATCTTAGGTGCACTCCGTCGGGTCCATTTGATTGGGATGCCCGTCGAAGTGTACCCGCTGGCCATTGCCATGTGGCTCAGTTCCTTACATTTGGAACTGGGGCGTAACATAGTTTTTGTGGTGGTTCATGTAGGTTCGATTTAAATTATCTTGGTTACCTGATTGTGCCAAGCGAGCCTACAAATTAAAAATAGATATTAGGAACTCATCTACATGTTTAAGTCCTTTACATGACACCTCTATTTGAATTCTTTTGCCAATTTGCATCTTGTTTAATTCCTCAATGCTGATCTTAATCATGACCTCTTTTCAGAGTTATGAATTTTCGTAGCGGACGTATCGCGCAGCCGGGCGATGTCCCCCGTGACGCAGGGTCATCCGAGGAACCGGAACTGGGGCATGTTCTTTTGTTGACTCCAGCTTCATAGGGACAGTCATCTGGGCAGCCAGAGGTACCTTCAGATGGGCACCAGACTCCGCATCAGGCAGGTCATGAGGACCAGGGACTACAAGACCGAAGGAATAGTAGTTGCCCCCACTACCTCCATTCCCTCTGCAGATGCCATATATGCCTTTCCCAACCGGGCAACCCATGGACGGGCTATAGATGTTTCAGATGGTCTACACTATAATGCAGGCCCAATAGCAGGTCCAGCAGCAGGCCCAATAGCGCCAGGCTGAGACCTTGAGGGAGAGTATTATGACAGCCTTGGGACAGGCGTCACCACCAGCACGCCAGTCGAGGATGGGGTTGTCATAGACTTCCGTCATATGATACCACTTCCTTTTGCTGGTACAGAAGAGCCGACGGAGGTTCATACATGGCTCACCAGCATTCAGCACCAGATGGAGGCCACCGATCTCCCATGGCATAGATGGATGACCGCCGTCAGGATGCAGCTTAATGGCAATGCTCATCACTGGTGGCTCTCAGAGGAGGAGCATTTGGGACCCGATCGGGTCACATAGGAGGAGTTCTCTAGGCTCCTTCAGGAGATGTATATACCTTCCACTGCACGAGCAGATCTTCGGGATAGGTTCCAGAACCACAGGCAGGGCAGTTTGACCATAGAGGAATACAATGTTGAGTTCCTTCGCTTGAGCAGATTTGCACCGTATCTGATCCCGATCGAGGAGAAGAAGGTCGAGAAGTTTTATGAGACTTGAGTTTCGAGACGCAGAGATTTATTGCGTCTATAGCCCCCACCTCCAACTCCGAGGTTTTATTAGCAGCACGACGCCAGGACCGCATCAACAAAATGGAGGCCAGTCTGAAGAGCTCCTGTGCATCATCATCATTAGTTCGAGCTCAGCAGGAAGGACCTGCGAAACGTCCACTGGTATAGCCGCAGCAGAGAGCAGCACCCCTACAGGGACCAACGATTCCCACATGCCATTACTGCGGCAAGAAGGGACATTTATTGAGGGACTATCGCCAGAGGCTGGGCGTATGTCTGAGATGTGGGTCAGACCAGCATGCAGTCCAGGATTGCCCAGACCAGAGGGCTCTAGTACAGATGGTTCATCGGCCAGCCTTGCCAGTACCGAGGCCTTATCAGCAGCTTCCCGGACCGAGGCCGCCTTACGCAAGAGCTGGGGCACTACTACCACCAGCACCAAGAGAAAATCAGAGGAGGCCACCCTTGGCCGCATAGGCAGATTGATTCTAACAGGCTCTACAGCAGCCACGGGCACCAGCACTACGACATGGCCAGGCCTATACGACGACCATAGAGGAGGCAGAGACAGCCGGAGAAGTGATCGCAGGTACTATCTTAGTAGCTTTATTACCAGCAGTAGTATTATTTGATTATGGTGCCACACATTCTTTCATAGCTGATAGTTTTGTGGCCACCTATAGAATAGCAACTGTACCCCTTCCGAAGAATAAGAGAATTCTTATGGAAGGTAGAATAGTACCAGTTAGCGACACTTGTAGATCATGTTCAGTAGTTGTTTGCGGGCGAGAGATGCGTGCCCAATTTTTGGTCTTCTCCATGCCGGACTATGACATTGTCCTAGGCATGGATTAGTTGAGCCAATACAATGCAACGCTAGATTGCCATCGTGGTTGCGTTATCTTTATACTACCAGATCACCCTAAGTTTGAGTTTCTTCGGGGAGCCCGAGAGCATGGTGTCCAACCTACCTTAGAGACACATTACAGAAGGTGAACCGATGTACCCTCACTTTATATCAGAGTTTAAGGATGTGTTTCCAGAGGATCTTCCAGGCCTTCCACCTGATAGAGAGATAGAGTTCACTATAGAGTTGACTCCCGGAGCCGAGCCAGTTACTTCCCCCGTCTACAAACTAGCACCGAAGGAGTTGGTTGAGTTGAAGGTCCATGTAGATGATCTCTTAGAGAAGGGTTTTATTCAGGCTAGTATTTCTCCATGGGGAGCACCTATCTTATTTGTGCCGAAGAAGGACAGGACGGTAAGGTTGTGTGTCGATTACAAGGAGTTAAATGCTGTAACAATAAAGAACAAGTACCATTTGCCGTGCATCGATAATTTATTTGATCAGCGTAGTGGCGCATATGTATTCTCGAAGATCGATCTTAGATCCGGCTATCATCAAATCAAGGTACGAAGGGAGGATATTCCGAAGATGGCTTTTCGGACGAAGTACGGGCGCTATGAGTTTATAGTCATGCCATTTGGTTTAACCAATGCGTCAGTACTATTTATGAGCCTGATGAATAATGTTTTTCACCAGTACTTAGATAAGTTCGTGGTGGTATTTATTGACGATATCTTGGTATATTCCAAGAGCCAGGAGGAGCACGAGAGACATCTCAAGATCGCGTTGGAGACGCTGAGGCAGAAGAGGCTGTATGCCAAGCTCAGCAAATATGAGTTTTGCTTGGATAGAGTACCATTCCTGGGACACATAATCATTGGAGATGGACTATCAGTTGACCCGGAGAAGATTGATGCAGTGGAGACGTGGCCTACCCCTACATCAGTTATAGAGATTAGGAGTTTTCTGACTTGCCGGATATTATTGGAGGTTCGTAGAAAACTTCTCAAGGATCGTTGTGCCTATGACGCGACTGACGTGTAAAGGCGAGGAGTTTATCTAGACTGAGGAGTCTCAGATGACTTTTGATGAGATGAAGAAGCGTCTGACATCAGCACCAGTTTTGATACTTCCTTCTGGATCAGGAGGATTTGTACTGTATAGTGATGAGTCTGGGAGCAGATTAGGATGTGTACTGATGTAGCACGGCAAGGTGATAGCCTACGTATCGAGACAGCTAAGAGTTCATGAGAAGAACTATGCGACGCACGATCTTGAGCTAGCTGCAGTGATATTTGTACTAAAGCTATGGAGGTACTACCTTTATGGAGAGCAGGTTGAGATTTACACAGACCATAAAAGTCTGAAGTATGTCTACACTCAGAAGGAACTCAATATAAGACAGAGGCGATGGCTAGAGTTGATGACAGACTAGGATATCGAGTTGCAGTACCACCCTGGCAAGGCAAATGTAGTAGCAGATGCCTTCAGCAGGAAGCCCATGGTATACTTTTTGAAGACTCAGCGGCAATTGTTAGAGGATCTTCAGGAGCTAGGGATAGAGTTTGTATTGCCAGGCATGGATGGGCAGATGGCTAAGCTAGAGGTTTATTCTACTTTAATTGAGAGGATCAAGTCAGCCCTGCCTACAGATGCGAGATTACGACGACTGAGAGAGAGGACAGAGGCCGACATGCAGACGGGACTCTGGATTCATGAAGATGGAACATTGATGTGTAGAGATGGGCTATACATTTCGAGTAGCGAGCTACGCCAAGAGTTGATGACCGAGGCCCATAGCTTGATTTATTCTATTCATTCCTGGGGTACGAAGATGTATCAAGATTTGAGACAACACTACTGGTGGCATGGGATAAAAAGAGAGACTACGAGATTCGTGGTGAGATATTTGGTCTGTCAGCAAGTCAAGGCCGAACATCAGAGGACCGTAGGACTATTACAACCACTTACCATTCTCGAGTGGAAGTGGGAGCATATTACCATGGACTTTGTCACGAGATTCCTGAGGAGCTCTAGCGGAAAGGATGCAGTATGGGTTATCGTGGACTGACTCACCAAGTCTGTACATTACTTGCCCTTCAGAGTAGGGCAGTCCACGAAGATTTTAGCTGACATATATTTGAGGCAGGTAGTACGAATAGATGGAGTGCCTGTCAGCATTATATCGGATCATGATTCCAGATTCATGTCATATTTTTGGTAAAGTATGCAGAAGAGTCTAGGCACTCGCCTCAAGTTCAGCACTGTATATCATCCACAGACTGATGGTCAGTCAGAGCACACGATTCAGATACTAGAAGATTTGTTGAGAGCGTGCATGATCGACTTTGAAGGATCTTGGGAGGAACATCTACACTTGATGGAATTTTCCTACAATAACAGCTACCAAGCCAGCATACATATGGTACCTTATGAGGCACTATATGGCAGAAAGTGTAGGTCACCGGTATGTTGGAGTGACATGGGAGAGCGTCAGATACTTGGTCCTGAGTTGGTAACACAGACAGTGGAGAGTGTGAAGTAGATTCAGGGCCACCTATGCGCAGCACAGGATATACAGAAGCATTGGGCAGATAAGCACCGTAGACCTTTGGAGTTCAAGGAAGGTGACCATGTATTTTTAAAAATATCGCCCGCTCGTGGTACCATCAGATTTGGGGGCAGAGGCAAGCTGAGTCCGAGGTACAACGAATATTTTTACATCCTAGAACGAGTTGGCGAAGTGGCTTATCGTCTTGCATTTCCTCCATCTTTAGAAGGAGTGCACAACGTATTCCATGTATTGCAGTTGAGAAGATACATGGCATACCCTAGCCACGTACTCGATCATTCAGAAATTACAGTCGGACCCAGGTTATCATATGCAGAGCAGCCAGTGGGGATACTCGATCGCAGTAAGATAATTTTGAGGGGTCAGACTATTCGACTGGTCAGGGTTGCATTGAAGCATCATTCGCTAGGTGAGTCTATCTAGGAGCGAGAGAATTCCATTTGGCAGCATTTCTAATATTTATTTGAGGACCGAGTTACGAATTTACGTACTGTATTCGATTACCAGTTTACTTTTAAATTCTCGCAGCTATCATTCGTGCTTTACTTACAATTTTGGGGACTAAATTCTTCTAAGTTGGAAAGGATGTAAACTCCCGTAATTATTATTTTAGGTAGACTAGATAGGGTTAGAAATTTTGTTGTAGTGTCAGAGTATTCGAGGTTTAGAAGTTATGTTACAGTTGTCTGATTCTTTATTTTAACCTTGGTGCACCCTACCGTTGCTACAATATTTGGAGCCTAACAATAGCCTTTAACTTCGAACAAATTATTGCACTCTTGACCTGACAAGCCAACCTAGGCGCTAGACTTTTTTGTCACTCATAAATACAATCCCTTGTGCTCTAATTTAATTGCACAACTTTTTCGTCCTAAAAATCTATTATTTAATCCTATGTCGCGTACCTGTATCGTTGCAATCAATTTTGGGACACAAACTAAACCCGTTTAGCTGAACCAATTAAAGGGTCCAAGACTGACACCAAGCCTATACCGTTCTTGACCTTTGTATAACTCCTAATTTAGAGCCCATGTGCCCTCATTTAACTTAAGAGCACATGATATTTTATTTTAATTAAATTGGGGATACCAACTTTGACTAATTCCAACTTAACCCTAATTTAACCCAATACCCTATTCATTAAGCCCATGCAAAACACACAACAGCCCCTCACCCTACATAACACCAAATACCACTTTCTATACCAAATCTCCATTATTTTTTATTCATATGCAAATACCCAAAAGTTAAGGGGCTTATTTGCAAATGTGGTGCTAGGTGTCTCCACCCAATTGGTCAAGGCCAATGAAGAAACCCCCTCCCACTCTTTGACCGGTCAAATCAATACTCTCTCCCCTTTGTATGAACATTTCCTCCATGTCAAATCTTATCCCTCCATTCAAAAGATGAAGCAATCCTCTCCACACACTATCCTATATAACCTCTCATCATTACCCCATTTCCCAATATGCTGACCCTAATCCCTAGGAACCTAGGAAACCCCCTACTCTCTCTCTCCTCCCTCTTCACTTCACCACGCGAACACCACCCCTTCTCTTCTTCTTCTTCTTCTTCTTCTTCTTCTTCTTCTTTATTTTCTTCTTCATTTCTTCTTCTTCTTCCCTACTTATACACCAGATACCAATACTGCCTCCGACCACTTCCCTCATCCGCCGTTGATCTACTTCACCCTGACCCATCACCTCCAGCCGACCCGCTGCTACTTCTCTGTTCTTCTTCGGTCAACTTCCTCCAGCAACCGCCACTCCTACAATCGACCACCAACCGCTACCACCAATTCCAGCCGACACCTACATCCCGCTATTAACCGAGCACCCGCTCCTCTCCTTCGGTCGACCACCCCAACCATCTCTAGTCACCCGCCATCACCCGCACCACCACCTTCACGACCCCCTATGACTACCACCCTCGGCCATCACCTCCCTCCAGCAGAACCACCCCGACCACCTCCAGTCACCCGCCAGCATCCACACCACCACCTTCACGACCCCCACGACTACCATCCTCGGCCATCACCTTCCTGCAGCAGAACCACCACGACCACCGCTGCTACACCACCTTCTCCCGCCAATCGCAGCTTCGACGCTAACACCACACGTTGCACCGGGGTAACTCCTTATCCATCTCCTTATTTTTAGTGTAGTGTTACTTCTTGTTAAATGGAACCTAGTTAGGGTTAGGGTAATGAATGCTACAGATGAGATTTTAGGATTTTATGTTATTTTTTATATGCATTGTGATGGGTATTGAGGAGAAGGTTATTTGTTGTGTAAAGGTATTGTGATATCAAAACATTGGTCATTTATTTAGAGATGATAATTAATAATGAATTTAATTAAGGAGTAGCTACTTATTATGAAATGGTAATGCAGGTTATATAACGAAAAGTTTAATAATTAGAAATTATTTTATTTGAGGATGAACATAGCCGAACTACTGAAAAATATCGTGATAAATAGTAGGATTGAGGATTGGGTTTGATGATGATGTTATAAGAGTGATTGATCGTTTTAGATGTAACATACCTCTAGTCAACCATGGTTAACCCTCTAGCTTAGTGTCTATGTGAGCTATAAAATTAAAAATGAAGCCTATGCTAGACGTGTGTCACCTCTTATTTTAGAATAGCATCGTGATAGTTTATTGATATAGCTTGTATCTCGTCTCTAGGTACTACAAGACCCACGGACTTGGATGTTGTACCGGAGATCCATCTTCAGCATCCGGATCCAGGCAAGTGTACCTTGCCATCCTATATTTCAATTACCAAATTTCTATTTATTTATTATATGCATTGTGCGCACTTTGGATCAGAACCGTTACTTTGCATCCGGGTCATAACCGGGTGCAGACGTTCGTCGGTAACGTCTAGTAACGATTGATAGATGTTCGAAATACCTTGATGTACACACTTGGTTACGTCATAACCCTAGGACACATTCAGATACCGTCATCATGCCAGATTTCCTGTATCCTGATACTGTCAGCATGACCGAAAACTGGGACAACTTTAGGGTCGTAATTATTGATAGTTACTTCAGTATGACGAGACTGTTAGATAGAGGTTCAGGTTCAGCGAACACTCGTTGACCACTTTGGGAGGGAAAGACAGTTACTACACGTTTGGGCTCCTCTGCACGTACTATATATATGTATATGTCCTATTTATGTAGTGTTCCTGTATCCAGAATAGTAGTATTACCCGTGTGACTCTTTGTTCGGAGCTACGGTACGCCTAGTTTGTCTCCGTATCCGGAGCTAAGGTTTTATTTTGGACAGCCCATGCGTCGAACATTGTCTTTAAAATTGTGTCTCACTTAGGTGGTTATGCTAGATTACACCAGCGTTGTACTTGTTTCTTTCTGTTATACCATGGCATACTGTATTTTTGTACCTTCTTAGGCCCCTCTGAGGACCTGGTTCCCTTCCAGGCTTAGGCGAGGAGGACAACCCGAAGGAGTATGGACCGGGTTCATATCCAGGAGCAGGACCTGTTGTTGAGAACGAGATCCTTCCCGAGGACTTCGTTTGATCTCTGGTAGTGACTTCACCCTAGGATGGTATTACTATCTAGCTTTCAGATACCGTTCCTAGTTATCTTATTATTTTCCTTCATTTTGGTATTTGTATTAGTGGGTTTGTTCCCGTGTGACTCTTCTTGTATTTGTACTATGATACATTTCTTGTGTTTTTTCTTCTGCACATTAGTAGTTATGTTCTTCTCTATGTGCTCTTTATATCTGTTGTCTGTGGTTGAGATTTAGTTTCAATGTGTATGTGTTATGTGTTGGGTTTTATCATTGTACTTTACAGCTTAGGTCCACTCCGTTGGATCCATTAGATTGGGATGCCCGTCGAAGTGTACCCGTTGGCCATTTCCACGTGGCTCAGTTCCTTATATTTGGAACTGGGGCGTGACAGTAGGACACAGAGGTTGTAGTATTATAAGGACATCAAGGCATAAACACCAGGCACAAGAATGTTATATTTCTGAAGTCATTATTGCATATGACTTAGTCACATAAACGGGAAATAAAAGCGAATATAAGAAGGTCATTAAGCAAGAGGACAAAAATTATTGGATAGTTTTCAAAATGGAGGAGATAGTGTCAAATATAAAGAATGGTTCGTGGAACTTGGTCGAGATACCAAAGGGAAAGAGGGCTATTGGTTGTAAACGGCTATTCCGGAAAAAAAGACAATGAGAAATACAAGACATTGTTAGTCATGAGGGTATGCTCAAAAGGAAATAGATGACTACAATGAGATATTCTTGCATGTGGTCAAGCATATGTCTAATAGAGTGTTAATGACATTGGTAGCAATACAAGACTGAATTGAAACAAAGAGATATCAAAACAATATTTATGCATGGTGAGTTCGAAGAGAAGATCTTAATGAGCCAACCTAAAGATTTTAAGTAGCCCAACAAGGAGGATCATGTATGTTAGCTATATATTAGTTGAAGCAATCTCTTAGGTAGGGAACAAGAACTTTGACTTGGTTATGTTGAAGACCAACTTCTCTTGATATGAGTATGAAAAATGCGTCAACTCGAGCAATCTCAAGGATGAATTGTCATTATAATATTCTCTTATTTGTTAATTACTTGTTTATTATATCCAAGAGTATGACAGAGATAAAGGCACTCAAAGCTCCAGTAAGTAAAAATTTTGACACGAAAAAAACTAGGCGAAACAATAAAAACATTAGGACTAAATTTTCGCAAGACGTGAAGGTCAAAATATATGGGTATCCCAAAGAAAATATATTGACAAGATTTAGAGAATTTAGTATTAAGGAGTACTTAAGACAAGTAAGAACCTCTATATTTGGCCATTTTAAGTTATCCACCTATAAGTATCAAAAATTAATGGAGGAGACTTTAAACATGTCTCAAGCTCCAAACAAGAATGGTATATTTTTGAATTCAATGTTGCATATAATTTAGTCACATAAAAGGGAGACCAAAATGATTATAAGGTCATTAGAGGAGAAAATTTGTTGGAGTCACTTCTGAAGAATGGTTCGTGGAACTTGGTCGAGATACCAAATGGCAAGAGGGCCATTAGTTGTAAATGGATATCCAGGAAAAAATACAATGAGAAACACAAGACAAGTTAGTCATGAGGGTATGCTCAAAAGGAGAGAGATGACTATAATGAGATATTCTTGCATGTGGTCGAGCATACGTCTAATCAAGTGTTAATGATATTAGTAGCAACTCAAGACAGGGAATTGGAGCAAATAGATATCAAAACAATATTTATGCATGGTGAAGAGAAGATATTCATGAGCCAACCTGAAGGTTTTAAGTAGCCCAATAAGGAGGATCATAATTTTAGCTCTATATTGGTTGAAGCAATCTCTTGGGCAGTGGAACAAAAACTTTGACATGGTTATGTTGAAGACCAATTTCTCTTGATATGAGTATGAAAACTATGTCAACTCAAGCATTTTCATGGTTGGGTTGTCAGTATAATCTTCTCTTATTTGTTTATGACTTGTTAATTGTATCTAAGAGTATAGCATAGGTAAAGGCAATCAAAGCTTCATTAAGTAAAACATTTGACATGAAAAAACTAGGCTGAGCAAAAAAACCATTAGAATTGAAATTCAACACGATAGGAGGGTGGAAATCTATTTGTATCCCAAAGAAAATATATTGACAAAATTTGGAGATATCTTTAGTATTAAGGAATACTCAACACTTGTAATAACCACTATTTTTTACTATTTCAAGTTATCCGTCAAGAAATGTAAAAAATTAAAGGTGGAGAGTTTAAAGATGTCTCAAGTTCCATACATGAATGATATTTTTTGAAGTCATTGTTGCGTATGACTTAGTGACATAAAGATGAGATCAAAATGATTATAAGAAGGTCATTAAAGGAGAAAAAATATTGGATAGTTGTACTAATGGGGGAGATAGAGTCACTTCTGAAGAATGTTTCATGGAACTTGGTCGAGATGCCAAAGGGCAAGAGGGCCATTGGTTGTAAATGGGTATCCAGGAAAAAAGATTGAGAAATACAAGACATAGTTAGTCATAAGGGTGTGCTTAAAAGGAGAGAGATGACTACAATTAGATATTCTTTCTTGTGGTCAATCATACGTCTATTTGAGTGTTAATGATATTGGAAGCAACTCAAGACATTAAATTGAAGCAAATAGATAACAAATAATATTTATGCATGTTGAGTTGGAAAAGAATATCTTCATGAGAAAATCTAAAGGTTTTATGTATCCCAACAAGGAAGTTCAGATATGTTAGCTCTATATTGCTAAAACAGTCTCTTGGGTAGTGGAACAAGAACTTTGACTTGGTTATTTTCAAGATCAATTTCTCTTGATATGAGTACAACAAATGCGCCAACTCGAGCAGTCTCATGGAAGGATTGTCAATATAATCTTCTCTTATTTGTTAATGACTTGTTGATTGTGTCTAAGGGTACGATAGAGATAAAGTCACTCAAAGCTTTTTTTAGCCAAAAATTTGACATGATCGCGGAGCAATAAAACCATTAGGATTGAAATTCTACAAGACAAAAATGTGAAAATATATGGGTATCCCCAAAAAAAAAATATTGACATGATTTGGAGAGATATAGTATTAATGAGTATTCATGATAGGTAAAAACCTCTATATTTGGCCATTTCAAGGTATTCTCCAAGAAGGGTCAAAAATTAAAAGAGGAGACTTTAAAGATGACTCAAGTTTCATACAAGAACAATATGTTTTTGAAGTCATTGTTGCATATGACTTAGTCACATAAATGTGATTAAAATTATTCTAAGAAACTTATTAGAGGAGAAAAATATTGGATAGTTGTAATAAAAGATGGAGTCACTTCTGAAGAATAGTTCGTGGAACTTGGTCAAGATACCAAAGGGCAACAGGGCCATTGGTTGTAAATGGGTATTCAAGAAAAAAAGAAGACAATGATAAATACAATATACAATTAGTCATGAGGGTATGCTCAAAACTAGGGAGATGAATATAATAAGATATTCTTGCATGTCGTCAATCATAAGTCTAATCGAGTGTTAATGACATTGGTATCAACTCAAGACAAGGAATTGGAGCAAATAGATTTCAAAACAATATTTATGCATGGTGACTTGGAAGAGAAGATCTTCATGAGCCAACCTGAGGTTTTATGTAACTCAATAAGGAGGATAATATATGTTATCTCTATAATGGTTGTAGCGATCTCTTGGGCAGTGGAACAAGAACTTTGACTTAATTATGTTGAAGACCAATTTATCTTGATAAGAGTATGACAACTGCGTCAACTCGAGCAGTCTCATGGATGAATTGTTATTATAATCTTCTCTTAGTTTTTAATGAATTATTTATTGTATCTAAGTGTATGCCAGAGATAAAGGTTCTCAAAGCTTCATTGAGTGAAAAAATTGACATAAAAAATTATGCAGAGTAATAAAACCATTAAGATTGAAATTCAAAAAGATATAAAGGTGGAAATCTCTTGGTATCCCAAAGAAATATATTTATAAGATTTGAAAGGATTTTTAGTATTAAGAAGTACGCAAGACAAGTAAGAACATTTATCTTTGTCCATTTTAAGTCATCCTCCAAAAACTGTCAAAAATTAAAGGAGGAGACTTTAAATATACCTCAAGTTCCAAACAAAAATGGTATTTTTTGAAGTCATTGTTGCATATGAATAAGTCATAAAAAAGGAAGATCAAAACGATTATAAGAAGGTCAGTAGAAGACAAAATTTGTTGGATAGTTGTCATAATGGAGGAGAAAGAGTCACTTCTGAAGAATGGTTCATGGAACTTGGTCGAGATACCAAAGGCCAAGAAGGCCATTAGTTTAAAGGGTATTCAGGAATGTTAAGATTAATTAGATTAGATTTAGGATTAGATACTAATTAGATTTAGGATTAAATTTCTTCTCCTCTAAGGATACAAATTACTTCCACTACTTCTATACGAATATGAATCTGTTTTCCATCTATATATATTCATAGTTGTATTGCTCTTTTACAATCATCCATTAATAAAAATAATATTTTCTTCTCCTTAATTTGTTTCAAGGTATCAGAGCCTAGAATTTTCTAAAATTCTTTCAGATATTCAATATTGTTAATTATATTATTTCTTTTGTAATTTCTCCGTTGTGCGGTTCCTCAACACCGTCGCATCATCGTTCATTAGTGGCTGAAGAATAATCCAAATGACTTATTCTCCCTCCTCCCGCCTGCTTGCTGAAATTAGGTGATTGGATAACAGCTTCCACTTCCAAATCTCTTGTTTCACGTATCGTAATCTTCCCAAGCCGAGAATATCATTTTGCTCCTAAGCCGATATCATTCTCAGGACCTCATATCCGTGTACTATTCCACAAAAGCGGAAGGCCCTTGCCAAAGTTTCTATATTACCCAAAATAAAGAGGTACAAAGCAAAATTTTCTACAAAGGTTTTGTCTTCATCTTAGCACATAGAAAGTTTCTGTGTTATTTGTTTTTCCTTTAGATTTGTTTCAAAAAAAAAACAAAAAACAAATAACAAATAACAAATAACAAATAAAAAAAAAGGAAAAGGAAAAGAAAAAGAAAAAGAAAAAGAAAAATGCCTTTATCGGAGTAATTTTGAGATTTTCTTCCTACTTTCACTGATTTTCCGTTAACCTCTTCTCATGATTGGGCTGAGTGGGCTACCTCAGTCCAGACCACTTTACGTGGTCGTCGTCTTATTGGTCATCTTGATGGTTATATCCCGAGGCCTCCTGAACCTGTCGTTGATGATAAAATAGAGACTCAAAATACTATTTGTGTCGTTCAGGATATTTGGGATAACCATGATGAGCGGATCGTTTCTTTAATCATCTCTTCTGTTGATCGATCACTTCATCTAGATCCTGAGGATATCCAGTCTGCTGCTTTATTATGGGATCATTTGACTACTCAGTTTATTCAGTCGAGTGGTGCTCGGGAGTAATAGTTGATCACTCAGGCTTCTGCCGCCAGATAGGGGGATCACACTATTCAGTAGTTTTTCACACTAATGCGGGGTTACTGGAGTGAGCTACAAAAATTGGAGGGTACTTATCCTGATTCTGTATGTGCACACACTTGTCAAGAACGTCGACAACTTTTTTAGTTTCTCATGGCCCTGAATCCCAAATTTTACTCTGCAAGCGGTCGGATCATTCATAATAATATCACTCTAGATGCTGCTATCTCTGAGCTTATAACTGAGGAGGTCATCTGTGTTATCTTTCTACTAATATCTCTACACTGACTTCAGGATATGAGACTGTTCTTACTGCTGCTCCGCGTCCTCTGTATACCACTTTCAAGAAGGCTCATGCTCCCACTTCTCTTCGTCCTTCATGTACCTATTATGGGAAGCTTGGTTATTCCGCTGCCGCCTGCTATGCTCGTCAACGGTCTTGTATGATACGTGCACACTGCCAAAAGCCTGGACACTCAGTGGATGATTATTTTTTTCTTCACCCATATTTCCTCGAGCGAATAAAGACAAAGGGTTCCTCCTTGTCTCGTTCTCCAATAACTCAGGTTTATATTATTGATAGTACTCAAACATCGATAAATATTCAGCATCATCTTACTCAGCTAGAGCTTTAGCTCCAACGCCAGCCAGCCTTCACTGGCTCCTCTGCATGTGCCTTTTCTATTTCAATTAGCTGAAATAAAGTTGGAAGAATTCAACAGGGCCCACCACAAGCAACGGACCCACAATATAGCTGAGTGCCGGCTCAGATGCCACCTCATCCCTCTCTAGTCATGTATCCTACCCCATTTGGGTACATGGTCTATCCAAGTGATTATACATACCAACAAGGCGTTTATAATCCTCGAATAACATCACATTACTATAATCAGATGTATGGAACAACTTTATCATCTATTGTTGGCATGCAAGCATATCTTTACCCCTATACGGGATATGCCATACAAAATTCAAGGGCAGGCTTTTATTCGTCAATACAGACCCATCGTCCAACATACGCGTAGTATCGTATAGTCCACCCAAAAGGATCCTACGCTCCCTCACTGTCCTAAAACTTTTACCTTCAGCCCCCACCGCACGCAAGCCAACCTATTAACAATAGATTTCAGTTTTGAAAGGCATTATGTGACTTCAATTGATCAACTGGCATATTCTATTGGACAAACTCATATTATTTAACCCACCATGAGTTTGAAGGGGTTATTAAGATTAATTAGATTATATTTAGGATTATGATTAGATACTAATTAGATTTAGTATTGGATTTTTTTCTCCTTTAAGGATACATATTTATTCCTACTTCTATATGGATATAAATATGTTTTCCATCTATATATATTCATAGTTGTATTGCCCTTTTACAATCATCCATTAATAAAAATAATATTTTCTTCTCCTTAATTTGTTTCAAGGAAAAAAGACAATGAGAAATACAAGTCATAGTTAGTCATGAAGGTATGCTCAAAAGGAGAGAGATGAATACAATGAGATATTCTTACATGTGGTCAAGCATATATCTAATCGAGTGTTAATGACATTGGTAGCAACTCAAGATTTAGAATTGGAGCAAATAGATTACATAAAAATATTTCTACATGGTGAGTTTGAAGACACGATCTTCTTGATCCATCCTGAAGGTTTTAAATATCCCAACAAGGAGGATCATGTACATTAGCTCTTTATTGGTTGAAGCAATCTCTTTGGGCAATGAAACATAAATTTTGACTTGGTTATGTTGAAGACCATTTTCTCTTAATATGAGTATGACAACTGCGTCAACTCGAGCAATCAAGGATGATTGTTAGTATAATCTTCTCTTATTTGTTAATGACATGTTGATTGTATCTAAGGGTATGAAAGATACAAAGGCACTCAAGCTTTATTGAGTAAAAATTTTGATATAAAAAAAAATCTAGGTGAAGCAATAAAACCATTAGGATTTAAATTCATCAAGGCATGAAGTAGAAATCTATGGGTATCCCAAAGAAAATATATTGACAAGACTTGGAGAGATTTATTATTAATTACTCAAGACATGTAAGAACATCTATCTTCGGCCATTTCAAGTTATCCTCCAAGAAGTGTCAAAACTTAAAGGAGGAGACTTTAAAGATGTCTCAAGTTCCACACAATAATGGAATGTTTTTGAGATCATTATTGCATAAGACTTAGTCAAATAAATGAGGTATAAAAACAATTATAAGAAGGTCATTAGAGGAGAAAAAGTGTTGCATAGTTGTCATAATGAAGGTGATATAGTCACTTCTGAAGAATGGTTCATAGAACTTGGTCTAGATACCAAAGGGAAAGAAGGCCATTAGCTGTAAATGGGTATTCAGGAAAAAGGACAATGAGAAACACAAGACACAGTTCATCATGAGGGTATGCTTAAAAGGAGAGAGATGACTACAATAAGATATTCTTGCATATGGTCAATCAAACATCTAATCGAGTATCAATTACATTGGTAGAAACTCAAGCCTTGGAATCGGAGCAAATAGATATCAAAACAATATTTATGCATGTTGACTTGGAAGATAAGATCTTCATAAGCCAACCTAAAGGTTTAAGTAGCCCAATAAGAGGATCATGTATATTAGCTTTATAATATGGTTGAAGTAATCTATTGGGCAGTGGAACAAGAACTTTGACTTAGTTATGTTGAAGATCGATTTCTCTTGATAAGATTATGACAACTGCGTTAAATTGAGCGGTCTCAAGAATGAATTGTCAGTATAATCTTCTCTTCTTTGTTAATGATTTGGATTACATGTGTCTAAGAGTACGACAGAGATAAAGGTACTCAAATCTTCATTGAGTGGAAATTTTGACATAAAAAATCTAGGCGGGATTTTTAGTATTAAGGAGTACTTAAGACATGTAAGAACCTCTATCTTTGGTCATTTCAAGTTATCCTCCAAGAACGATATGTTTTTGAAGTCATTCTTGCATATGACTAAGTCACAAAAATGGGAGATCAAAATGATTATAAGAAGGTCATTAGAGGACAAAATTTGTTGGATAGTACTCATAATGAAGAAGATGGAGTCACTTCTGAAGAATAATTCATAGAACTTGGTCGAGATATTAAAGGGCAAGAGGGACATTGGTTGTAAATGGGTATTCAATAAAAAAAACAACGAGAAATACAATGCATAGATAGTCATGAGGGTTTTCCCAAAAGAAGAGAGATGGCTACAATGAGATATTCTTACATCTGGTGAAGCATATGTCTAATCGAGTGTTAATGACATTGGTAGCAACTCAAGACTTTGAATCGGAACAAATAGATATCAAAACAATATTTATGCAAGGTTAGTTGGAAGAGAAGATTTTCTTGAGCCAACCAGAAGGTTTTAACTAACCCAAAAAGGAGTATCATTTATGTTTGCTCTATATTGGTTGAAGCAATCTCTTGTGCAGTGGAACAAGAAATTTGAGTTGGTTATGTTGAAGACCAATTTCTCTTGTTATTTATATGACAACTGCGTCAACTCGAGCGGACTCAAGTTTGGATTGTCAGTATAATCTTCTCTTATTAGTTAATGACTTGTTTATTGTTTTTAAGAGTATGACAGAGATAAAAGCACTCAAATCTTTATTGAGTAAAATATTTGACATAAACAAACTAGGTGGGACAATAAAACTATTAGGAAATTCAACTAGAAATGAAGGTGGAAATTTATGGGTATCCCAAAGTAAATATATAAACAAGAATTTCAGAGATTTAGTATTTATGAGTACTCAAGATAGGTAAGAACCTCTATCTTTGGCCATTTCAAGTTATCTTCCAAGAAGGGTCAAAAATTAAAGGAGGAGACTTTAAAGATGTCTCAAGTGCCATACAAGAACGGTATGTTTTTGAAGTCATTGTTGTATATGACTTAGTTACATAAACGGGAGATCAAAACGATTATTAGAAGGTCAATAGAGGAGAAAAGTTATCCGATAGTTTTCATAATGGAGAAGATGGTTTCACTTCTGAAGAATGGTTCATGGAACTTGGTCGAGATACCAAAGGGAAAGGGGGCCAATGGTTGTAAATTGTTATTCAGTAAAAAAAGATAATGAGAAATACAAGGCACAATTAGTCATAAAGGTATGCTCAAAATGAGAGTGATGACTACAATGAGATATTCTTACATGTGGTCCAACATATGTCTAATTGAGTATTAATGACATTGGCAGCAACTTAAGGCTTGGAATTGGAACAAATAGATATCAAAACAATATTTATGCATGGTTGGTTGGAAGAGAAGATTTTTATGAGCCAACTTGAAGGTTTTAAGTATTCCAACAAGGAGGAAAATTTATGTTTGCTCTATATTGGTTGAAGCAATCTCTTGTGCAGCGGAACAAGAAATTTGAGTTGGTTATGTTGAAGACCAATTTCTCTTGTTATGAGTATGACAACTACGTCAACTCGAGCGGTCTCAAGGTTGGATTATCAGTATAATATTCTCTTATTAGTTAATGACTTTTTGATTGTGTCTAAGAGTATGACAGAGATAAAGGCACTCAAAGCTTTATTGAGGAAAAAAAATTTGACATAAACAAACTAGGTGGGACAATAAAACTATTAGGAAATTCAACGAGAAATGAAGGTGGAAATCTATGGGTATCCCAAAGAAAATATATAAACAAGAATTTCATAGATTTAGTATTTAGGAGTACTCTATCTTTGGCCATTTCTAGTTATCCTCCAAGAAGGGTAAAAAATTAAAGGAGGAGACTTTAAAGATGTCTCAAGTTCCATACAAGAACGATATATTTTTGAAGTCATTGTTGTATATGACTTAGTTACATAAACGGGAGATCAAAACAATTATTAGAAGGTCAATAGAGGAGAAAAAATGTTGAATATATAGTTGTCATAATGGAGGAGATGGAGTCACTTATGAAGAATGGTTCATGGAACTTGGTCGAGATACCAAAAGGGAAGTGGGCCATTGGTTGTAAATTGGTATTCAGTAAAAAAAGATAATGAGAAATACAAGACAACTAGTCATGAGGGTATGCTCAAAAGGAGAGAGATGACTACAATGAGATATTCTTGCATATAACCATACGTAAAATCGAGTATTTGCAACTCAACAAATATATATCAAACAATATTTATACATGGTGAGTTGGAAGAGAAGATTTTTATTAGCCAACCTAAAGGTTTTAAGTAGCCCAACAAGGAGGATCTTTTAGGTTAGATCTATATTGGTTAAAGCAATCTCTTGGGAAGTAGAACAAATGTGCATCGCAAAATTCCTTTTTAGCCATGGTTGGTATAGGTCGGCACTAGAAAGTGACGCAAAAGGTCGATTTTCTAGTAATATATTAATAAACCCTAGAGGATTTCCTGTAGAAACAATGTCACTTCCTTGGTAGCAGCCAACAAAGATGGCATGCGAGCAACGATGGATTCCCTCTCAGGGTTTAACCGGCTGCCTGCTCTTTCCGTAATGGGGGAGGGGGGTTGGACAGAGGTCCGATACAGAAATATCCAATCTAAATTTCATGGAAGCGGACCTAAGACTGGTCCTTGATCTCCTTTGGTTACATGATGGTTAGAAGTTCAAGTAACAAAGAAGGTTGTGCTAGCAACAAGAAGGTGAGATGGTCGGGACATGCATGTAGAGGTTCCAAAGGGGGCAATGCCGAAGTCAAGGATCTACCCTAAGGAGGGTGGAGTTATGCCGCCAAAAAAGGCTGCTCAACTCAACGGGTTTTTAATGGAGGTGAGTACTCGTCCGTAAGTAAACCCCTAATATTGGGTATTGTTATGCTCATCCTCATCTCTTTAATCATTTTCTAAGGGAACAGAAGAGTTATAGCGTCCGACAGAAGAGCCTACGCTTATTGATGTTGTGCGTAATTTACTCATCACATTTGAGGATGTTGCAAACCACTTTGTGGAATGGGTGTCAATATTGGTGACGTATGTATTAGGAGATAAGCCATTGGATCTTGCTAGAAATCTTTTGTCCATAGAGTTTGGAATCTCGTATGGGGCGCCGACGTATTCTCTCACGAAATTGGGTTCTTCATCATAAAGTTTTCAGGCGAATCAGTATTGCAAAAGTTGTATCTGGGTGGCCCACGGATATTTGATTACTATCTCATCATCATGTAGTGATAGGAAATGGTTTTCACCATAGAGCGTGACTTGTTAGTCACTATGCCAGTGTGGGTACAATTCTCGCGCCCCCCTTTACAACTATGGAATACTTTACTTTGAATAAATTGGAAAATGTTCTCGGTGTCCCTGGACATGGAAACGGCTTATAGAAGAAGGTTAGCATTCTCCTGGTTGTTGGTCGAGATTATAGGAATAGATTGAATGATTCATTATCAATAAAGAAGTACATATATATATAGGAGAGATTAGCTTCTTTTTCTATTATTCTATCCGATGTGGGACTAAGGTCCACTAATACTTTAATACCTTCCCTCAAGTTGGAGCATAGAAGTCAATCATGTCCAGCTTATTACAAAGAAACTGAACCCGAGGGCCCAAAAGAGACTTCGTAAAAATGTCAGCTATCTGATCGTCAGTCCTCACATGGTAAAATTTTATTAATCCCTTTTGATATTCATCATGGACAAAGTGACAGTCAATCTCAATATGTTTTGTCCTTTCATGAAATATGGGATTAGTGGCAATATGGATAGCTGACTGATTGTCACACCATATATCTGCAGTGTCAGATCCTGCTTCTTCTTCTCCCAGTTCCTTCAGAAGATGTTGAGATATAACACCTGTGCTGTGCCATGAGCAATAGATCGGTACTCCACTTTTGAAATTTATCGCTAGACCACTCTGATTCTTGCCCTTCCATGACACTAAATTATCGTCAATAAAAACTAAATAGCCATATGTTGACCGTCTATCCATAGGACATGCACCCCAGTCTACATCTGTAAAACATTCTAGATGATTATGTCCTTGATGCTCCATCCGATTTTTTTTCCCGAATTCTATGCTAGATAGTGCAGGATTTTGAGAACTCCCTACCAATGCGGAACTCGTTGAAAACCCATATATCTACTCGCGACACTTACAACAACAAAAATCTGGGTGAGTCATGACTGCAAAGTAGTTGAGTTTTCCAACCACTCGACGATATTGTTCCGGATTGGTCATCATTGCCCCTTCATCGGAAAGTAACATTACCCCTAGGTCCATGGGTGAGGTTGCTCCTTTAGCTTGTATCATTCCGGCATTAGTTAGGATGTCCAGTACATATTTTCTCTGAGACATTACAATGTGCTTCTTACCTCGTGTGATCTCAATGCCCAAGAAGTAATTCAATGCTCCCATATCCTTAGTCTGAAACTGTTCACCCATAAACTTCTTCAGCCCTGCAATACCCTGGTTGTCATCTCCCGTAATCACAATATCATCAACGTAAACACCAAGTAGTATCCTTCCGGCTGATGTTTGTCAGTAAAATACCAAATGATCCTTCTTTGATTGACACAAGCCAAACTGAGTAATGACATTTGTACATTGACCAAACCAAGCACGAGGTGATTGTTTGAAATAGTAGAGGGCCTTCCGTAGATAACATACTTTAATTTTTCTTGCAATAAATCCAGGAGGTTACATCACATAAACTTCTTCTTCAAGATCCCCATGAAGAAAGGTACTCTTCACATCTAACTGCAGGAGGGGCCAATCATAGCGGACAGCTAATGCAATAAGCACTCGCACAGAAATTATCCTGGCAACTTGGGATAATGTCTCAAAATAATATTTACCGTATGTCTCAGAATATCCTTTGGCCACCAATCGAGCTTTCAAACGATTAAGAGTGACATATGGTTTCACCATGACTGTAAACATCAACTTGCAACCGACCTCCTTCTTGTCCGTAGAAAAATCTACCAAGTCCTACGTATGGTTCTCCTGAAGTACTCGTATCTCCTCTTCCATAGCTATGTGCCAACCAGGATGTTTTAGTCCTTCATCCGCAGAATTGGAAATCTGAATCCCGTCAATAGTTGCCACCAAGGACTGAGTCTTACTCGCGAGCCCGTTGCACTGCCAACAACTCAAAGGATGGTCGGGGCATGCACGCCGGGGTCGAGCTGGTATAACAGGCGGTGGTAAATCAGTAGAGCTGAAGGAGGACGATGGTATGACTACCGAGGGCACCCTCGGTGATGTTTGTTTTGTCGGAACTGGTGAATCAGTGGTGTTGGAGGAGGACGATGGCACGATGGCCGGGGGCGCCATTGGTGATGCTTGTTCTATCGGAGATTGTGAGATTGGCGATGCCGGTTCTGATTGGGGTAATATTTGCGGACCGTCTGACCGGAAGACTTGCTCGGCAGGGGAGGGCACCCTTATGGGGGGCTGTTGTGTTTGAACTAGAAACAACAAAAAATACTCTTCTGGGTAAACCTTGGGAACAAAATTTGTAGTTGGTGGGAGTGGAGGAAACTTAGTTTCAATAAAAGTAAAACCCCGAGATATAAAATACCTCTCCAGAGTTGGAGAAAAACAACGATACCCTTTTTGATCTTTTGGATACCCAAGAAAAATACACTTTATTGCCTTCGGATCCAACTTAGAAAGAGTAGGTCCTGTATCCCGAACATAACACAAGTAACCAAAAAATTTGAGGGTAGAGGAAACGGCTCACGATTGGGATATAACCGAGAAAATGGAGTAGTACCAGTGAAAACAGAAGATGGCATTCGATTGATCATATAACAGGCTGTAAGGACTGCATCAGACCAAATTTTTTTGGAGTACGTGCTTGAAACATAAGAGCACGCATTATTTTTAAAAGGTGGCGATTCTTAAGTTCAGCCACACCATTCTGTTATGGTGTGTAAGAACAGATAGTTTGGTGGAT